>JAYJMJ010000309.1:1016018-1027741 GCA_036873875.1 Laminaria ephemera
CTGTTCTCCGAAAAATTCCGTCACCCGCCCTACGCCAATATGTGGTGCGAGCACCTCCCCTCCCAACTCCCACACCACCTTCCCCACATCCCCTCCTATGCCTTGTAACATCTCCCCCACACTTCTGCTACGACCTCCACCAATCGATCTCGCGCTTCTGCGCCTTCCCTCGTCTTCCTCAGGCGCGCCATCGCCCCCCTCCACCGAAGGACCGCCTCCCGGTCTGCCCCCTTCTGATCGTTTGCGGCCCCGTTGCCGCGCACTCCCCCTCCGCCCTCCGGAACCTTCCACGCGGCACAACATGAACTAAAAAACCAAGATCAACTATGCTGCCGTGCTGGTGGCTTGCGTTGAAAACGACGTCACAATCAAAATCATTTCGGGCGCTTGTCTCATATGCGTCCAGGAAACTGCCATGACAACAAAAATATCCAAAGTTACCCCAACCACTGTCACAAAAGCGAACATTCCTCATTACACGGAGGTCACGTAATTCAAGGTAACACTCTGGAATACTCGGTTCAGCTAAACTCCTACCTGGTGAGCGCAGTGCAGCAGTTGTACGATGTGTGCGCTGCACCGTGCCAGGACTACCCCTGGCTGGTGTGCGCGGTGCAGCTGTTGTTTGTGCGTTGCACCGTGCCGGGACTGAGCTTATTGGGGGCTTTCGGACCCCTCCCCTCCTCCCCACCCTCCTCTCCCTCCCTCTTCCTTTTGCTGTTGTTGCAAGATGGCGTTGTTGGTGTAGGAAAACGCCTCTTGCTTCGTCAGGACTGCGTGTTTATATATTAGGGCGCCCCGTATATAGGAAGCCGCGATCTTTTTTGTCGTCTGTGTCTTATCTCATCGCGGACGTGTAGAACGTTTTGAAGTTTGTTTGTTGTTGTGTGCCTCTTAAGTATTGTACGCCTTGCTGTATTTATCGCCCTGCCACGCCGCATCCCGGTTGTTGGCTAAACGGGGGGGAGCACTGGGCACACCGGCAGCAAGCAGCGCTGCCTGGGGTTAGTTTTAGGAGGCGAAGTTTGGCCTATTTTGGAGGGCAGGTTCGTTTCTTAAGGCCGGTGCAGGGCGAGGGGTGGTGCCACCCGCTTTGAAGGACAATAGTGCCCCCGAGGTAAAATGGACTGGCGTGATTTTTACGTTGTGTTGGCGCATACTTCGAAGTATATATGCCAGCAGCAATGGTTTCGAGAGAGGAAACACACATACGTTGGAGATAATAGTACGTTGGATAAGAACCACTAATTCGTGTTTCTCCTCCCCCCTCCATAAAAATTATTTAAACCTGAAACGGCACAGCGTTCCAAGGGACCGGTGCATGTCACGCACTGTTGTACTAATCAGTAATGGTTCGCCATTATACCTGGTGGCTAAGGTAATAGCGCAGGGGGTTCAGTGGACTTGAAATTTATCCTGCGAAATGGAAACGAGTCGAACCATGCTGGTTCCCTCGGCAGTCCCCGAATGAACGAAGACCCTGGATGGGTAGAGTGTAAAAACCCAACATCAAGAAATAGGTCGCGGGAAACCGCCGGGCTCTTAGATTTAAATGCGTCTGCTGCACAACTCCCTAAACATGCGCTCTACCTCGCTTTCTAATTTCCCCCAACCGGCTTTGTGCCCATGCATTCCGGCGTGAACAAGGCCGGGCTTTGACGGAATGGATTGTTCGTATTTTATGCCGCTGCTGAACGCCTGCACTTTTTGCACGCGCGACCATACCATGATCGTTCAAGAGAGCTGTCGAAACGAATCCCACACCACCATTAAACACACACGGGTCGTACTGCTCTGTCACGGACTCTTACACACACAGAGACATCAGTGGTACCATTATGTCATCCACTTCATGCCACACACACTTGAGTCCCATATCATTTTATCATCACGTCGACTGACCCCGAGAGGCCAGCAACACCCAGCCGAGCTGCATCACTCAAGAAAAATGATGCCGCGCCACACAATAGGAAACCCCAGATATGAAACCCCTAATCTCCGGAGACCAGTATCAAGCTACCGCATAAATCAAACCGCCCCCTTGTTCGGTGCGATATACGACAGGTCCCGAACAACTTGTCACAAATGTGCCGGGTAAAACGGCAAATAATCCCAAATTCCAGCATGCCAAGGTAAAACGGCAAATAAATCCCAATTTCCATCATATGTAATTGCCAAGGTAAAACGGCAATCTGAATACCAATTTTGTTACTATGAAATCCTACCCTGAGGTTATCTCCTAACTGGAAGCTTGTGCAGTGAAATGTCGTTGCAACTGGTGTCCTCTTTCACTGTCGGGCTTGTCAACTTATTGGAAAGCATTTTGATGCACGTGTACACTACCAACTCAAGAATTGCCAGGGTAAAACGGCAACGCCAATACCAAATCTCTCAATCTCAATTTCAATCTAAATGTCCCAAACAAAGTAAGACAGTTAACTACGGGAAGGAAAAAGAATCTAACAAACGAGACTCTGCTTGGGAAAACCTTCAAACAAAAACAATAGTACCGTCTCCACATAGAAATCCCACCGCCCGGTAACATTGGCCCCCCTATTGTGCTATCGGTAAGAAGGGCAAAACAACAGCACATCTACATAGAAAACGCCTAAAATAAATCGAAAAAACAACTCAAATCGAACTCTAGCAGCCACCCTGCTAGATACTCTCCACGGGGGAATGCAAACGACAAAACGCCTTCGTGTGCAACGGCTTGGTGAGAGAATCGGCATGCTATTCTGCTGACGTACGTGGACACTCTCAAACTCTCAGTTGGCCACACCCCGCTTCCATAGATAAAAACGTAACGCGTATTTGCATCCTAGAGAAAAAACTATACACAGGCACCAGCACACATCGCAACTCCACCAGTTATAGGCCTCCGATCAGTAGCCTTGTGTGCATAGTTCGTATCTATGTATAACTCCAACTGAACTCCACGAGGCCAGCGCTAACCAGTTTGGATCAATACGCCCGCTACAAGAACATGTGGCCCTCTCGCACGAGGCAACCATTCTTCGAACGTCCTTCCAAGCCAGCAGAGCTTATACCATTCACGAGAGGGATATCGCAGACATCATCGTGCCTACATTGGCCCCGTTGGGAAGGGATTGTCTTCTCTCGTTGCTGCATGCCGACAAACCCAACTACTATGATACGTAGACGAAGGAAGTAAAAATCCATATGGCGCCACCAAGAGCACCGCGGCAGAAAAAACAAACTTCAATATTTCTCCACGCCCACCATGAGATACCTGGTAAACACAGACGACAAATTGATTGTGGCTTCCTAGTTACGGGGCACGCAGCTCTTATGAAGCAGGAAGGCTTTTCCTACACCAACAACACCATCCTGCAACTACAGCAAAAATATGAGAGGGGGGGAGGGGGGGAGGAGGGGGGGGCGGGGGCAAGCCCCCAATAAGCTCAGTCCCGGCACGGTGCAACGCACATACAACAGCTGCAGTGCGTGCCACCAGCCAGGAGCTTTACTCCATTAACTCCGGCGCGGTGCAACGCACATACAACAGCTGCACTACGCACACCAGCCAGGAGCTTTAGTCGCTTACTCCCGGCGCGGTGCAGCACACATATCATACGACAGCTGCACTGCGCACATCAGGCAGGACTTTCTTTTTATAACCGCGCATTCTGTAGGCGCAGCAGGTACGATGCTCTCATGTGGCACGGCGCCTGCTCATCAAACAGCGCCAGCCTTCACAGAAACATCACAAAGTGGCGTGAAGTTTAAAAAGGTCCAGAAACACGCACGGCAAACGCCCCGTCCCGGCATGGTGCAACGCATGTACACTACGCACACCAACCTGGACTAGGAATCCTGCACGACGACTGCCCCAACACCCGACACGCTCCCTCCCGACCCCTCGCCAGCCCAACACGCGACGTGTTCTCCACCCTGGAACGGTATAACGCACGTACGGTGCGCACACCAGCCCAGACGAGACGACAAAATTGCCTGGTCGACCCTTCCCCCGCAACGTCAACGCTTCGCGACGTACATAACCTCCCCCCAAAACGTGCCTGCGTAAATTATTCAAGCGACACCCCATATACACTGCGCCCAGCCTGGATGATTCCATGCACCCTTTGTCGTACTAGCCCCTCGCAGTTGATCACTCAATACGTGGGGCGGGGCGGGTGGAAAAGCAGAGGCACAAACCTCTGGCTTGGTTGACCAACCCAGCGACCATCTTACATCTGCTCACGTTCTCAGCAAGAATCCGGGACTCGCTCGCATTTGGTGTGTGTTTGCTGACCTTCACTTCACGATTCCACCAAGACTGACCAACAAGCGCTGCTCTTCGCTTTTGTCCTTTCATGTTGATCCCGATCCCGGACACAGACACACCTAATTCCCTCTACCAATAAACAACAATTTTCCCGTTACTGTACTCCGTTTGGCCGATACTGCGTGCACAGGCACACCTATCCTATACTTACTACAGTTAATCACTCAATACAATACACCTGGAGCATCCAGATGGTGTGGTCGGATCGACTCGGGCATCTCCGCGCCGCAAGTTTATTCTGTTACCGCTAGCAGAATAAAATGAACCCCAAACGCTTCAATCCTCGTCCACAACGCCACGCCACTACCCCTCGTATACGTAGAGCAAGGCGCACACGCAAGCAGGACATCGCCCCCCCCCCCCAGAAGAAACGAGCACGCCAGACATGGCGACGAGTCCATCTTGCCGTCGTCGAGGTGCATCTCTATGCCGTCCTGGGGTAGTAATCGCATCAAAGCCGGAACATGAGGGACGGGTGGATGAAGCCACAGAGTGAGATGGTTGCGTGTTTCAGCTACCAGGTCACCATTCATGGAACCGCAACGAGCGAGACAGAGAGGGCGGCGCTTCCAGGTGATCGCCACACAACCAACCAGGAACAGCGACACGCGATCATCCCCAGACTACGCTGGCACGATCAATAACAATGTCCGGCATGGCAAATGCGTACTTCGTAGACTAGTAGAGTACAGTCGCTCCTTCTTCCCTCATGGTTACATCATTTATTCAGGCCGTAGTGCATGCCTCACGTCTGGAGAGAAACGAAAATTAAGCCGCACCTCGAGTTCTTCCCCCGCCTGATGTCGCTGGAATCGTCATCCAGCGTGTCCGCTCCCCGCTTATTGATACCGTAGGGCACTGGAGCTGGTGGTGCCGAGCTAGGTACAGTCCCGGTAACGCCGCCGGTGGGGTGCGCCGTTGTCGCGTTCGCACCCGTCACAGGCACTACTGGTAGCGATGAGGCGGCAGAGGCGGTGGTCCCTCGGGCGGCGGCAGGAAATGAAGTAGGACCGTTAGCAGGCGCCAGTGCGGGAATCGGGGCTGTCACCCTAACCAGCCCAGGTGAAGGTGTTACGGACAAGCTGGTGGCGGGTGCAGCAGCTGGTCCGGCAGTAGCACCTGTGGGGGCGCCTCCGCCGCTCGTGCTGGGGTGTAAGAAAAAATCGGTCCAAATTGTTGACATATTAGTGCTAGAGATAGAAACCACGATTCCAGCCTGAGCGGTGTTTGATAATGCACTATTAGTGCAACATCAGACACATGCTGCCATAGGGGTAGTCTAATACTTTATTTTTCTGCGGCTCCTTACTTGAGGAGCTCTATACCTTACCAAAACATTGACTTTGAGAAAAAACAAAAGTGCAACCCGATGAACAACGCCATGGCCTAGGTACGCATCGAATATAATTCCAAAACACGAACGGTATTCCAACGACATGGGATGGGGTAGTTCCTCAGTTGCGGGGCGCCGTCAGTCAAAAACATTTTGGCGAAAACATGCTAATCCTATCGTAGTATGGGTCAGTATTACAAGGTTAGTTTCCCCCTTGCTCACGCATAACTGCGCTATTAGTGTTTGGGAGGATGCACTACATAACTAGAGCATGAGCAAACAAGGCGCGCAAGGTTTGGCGCGATATCTTCTCTGCATCTGTGTCACCTACCACTGTTGCTTCCAAATTCGGAGTGGCAAGAAAATGGCCCACCCCCTTTGCCCCATGTGTAAGCAAGGCTTGCCGTCATCACGGGGTGCGTTCTATCTCAAAGGCGCAGACCACCGCGTGTCTTACTCAGCGTCGCTACGATCAAATATTCTGTAGCAGGGCGGACTTCTTACCTTGTCCCGGCCTGCTGGCCATCTCCGGCGCGGTGTCTGTTTCGTTTCGCAGGCGGTACAGTGACGGCTGTCGTGGAGTCGCTCGCGTCCGATGTCTGCTGTCGCTTCCCTGCCGATGTCAGAGGAACCGCGACATCAGCGCCCCCGCTGCCATCCCTGACACCCCTGGTACCACCGCCACCTTGGCCTCTAGCACCCCTGCTACCCCTTCCTCTGACCCTAGTGCCGCTTCGTCCGCCTCCTGCAGCACCCCCGCTACCCTCGTTTTCTACCCTAGGACCGATTTCCCCTCCTCCCCCAGCACTACCTCCTCCTCCTCCTCCCCGCCCAGCACTACCTCCTCCTCCTCCTCCCCCAGCACTACCTCCTCCTCCTCCTCCCCCTCGTCCTCCTCCTCCAGCACTACCTCCTCCTCCTCCCTCTCCTCCTCCCCCTCCTCCTCCTCCAGCACCACCTCCTCCCCCCCCCACAGCACCGCTGCTGCCTGTGGCTCCAACATCACCGCCTCCGGCACCACGGCTACCTCCGGCACCAACACCGCCGCTACCCCGGCCTCCGACGCCACCGCTACTTCCAACACCGGCACCCCCTCCGACACCACCGCCGTTGTTGCTGCCGCCAGTTCCGCCGCCGCTAACACTTGGTACCGTCTTCGTGGGCAGCGTCGTTGAGGTGTAGCAGTCGAACGAAAATGGTAAGAGACGAGGGGCATGCATTTCTCAGCGGTTGAAAGGTCAGCAGCATTTCGGGGTAATTAGGATTGTAGCCTTGAATTGCGTCATCTCCACGTACTGAGGAGTTGACTTTTGTGGCTGTAGTTGGGCAAGTTTCGGAGATTTTGTTTTCGTCATGGCACTGTCCTGGATTCATGAGAGAAAGGCCCCCGAAACGATGCTTGACTTGTGATCTCGCTTTCAACGCAGCCACCAGAACGACAACAGCTTTGCTTCTGGTTTAAGGATTTCATGTTGTGCCGCGTGGGAGGTTCCGAAGGGATGCCATCGGGGAGCAATAGCCTCTTCTCTCGTCACACGGCTGTACCTCAAAAACCAGTCGGGAAACCGTTCATTTATATATCTACGTGTAGAGCTTAACAGGCATCATAGCAATGGGCTCAACATCAGGCCAGTAAGCGTTCAACCGTACGCGTTCAAGAACGGAGAAAGCCCATGACTGAGAGGTGGTGGGGACATGGGTGCCGCTTTTAAAAAAAAAACTGCAGCGGGGGTTGCGGGCAACTGTCCTGAGCTACGGGACAGAACAAGTATACAGACTTCCTTTGTAAATAACTCACATTTTTGGAGGCCAGGCTGGTAACGGGCGTTCCCGTCGAAGCCTCCGAGCCCCTCGACCCCCAACCCATGTTGGAGGATCCCCGGGCGACCCCCCAAACCCCTCCCCGTGCGCCGGCTTGGCCCACACTTGGAGCAGGCGCCGCAATCATACTCGATCGTGAACCAGATCCTCCGGCGGCAACTCCGTTCCTTGGGAGCGAGGAGCCCCCGACGCCCCATGCGTGCGAGGTAGCCGTGCTGCTACCACCTGCCCAAATGTTTACAGCAGATCCCGGTCCCGGCTTTGGGCTGATCACCCTGCCATTGCCTTGAGACACGGCGAGCGAAGCGCTGTGTCTGATGCTGCTGCTGGACCCTAGGCCATTTCCCCCACTCGCTGCCCCTCCTGGCTTCCATGAAGCGCCGGAGCTGCTTCCGTTGCTCCCGGTGCCGGGAAGCCCACCCACGCCGCTCACGATGGCCGCATTCCTCGTGATTTGTGACCGGGACATTGCTGGGGGTAAGGTAAATCCGGCACTAACCGGTGCTCCGCCTGCCGCCATCGCCGGCTGTCCGGCGATCCCAGCCGCACCTATCCCCTGGGCCGAAACGGTTGCTTGACTGCAGTCCATAGGCATAGAAGCATACGGGATCCGGTGCGCGGCCGCCTGAGTGCGCTGCTGGGGGGGAGGTTGCCACGGCATGGCAGAAAATCCCGCCGCCGCCAAGCTGAGGTGCGCACCACCGCCGGATGATCCTCCCGCGGGCACGTTGCATTCCTCCATATCGTCGCCAGTATTCGTGTTGGCGTCGGCAGCAACGTCCATGGTCAGCCCCTGCGTACGAGGAAGAGGTGATCCTCCCGCAGGGAAGGCGCACTCCTCCATGTCGTCGTTGCTGGTAGTTGGGTTTGCGTCGTCGGACACGTCCATCCCCGATCCCAGCGGATGGGGAGGAACCGTCATGCTACCCACCGCCACAAGACTTATGGGGATCATCCCTTGGGCTGCCACTGGTCGACCTAGCGCCGTAGCGCTCATAACCGCCGATGGTGAAGGGAGTGCAGTTGCGGCTTGCATACCCCCCATTTTACCAAACGCAGGTAGTATTATACCTCCAGAGGAACGGTCGCTGAATCCAGTAAATGCCGCAGGAGCAGCTGCTGCTGGGCCGGCAATAGCAGAATCACTGATAGCAGCAGGAGCAGCAGCAGTAGCCGTAGTAGCGGCAGCAACGGCGGGAGCAGGAACAACACCAACACCAGGAGCACCAACACTAGCACCAACACCAAAACCAACACCAAAACCAACACCAAGACTAACACCAGCGACGGCAGCATCACCGGAAACGGTGGGAACACTGACAGCACGACCGCCACGATGACCACCACCACCGTCCCCACCACCGGCACCAGCCACAGCATCAGTACCTGCAACAGTACCGCCGCCGCCACCATCACCACCACCAACACCAAACGCACCGACGGTAGCAGCAGCACCACCACCAGCACAACCACCACCAACACCACCTACGCCACCACCACCAGCCACAGCCACAGCACCAGCACCAGTGCCAGTACCGGCAACAGCACCAGCACCAGCGCCGACACCACCAAGAGCACCAGCACCAGCACCGACATCACCAAAAACACCACGGGGGGATTGCATGGCACCAAGCCCAGTCCCCAAGACCGCCCGCGTAGCTGTCATCTTGTAGCCGGCTCCCCCCGACGCTCCAGGGTCCTCTCGCGAGCAGCTCCCACTGGCATTACACTCTGTGGGATCGACTGTATCCTTGTTGTCCGCCTGCGGAGTCACTTTGCGGGCCATGGGGGTGCCAGGAACCCTCTTGGGCACAACACAACGGGGCCCACACGGCGGTGGGCAGCCCTTTGCCTCCTCCACTCCCCCTGAAGGGCCCCCGCTCGCCTTCAGCGCGGGCTATGGGGTACAACATTGGGCATGGATCACGGGAAGTCGGAGCAACACAGCAGGCGACTGCTGGTCAGCGGCGGCAATACAACCATGATAGCGAGATCCAGCATGCTCACGAGTAGTGAACATTTGTTGTCGTCCTGATCGGCACCAGATCGAGCGAATCTTTGGAGTGAGACCGAACGTCGACGCGTTTGACGCACGTGTGCAATAGCTAACGATCCCAATATCGAACACCGACCGGACAGAGCAGAATCAGAGTGGGCTTTGATGAAAACTCTGTATGACGGCGTGCGGGCGGTCGTGGCCTGATGCCTCGACTGAGAAGCTGTTGGTTATATAACACTACCCACTAGACCACAGAGTCCCATTCCTGGCAATGGTACAGGGCGAGCTCTTCTCTTGGCTACAGCCAGTCCTAGGCAATTCCAGCGAGACAGTCGCGAGCGCTGGTGATGCTTGCGATGCTGATTAACGTTGCCTAAGCGTCATTGCCTGACAATGGCAACAGTCGACATGTCAACGGTCGCCAACCCAAACACAACCTGGACCTCATCGACATTGATCAAGTGAAGAAACGATTGTTACCAAAGCCTGGTGTCATTAGAGGCACGTCGCCCGCGGGCAAGGTCGCAGAACGATTGAGTGCCGTTTCGCTGTGCAGCACCGCCGAAAAACAAAAGAGCGGACAAGCGGCACACCCTGTGTAAGGTAAATCGATTATGAATGCTGCCAGCTACAGTACGTTGTGGATCGCATATTATCAATCCACGCCATGTCGAGCAGTCTCACCTTTCCCGGGGGTACACCACCAGAAGTCTTCCTCGAAGAAGAGAGCGAGAAGCTTGACCCCGAACCTTTCTTGGTGGAGTTCCCCGTAGAGGATGACAATGCTTCCCCAGTTTTCTCTTCCCCTCCTCCATCCTTCCCCCCTCGTCCTCGGCCAGCACTCGCAGCGCCCGTACCACCCGTAGCCACGCGGACCTCCGACCCTTCAGCCGCGCTCCTCTCTGATGCAGGGCCCCTCCCTACACCGCCGCCATCTCTCCCAACCACAACGGACGCTTCGGACACGTGGGTCGACCTGCACGCGGCATCGGAACATGCTGCTGTTAATGCGTACGGGCACAGTTGTCGACATGGTGCTTTTGTTGTTTTCGCACAGCACGCTTTCGCTACTGAGGCAATCTCTACAAAGGTTAATGAAGAGCATCAGACCCCTCAGATATACGCACACCACGGTTTAGGTCCATAAATCTTGACCAGTCAGTAGCTGTCATGTTGACCTTAGAAAAAAATTCCTTTTTCTTCACCATATAGTGGAATTGCAATTTTAGAGGGCCAAATAGAGGCTTGTCACCTTGGTTGGATATCCAATGTTTCCAAGGTATCGGAATCTGCTTAATCACTTCATTGGTAGTGTTGTTGGTAAACGTAAGTTCTACTCTATTAAAATCATCAACTGCGGCTCTTACTTCCCAACTAGAAGCAGCTAACAGTTCCTGAGAGTCGACTATTTCTGATCTAAATTGCTTGTCAGCTAACGGCCTGTTTAAAGTAATTGTGAAATCATTGAGCGAGCGAAAAGGAGAAATCAAAAGCCTCAATTCCTCTTTTAAAGAAGCTATAAACTCTTGATCCCAATGATCTTTCAAGCCTATCAGAACCATATAGGTTCCTTTTTGACCTGAGGTAGTAAATATTTCACCGTATTTGTCGGAGAGGGGCAGGTCTAGTTCGTATATCTCATGTTCAATGTCAGATATGGAAGCATTTGTTCCCTCATATTTTCGCCAATCAACAATTAGCTGTGTAACTATGTCGGAACCTTCTATTTTCGTGTAAAGGACAACCTTTTTGCACAACCTGTCGAGCCCTAATCGTCCTAAGCCCTTCGCCCCAGTCATAACTCGCTGTTTTTTCAGAGAAAGCTCAACTCCAAACTTATAATCCGTACCTATTTTAAGCCAATGGTCATACAGCGTATTGGCACTCATCCCATTGCCATTATCATGAAGTACAATTGAAGATAAAGCTGGTTTATTACGTAAATGAAAATACATTTGAACATTTTCTGCATCAGCATCGTAAGAGTTTTTTATTAACTCAGATACGGCAACTGTTGAGCTAGAAATGCTCTCTCTACCCAGCTGCAAAGGCACTCGAGCCGAAAAGTCAAAGGGCCTTTTACTTAATAATCTCCTTGCCATGATTAAGCCTTTATAAATGGTATGTCCATAATCACACCCACAGTTAGGTGTCGAAGACGGATTCTTTCGTTTAGAAACTCGTTTGTTTCAATAGAATTGAGAATTTTTAGCAGTTTTTTACAAGTGTTCACTTTTTTGTCTTTAGGTTTAATAACAATT
>JAYJMJ010000309.1:1171916-1194657 GCA_036873875.1 Laminaria ephemera
ATACCGAGATTCGAACCCGTGACTCCAACCTTAGTAGTCTTCGAGGTTAACCACTTGACCACCGGGGCGACCGGCAGTGGTTGATTATGTTAGCTCGTTTCCCGATTGTTTATGTTTTTGTGTTGACTCGTTTTCCGCTGCAAAATACAGGAAACTCAAATTCCAAAAATGTTTGTACCCAAACATTGATGTACTTCAAAAATGCTTCACACCGCCCTCTCCAATACCGTACAAGTTTCTCAAACGCACACAGGTTGGCAAGTTTTCGTTGGGTCCACAACGCTAGGAGAGAGTAAATCGTGTAACAACCTCGCGTATGTCTGCGTGCCTTTGGTTTTCTACCCTTCACTCCTTTGCGGAATGGGGTTTGTCTGTGGAGATGTGAAACGCCTTCCAGTATGTTAGGACGCGTGCTACGATAGAGGTAGCACCTTTTGCCTACCACGTTTTCTGAATGACGGGGCTCTTTAACCAAAAATCGTCGAAATTTCGTTCTATTTTTTGCTATATATATATTTATTTATTTTTAATTTGCTCATCCCATCTGTTGTCTTCGCACTTTTTCTTTCTCCTTCTCCCTCCCTAGTCGAAACATAGATCCGGGGTCACTTAGAAGGCTCTTCTCCCCCCTCATAACTACGGTACGCGCCTTAATTGTTATCGCGAAAATAATTCTGCACTTTCTTCCCTCGTCGACTCGCGTCTTGTTGTACTTTTACCCACGCTATGAAGCGCTCTCGGCAGTTGGTATCTCAGAAATAAAATCTCCATACCGAGATTCCAACCCTTGACTCCAACCTTAGTTGTCTTCGAGGGTAACCACTTGACCACCGGGGCGACCGGCATGTGCCTAGGTAATTATATTGTTCATCGGGTAGTACTTTTATTTGGGCCCAAATTAGTTTGGGGGAAAAGGATAGAGGAGCCTCAGATAAAAAATGTTGTACCTCTACCGGAGCCACTCGGGACGCGTGCTACGATAGAGGTAGCACCTTTTGGCCATTTTGTTCTCTGGATGACGGGGCTCCTCAACCGAAATCCTCGGAATTTCTTTCGTTTCTTTTGGAAATGTGTTTCGGTTACAAATTTAGGCCATGGAATTGCTCATCGGCGACCACTTTTAATGCTCTCCAAATCACTTTTTGGGTGGGTGGTAAGGAGGCTCAGGAATAAGATGGTGCACCTCTACTGTAGCATATGGCGTGATTTTTGTTACGGCACGTGCTTCGATAGGGGTGCTGTACCCCTTTCTGGCGAAACCGTTTACGACAGACGGGGCGATAGGGGTACTGTACCTCTTTTTGGCCAAAACCATTTCTGATGTATGCTACGGTAGGGGTAGTGTACCCCTTTCTGGCGAAACCGCTTACGACAGACGGGGCGATAGGGGTACTGTACCTCTTTTGGACCAAAACATTTCTAACCTGTGCTACGATAGGGGTACTGTTACCTCGTTTTGGCCAAACCGTTTAGGACAGAAGGGGCGATAGGGGTACTGTACCTCTTTTTGGCCAAAACCATTTCTGACGTGTGCTACGATAGGGGTACTGTACCTCTTTTTGGCGAAGCCGTTTACGACAGACGGGGCTCTTCAACTGAAAAACTACCCAGTATGAGCACTTTTTTTTTACACCACTCGTTGTGTGCCTAGGCCACGAGATTTCTCATCGGGTTGCACTTTCTGATTTTGTTGCAGTATGGTTTCGGGTTCGGTATGGATCTCAGACGAGGAGCCTCAGAAAATAAGGGTGCACCCCTGTTATCGTGACGTGCGCTACGATAGAGATAGCGCCCTTTGGCTGAAACGTTATCTGAATGACGGGGTTCCTTAACCCCAAATCGTCGGGAGTTTCTTTATTTTGAAAATTTGATTTGTTGTTTACTAGGCCATGAGAATGTTCATCGGAGACCGCTTCATATTTTCTCCAAATCTGTTTTTAAGTGGGGTATAGGGCTCCTCAAGTAAAGAGCCTCCGAACCGAAATTGTGCACCTCTACCGTAGCATGGGTGGAGGAAGACGGGATCTGACAATTGATGTATTGAATAACAAGGTTTCCAGCCCGGTGCATGATTGGAACACTTAAATACAATCTCCAACTCTCAACAACTTCACAGGTTTTTGTTGGGTCAATCAAATTGAGAGATCCTCTAACAACACCGCCCCCCCGCATGCCATCTATGTTTTTGTTTCCGCCCCGTTATTCCCACGAGCACAACGGGACTTGTCGATGGAGGTTTTTTACGCCAAGGCTACCAGCCCGGTCCACGATTGGAAAACTTAAACTATACTGGTATAGTATAATGTCTTCGAACACTTTTTTTAAATGTCGTGGATGTGTTTGATTGGGCCGGTAAAAACGAGAGGTAGGGTGATACCCCCTTTTGCATGTGTGTCGTTTGTTTCCGCTGTTCATTCTTCTGTTTCCTGGGGAATGGGACTCGTCGATTACTTAACGTTGATATCTCCAGCCCGGTGCAAAATTGAATAACTTCCATGACCTCCAACACAAAAACGTAACAGGTATCTTCTAAACCCACCACCCGTCTACGTACGGTTTGTTCCCACCCCATCCGTCCCTCCGCGTGCGTCCCTGTTGGTTTTTGTTCCTGCCGTTCGCTTATCTGCAGAATGGGACTTATCGATGGAATTATTTAATGCCAAGGTCACCAGCCCAGTGCACGATTGGATAACTGCCACCACGTCCAACAAGGCAACCCTTTCGGACGAACGACAAGCGCTGTTGGACTGGGCATACGCAAGCCCTCAACTTCACGCTGCTCTTGCGGCAGATATCTATTTGTATGAACAAGCTGTGGCGGTTTTCCGGCAACAGACCGCTCAAACCCTGGGCACGAAATGGGATTGAGAGTCATTAACCCGAGGGGCTGGTACAAAGTTCAGTGATGGTTATCCCTCTTCTTTTTGTTTTCAATTCCAGTTACGTGCTAAGATATAATTTGAAGCTAGTGAACATACCTATGCCTGAATGAGAAAGCATTCGAGTTTTTCGGGCTACAAACAAGTGATGCTTTGGGTACAACGTGGGATGGAGAGACAATAATTATTGGGACTATTGTTATCTCTCTTGTGACGTTTTCGGCAGGTACCAATATATAAGAGAGGGGCAGATATCTTGTTGTATGAGCAAGTCGTGGAGATTTTCCGGACACAGACCAGTCAAACCCTGGGCACGCATTGGAATTGAGAGTGGTGTGATGAGCTCGTGGCGCTGTGCATCTGGTGTGATCAATTGGTACCGGTTTTCGCGCTACTCGTACGCATCAGTGAAATCCTCAACACCTCACCGTATTGAGGGTAGTTTCTTGTATATGGGCAACCAATGGAGTTTTCCAGCAACAGACCAGTGAAACCTCTCAACACGAATTGGGGTTGAGAGTAATTTACTCGTGTGCTGGTCACATAATTCATGTATGGGTTTCCCGCTTGGTTTGTTTCATGCGTGCCAAGATGTGAAGGCCGATATATACTTGTGTGAGCAAGCTGTTGAGGTTTTCCGGTAACACGCCAGCAAAACCCTGGGCACGAAGTGGGATTGAGAGACTGTAAGTAGTGGGGTTATGCGCCTTGGAAGTTATTCTTATCCACCCCTTTTGTGTTTTTTTTTTACGCGTGCTATCATAGGGCAGATATATATTTGTATGAGCAAGCAGTGGAGGCCTTCCGGCAACAAACCAGCGAACCCCTGCGCACGAAATGGGATTGAGAGCAACGAACTCGCGACTGGGGCTACCGTAGGGTGGGCACGTTTAGGTGGTTTTGTTTCAGCCGATCAGAGCCACTCTGAAGAGTGACTACCCCATATTTTTTTCGTCCTCGCTATTTTGGTTTTTGATTTCGCGATATGTACCATCTTGGGATTGTTTTGCTACGCGCTGCGCAAAACAAAACAGAAAAGCTCCTATTTGGAGAGAGGTAATGGGTCACTTGACCCGGTGGCCTGAACGAGGAAGTGAAAATGATAGTATATTAGTCTAACACCCCCCTCCCCTAGCACCAGTTTCGCGTGTTGGTAGATATTCCAGCAACGGTTTATCCCTCTTGTGGTTATTTCACGCGTGCTAAGATAAGCATATGCGACGCGTGTGCTACATTTACGAAGGACGTACTGTACCTTTTTTTGGCTTTTGACCAAAACATGCCTGCCTGACGGGGTTTCTCTACTAACAAAACGACTTCATAATAATGTAGTTCAATGTTTACGATATCACTATCTGTTTACCTAGGCCATGGGATTGGACACTTTCAGGTTATGTCGGGGTCAGACTTTGGGCTCGGTTAGATAGCCTTCTCGAATTAGGAACCTCCGATTTTTGACACGTGCTACGATAGAGGTAGCACTGTTCGGATTTTTTTTAATGAATGACGGCGCTCCTTAACCCAAAATGGTCGGAATGTCGTTCTTATTTCTAAATCTGACTTTTTGTATACCTAAGCCATGGGTTTGTTCATCGGGCTGCACTTTCAGTTAAATCAAAATCAGTTTGAGGGTGAAGTTCAGAGCTCCTCAAGTGAGGAGCTTCAGGAAAAAAATGGTGCACCTCTCTCGTAGCACGTGTCTTTTATGGTGCACCCCTATCGTTCGACGCGTCATTTGAAGTACATATTTGTATGAACAGGCCGTGGAGGTGTTTCGGCAACAGGCCAGTGAATCCCTGGGAACGCATTGGGATTGAGAGCGATGAGCTCGTGGGGTTGCGCGCTTTGAGCTAGGGTTGGTACAAAACTCAGTTATCGTTATCGTCATATCTGTTGTTTAGGGCTGTCAATCGGAGCGAACACTCGATTGAAATTTGATCGGTTTTGATGAAGCCCATTTATCATTTTTTTATCTTAAATCGGCTTGCTTGGGTTTGTAGTGGTATCTAACGAGTCAGGCGAGCTGGGCGATGCAGCCGAGCCCTAATCAATCCCGCCCCCCGCCCCCGCCCCCTCCCTCCCCCCGGCTGGCGGAGGGTTACGCAGTAGTGCAGGCGGGTCAATACGTTGTCAACTCGTACAACAATCCTAGCCATATTGCTATTCCGAATTAGATTGAATCCGATACATCAGATGCGATTTACAGCCCTACCCTTGTCCCTTGTGGCAGTTTTGTTTGACGGGCTTCGGGACAGCTAAAATTTTCATAGGAATTCGGTGTTCAGGAACCGAGGTACACGTGACGGACGTCTCATTTTGTGATGACATGCCCACGGCTTGGTCAAATGCATGATATTAAATGCGGTGCATGGTAAGGATAGCTGGGTATAGTGGTTGTGGTGACTGGTACGCGCTAAGCCTAAAACTGCTGTGGTCTAGCTGCTGCACGGTTAGCCGTACATCTATAAGCATATTTCAGGGCGTAGGTTCAGAGGTATGGCTGTGTACTTGAGTCTGGACTTCCTTGTAGGGTACGACTGCATAGTAGGTATGTCTGCACTCCATCCCTTGCATACTCTGCTGTTGTTTGGATTCGTAAGGGCGGCGCGAGATCTACTGGTAAGAGCTATGATGGGCGGTAGAGGCATGTACATTGTTTTCTACGGTTCCCATGACTTCTCTATTTTTGCCTTTCTATGTATTCTATACGAATATAATCCAGGTTTGGTCTCTGTACGTATCATCATACACGCATCTACGAATGTCCCGCGACAAGGCTTCGATTGCAGCTGCTGTGATGTCTGCGTTCCTTGATAACGCATTACACGAATCGCCGAGGCACAGAGTGTCGGTTAAACCCTCAGCGTTAACAGGTCTTACAAGGTTGGCTACGGGACGAGATTGACTCCCAGATGATCACACAAACTCATGTATATATTATCGCACCATCGAGTGAGGCAACGGTCACAGCATGGCAACGTATAATAATCCAGCACGTTACCCGACGGCATATCCCCGCTGCAATAATCCCTCAAGTAAGGAACTCCATAGTATCCGATGGAACGTCTCCGCCGTGAACCAGAGCACAACCAACATCCCCCCTCCTTGGTGCACGACGACAACGAACATCCCCTCTGCTCAGTATACCACTAACATCCCCCCTACTCTGTATACCACCAATATCCCCCCTGCTAAGTGTACGACCAATACCACCCAACGTAGGGCATGACATAGCATGACGGACGTCGCATTGTTAATAAAGCATCGCAAATATCGTAATGACCCCAAACCCACTCCGAATACCAAAAACCAAAATCAAATCCAAATCCTCAAACCTCAAATCAAATTCACAAACCCAAAAAAACGATTCCACGAACCCAAAATCAAATTCACCAAACCAAGCCAAAAATGAAGAAATAACACACAGTAGTCTCCTTATTAATAGAAGCAAACCAGATATCGAACACTCCCAAAAAGAATACCATGCTTCACTGTTGTCTTATAGCTTAGCATTTCTCGCGAACCAAACTCAAACTACCTGGTACCAGGTACAAAATAACTCGAAAAACTGACGAATAAAACCTTCACTCTGAAATCTAGATGAAACTACTACTCCCATCCCGAAAAAGTGCATCAAATATTCATCAGAAAATCCTGGTGAAGCAAAACATCTCCCTGCAGAGGGGTTTCGTCAAGCTGTCTGCGTGCTGCGTCTCTGACTTCACAGAGATAATGACAAACTCTCCCCGGAACACAAGCCCCCTCAGAAAATGGTGGCGAATGTCAAAATGCTTCAAGTTCGACGTGCGTAGAGGATTCTGCGCTAACTGTACAGCTCCCTCGAAATCCTCGAAAACACTGATACACTGTGATCCAAAACCAGGAAAAATAAAGCTCCACACATACTGGCACCTCATAAACATCGCCTCCTTGATAGAGGCACCAAGCGCTACGTACTCAGTTTCAGTGGTCGAAAGCATCAAGTAATTTTGAGTCCTCGAAAACCAGCACGCGCATGCCCCCGCGGACATAACCGCCCCCCCCAGAAACCGACCGCCTATCCGTAGCCTTACTAGCATAGTCTGCGTCCGCAAACACTACCAGCTCAAGTCCACTGCCCCTCTGAAACGTACTACCTAAATCACTCGTAGCAAAAACATACACTCCAAAAAACTAATCGTAGTTCTCCAGTGTACCTCCCTAGGCTTATTTGCGTACCTGCTGTAGCTATGGCCCATACGTTCGCATTGTCATGTCGCGTTTGGTTAGCAAGCCGCATCAAACTCCCTACCAGTTCACGGAAAGGCTAGTCACCTACCGGCTCATCCTCGTCGAATTCTTCGTGCTTCAGGCCGGTTGGGAGTGGAGTTCTCCTACCTGAACTAACGCCGAACTTCGCGGCAGTGTTTTCAGCGAAAGCTTGCTGTGAAATCTTCAAAGTACCAGCTTCAAGATCCCGACAAAAATGGCAACCAGCATACCACTTCATTTTCAGCTCTCCCACGTTGTTGATCGGAATTAGGCGGTTTCAAATCGTCGAAAAACTGGCCGCATCTATCTAAAGTATTCTTCTGCCCCACCGCACAGATAGCATCCACATGCACTACTGTTACTATGGAGGCAGAACTAGACTCAGCCAAACGCATCACACACGCATCCGCTGGACTCTGCTCAAAACTAGTACTTTTCATGTGTGATTCCAGATGGTTGCGCTACGATCTCGATGCTTGCTTTAAGCCGTAGAGACTGCGGTTCAACCGTACTACCTTACCAGAGATTTTTCCGCAGCCCTGAGGCAACCGGATAAAAACATCCCCTTCCAGACTCGACTGAATGAACGCTTGTTCGGCATCAAAGTGACACAGGTCCAACCCCGACTCGCACGCAATAGCACCCAACAAACGAAAACAAGACGCAGAGGGTGTGGGATCAAAAGTCTCAAAGAAATCAATACTCTCACGCTGCTTGAACCCGCGCGCCACCAGCCTCGCCTTCGCCCGGACCACCTAACCATGCCCATTCGTTTTCTAGGCGAACACCCACTTCGCCGAGATCACGTTCAGGCCGTTTGGTTGCTACATAAAGTCCCCTTGCACATGCTTCCGTGAACGAGTTTGGTGTCGAAAGCTCGCTTGCCGGGCGTGTGGGCAGAGGGGTATTCCCACGCGGTGGTGCCTGGTGAAAACTATATGGCCTGTATACCTTCCGTGCCGCCATCAATGACAGCAGTCCGCGCCCCATCCCTCCTGCTTGGAGAGCAGTCTCGCCCCTCGCCCGTTCCCGCTGCACGTCGCCTTCCTCCAGGCCCAGTCCATGCCTCATCCGCCTTGCTGTGCGCGCGGTCTCTCCCCACGTCCGTCCCCGATGTATATCGCCTTCCTCCGGGCCCGGGATAAAATCCCCAGCTCTCGGGCAGCACGATGTGAAATCTGCTGCTGGGCCGACGATGGCAGCTGCGGCGGCAACGACGACGGCAGCGAAGGCGGCGACGGTGACGGCGGCAACGGATACGGTGGCGGCGGCGGCGGCGGTGACGATAGCGGCGGCGACGGTGGCGACGGTAGCGGCGGTGACGATGGCGGCGGAAGCGACAGTGACGACGGCTGCGGTAGCGGCGATATGACGACAGCGGTAGTGGCGACGAGGGTGGTAGCGGTTCATACCATACCCCCGGGTCCTCGGGGGTTTCAGGCTTCCTCGAGGATAACGGCGGCGGCGGCGGTGACCGGGAACGATCCTCTCGCTCCGCAGACAGCAACAGCACAAACATATTCCTCGGGTGCTCCCAGGATACGTCGCGGGTGTAGGGCTCACAACCATTCGGGAGCAGGACCTTGAAGCAGTTCTGTGCGTGGTTGCTGCCGCTGCTCAAGTAGAGGCACCGTTGCGGCTTGGGCTGGGGTTTCTGCGTTCTCGTCACGTGGCAGAAACCCGGCTCCAGGAAGGGAGCAGCCGTGCAAACGGCGCTCTGCCGTAGAACATCCGGTACGGCGAAAGCATGTGCGGCTTGTCCTTGACCCTCTCCATCATGTTGATGACATCGCTCGCATATTTGCACGCCTCTGGCCAGAGAGGTCTCGTCTGTGGCAACTTCGCCTCGCCGAACAGACGGGGGGCCTCCAGGCATGACGCCATCGCTACATCAAGCTGTCGCGGTTATCCTTCGCTCGGCCACATCGTTGTGCTTCGGAGAGCCGACGGGCGTGTACTCGCGGCGGATCCCAAGGCGATCAAGTAGACGCACGAAGCCCGGGTTGATGAACTCCGAGCCGTTGTCCGAGCGGATGCACCCCACGGGAGACGGGGACACACGAGCATCGATGTCGGCGAGGAAGCGAGCAAAACCCACCGGCACGTCAGACTTACGCTTCAAGAAGTATGCCAGCCCAACCACGAGTAGTCGTCCACCACCATAATGAGATACTCCGCGCCGACTGCGGCCGTAGGCCTCTTGCCCGATAGGTCCACAAACAGACGCTCGAGGGGCCTCGTAGAGCGGCACTTCGTCCTCCACGGAACAGCAATCGTCCTCCTCTTCGCCTCAGAACATCCAGAACACGCAGCCAATTATCCACAAACCTTTACACGCATTTGGCGAGCAGTCTCGGGGCAAGGGTCGGCGTGGGAATGGACAAGGACGACGTGCAGATCGCTAATATCGATACGCGGCACTTTCTCCGGGGCCAGTACAGCGGTGACGACTATCAAAGCATGCCTAATCATAGTAACCTTGGCATATGACCCAGACTCGCCACAGGCGACGGTCAAACGGCCATCGGAAAGGTGCACCCCAGCGCATCCATCATTGCGCTACACCTAGGCATCACTTCATGTAGAGAAAACAGGTGAAAACGCGCGTTCCCACGTGCGCAACGTTAGACAACGTCATGTCCAAGTCTCCGTGAGCGCTGTGCATCTTCATGGACAGCTTACCAAAATACTCAATCTTCAGCGACTTCATGTCGCCAACTACTAACTTACTCTTACCTACGGGGCGGGGGCTATACTCAAACGTGCATGAAGGGTCTCCGGTGACATGGTACGTCGCACCAGCATCGACTACCCACCATTCGCCCTCATCAGAATCAACACCTCAAATACCAGACCCCAGAACATGACCTCAAGCACCCTTCCCTTGCTGCGCAACCTGCGCAGTGAGGAGATGGGGGTCGAACGTAGCCGCATAGCTGCCGTTGTTCGGCAGGTCCGAGGGAGACGTCGGAGAGGCTGCAAGCGGAGAAGCTCCGGCCGAGGTATATCCACCACTGCCATAGGTAGACTCCTGCTGCCCTCCACCGCCGTAGTACGGGAAAACGAAGAAGCAATATAAACGGCATCACCGTAGTAAGCAGATACCAGGGGGTCGTAAGCGGGCGCAGGGGGTAACATGACGTTGAAATGGACGGGTGAGAACGGGCACTTTGCGACATAATTCCCTCGCTGGTTGCAACGGTGACGCAGCCACTTTCTCCGGCGAGCCCTAGGCGCACCCCAAGGTGGCGGACCCCAGCCCATCGGAGCGCTTGCCGATGCCTGAGGCAAGGCACCCGGTGGAGGTTCAGTAGGGACCCAGCCCATCGGGGGCACTTGCCCCCAAGTCCCGAACGGCTGGGGGCCTGGGTCGTCCCAACGGTGCCTACTGGTCGAGGCGTCCCAACACCACTTTGACCAGTTGGCCCACCACCGTGCTGCTTCTCGTGACGATGGTGGTTACGACGATGCTGCTGCTGCTGCTGCCGTGCCTGTTGCTGTTGCTGCTGGTACTGCTGCTGCTGTTGGCACTGCTGCTGCTGGTACTGCTGCTGCTGGTACTGTTGCTGCTATTGCTGCTACTGCTGCTCGCCCTTGTTCCTCCCTCCTCTCCTTTTTTCACTTCCTGTGCCCCCACCTCCTCCACGACCCCTACCACCACCGCCAGCCCCGGCGCCAGTGGGTTGGGCACCCCCGACATACAGGACGTGGCTGTCTACTTGCATCCCCATCGATCGCTTCAACCATGTCATTTTCCACCTTATCAATCAGGTAAGCATCACGAATGATCTCATCGATCTCGGAACGGGGGATGCCGGGACGGGAAATAATTTACGTCTCTTGGAAGTTGTACAGAGGCGAGAGGTTCTGGATGATACGCTGATTTACCTCGTCAACACTCTTACTGCACGCTAACATGGCCAACTCATCCGCCGCCTTGTCAACTCTGCCAAGATAATCAAGTGGGTCTTCTCCCTCTACCATGCGGATGATGTCGAACTCTTTCTTGAGTCTGTGTGCCTAGCTGCTATCGTCTTAGGCACATAAGGTTTTTCAAATCTTGCCACGCTCCGCTGGGTGACATGACCTTTTGCATCCTGAGCTCGACAATAGGATATCCCGTCGTCGACTCCATCAGCAGACCGTACACTTGTCTGGCATCACATATTTCCTGCTCAGAATTCTTACTCCTAAACTCTTCTGACCCCATGACGTCTCCTCCCACGATAGGGTTGTTAGTCTCCCTCAATACATGCAGTTAGCCAAGGGCAGAGAGGTAAGCAGGCATTTTGTTCTTCCACATGCCATAGAACTTTGGTTGATCTACTTTCTCAGTATCAAACTTGGGGAGACGGGAGTTGGTCAACGCGTTACGTGCACAAAAAGACATGCCTGGTTGGGCCCAGATGATGGCATGGTAGTTGTTGACGACGTCACAGCAGCTAATTTCCCGCTCGCTGACCCACCGTTCACAGACCCTCCACTCACTTCGGCTATCAACGCGTCTCTCTCTCGGCGGATGGCCTTGGTTCTTGAAGCCCTCTTCAGGACCTTGATTTCTTCCAGCAAGGCTTCTGTCTCCTCGCTTCCTTCGTCGCGATTAGAGCCTCCGTGCTCCGAACCCATGGCTCGAAAGTCCCTAACCCCCCCGGGGTTTATCCTAAACCGATGCCCTAGGTTGTGAGACCGTTCGGCGCCTTACGATATCGTGCCGGTTAAACCCTCCCACAGCGTTGACAAATCTTACAAGGTTGGATACGGGACGAGATAGGCTCTCAGATTATCACACAAACTCATGTATATATTGTCGAACCATCGAGTGAGGCGACGGTCACAGAATGGCAACGCATCATAAGCGAGCAAGTTACGCAGCGGGATAATAAACCCCCTTTCTCCTGCAGAAACATAAGTATATCGCCACGGCGATAATCCCTCATCAAGTATGGAACTCCCTAGGCTCCGATGAAACATCTCCGTCGAGAACCAGAGGACAACCAGCACAGAGAGATAGAGACATTGGAATGCGCGCCTTCCTTGTTGACGAGCATCACGATCAAACACACGCCTTTGCTACCCGACCCGAAACCGAAATTAAGGCATGCCATCACAGGATCTATATCGTGCTTCCCCATTCGTTCGTCTATAATACTCGACGGGATCCTGCACATATCAAGCACAAAACAAACGTGTTGTAGCAAACGCTTTTGTTCACGAGCTATCGCAGATATCCGTTGTTAGTAGGATGAAACCCAAACCAAGGGGGGCGGGGGGGAGGCATGTCCCTGTTCGTAGTTAGCTTTTCATTCGGAAATATGCTTTTGCCTGGTTTACGCTATACAGCGCCTCATACGAACATATTAATCGGCACGTAGGAGCGCTCGACTGAAAAGTGGAGATGCTTCCCTTTTTTGTAATATATCCAGTCCAATTAACAATGGAAATCCGTAGTCAACCCTGTACGGTATGTATGTATATCATGCGTTGCCGTACGTTGGTCTACATTGGTTGTGTTTTTCTGATATTCCTCACTGACCACAATAGAAATTGAATGTGCAACCCGATTAATAGTACCACGGCCTACGTATACAACTAATGGCATTGTTAAAACCAAATGTCATTCCAACGATAACCCTCTCAGCACCCACTCGGAAACCGCAAAAACATACTCAACTACAACCGTGTCAAAAGAGCCCGGACTCTTTGGGCCCACCACAGCAGGCAGTACATCACTTTTCAAATCTTTGGCGTGGTACACGGGGCATTCAAAGTTCACTCAAAGAGCATGCCTCTGAAACCAAGTAATACCGCATAATGTTGGGCCCATTCCATGGGCCCTATGGCGTTCTAGCGCTAAGAGGGTTAAGTAGTTCCTCAGTTTAATATCGCCGTGTGTCAGAAGCAACTTCTCCGAAAAGTGCTCCCCTTTTCGTAGCATGAGTCACACAAAAAAATTAATATACTTCGTGCCAGGCATTAAACTACATTGCAAGGGGTGTATTCCAAACTGTTCACGAAGTGTTCGGTTCATCGAAAGGTGGAAGTGATGGGAGCTCTCGACGTGTTGGTGCCATCGGCGCCTCACAAGCCTCGCACACGGTTATTGAAAGGCGATGGCAACCGTAATGCCCCGACTAAGCCTACGGTAGGGGGAATGTTATGCTATCATTTTCACTGCCGAGTTTATGCTCCGTGCCTCACTGAAAACCGGACTTGAAAACAATTTGTAAGCGCACCGTGACAAAGTATTTCATGGTTGTGCATATCATCGCGAAACCGAAAAGCACAGAGAACTAGGGTAGCCACTCTCGCCAGTGTCTCAGAGCCTCTGAAAAACAGGCGCTCGAAGTGACTTTATGAACTACCTTGGCCTTGGTCCGTTTTTGTTTGTCTTCTTCAGCGCAGAACGTCCACGTTACACAGAAAACGGCCCTTCCCGAGGAAAAATATCCACCCGTCGAGGGTCAACTTTAAAATTGCACGATGGAGATGGAGCACGTTTTGTGTGCATGTTCAACGGGATCCCACACACGTCAAGCACATCATTCTGACCAAAGGAGCAACAATGGGCTTTCCCGCTGAGCGGACAGTAGCTGAGTTGGCGGGCTAGGTTACCGACAGAGAAGTAGAACATTAATATATTATGCGCGCTCCTCGAGCGTTCATGTAGCCATCATATAAGTCTCCACAAAGTAGAGGGTACCAGAGCTCCAAATCAAAGCAGATTAGAGATCAAGAAGTGAGATGAAAGGCTGGGGGAAACCATCAGACAGGAAAAACCGCCTACCCGGCCGGGGATATACCGCTATGAGTCTCCCACAATAACAGAGCCAATCCACAGTTGGAACGCCCTAATGCCGTCAAGCAAACTCATATCCCTATCCTTGTACCAAGCACAATCAACAGCCTGCGTGCTTTGTAATTACTACGGCATGACACCATAATACAATTTCCTCAAGGCTAAACGGGTCAATGGAAAATACAGTCAACCAATACCCTCCTTGCACGGCTGGCTGTGACAGAAATACAGATTGTAGTACCATAGTCCTGAAAGTCACTCCAAAAACCAAGAATCACAATCCAGGGACAGCATCCAGAATCAATCTCCCAAACCTAACATCCAAAATTATTTTTTTTTAAATCCAATATTACCAGGCAACTTTGTTTGTTTTAGCTGCTTGCTAACGGACGATCAATTATGTTGGAAGCTGGAAGTGATTGGTGCTCTCCACGAGTGTTGATGCCCTCGACGCCTGACGAGCTTAGCACACTGCTATACGTACACCATACTTCTGTATTCAGCGTGGAGGCTCCATGAGACACACGGAAAATGGCCCTTTCCGTGGTTAAATATCCTCCCGAGAGAGGAACGTAAATAAATATAAACGGACGTAAAGGCTGTCTTTGTTCATGCGCCTTTCACGCAATTCCCGAGAGCCGTATACACCTGATATGCCGTAGTATATGTAATACTTGGTATGTCGAATCGGGCCTGGCAGACTGGCAACAACCCTCTCGGTAGTATGGACCGCTCCGGCCGGAGAGAGATACAAGGGACACGTGCTACGATAGAGGTGATAGAGATGCACCAGTTTTTTTCTGAGGCTCCTCACTTGGGGAGCTCTGAACCTCACCCGCAACCTGACTTTGATTAAACTGAAAGTGCAACCCGATGTACAAACCCATGGCTTAGTCACACAAAAAAATCAGATAAAAAAAACCATAAAGACATTCCGACCATTTTGGGGTAAGGATCGCTGTCATTTAGGAACAAAAAAATCCAAAAAGTGCTACCTCTATCACAGCACGCGTTAAGGACCGGTTAGCCAGCACATGAACACCCAAATGGTATATATTTGCATTTCCGGCATTTTTGGTAGCATATAGCGCTCGCAGACCCAGTACTATTAACAGATACAGCGACACATCTATGATAACTTCCAGTCGACCCTCTCAATGAGAAATAGGGGGGTCTGGCTAAATGAGATGGGCGGCGTTAATCTCCACTACATTTATTTAGCGGCCCAGTTATTGAATCCAAGCTGAACGTGACGCGTTGTACGATAATAGCGGTACCTAGTTTTCGGCCAGACTTTTCCCGGCCGGCGACCCTCCTCATCCGAGGAACTACCCAATGCCGTTGGGTTTCTACACTATAATTCGTTGTGTACTTTGGCCATGAGGTTGTCCATCGGGTTGCCCTTCCGACCCGTGCTACGATAGAGGTAGCACTTTTTGGGGTTATCTTTCTGAATGACCGGGCTCCTTAACCCAAACTCATCGGAATTTCATTTTATTTTTTCCAATATTTTTTTCGTTGTATACCTAGACCATGGGATTGTTCTTCGGGCAGCACTTTCAGTTTACTCAGAATCAATAAGAGAGCGAGTTTCTGCAATGCCCCTCAAGTGATTAGCCTCAGAAAAAAAATGGTGCGCCTCTATCGTAGCGCGTGTCTTTCGTATTCTACAAATGTCAGTTTCTGGATTAGATATAGACCCCCTTAAGCGAGGAGCCTGGGGAAAAACGGGCGCTCCCCTTCCGTAGCGTGCGTCAAGCTATAATAGGATGGGGGCAGTCCAGAGTCTAAGCCAAGATGCATGCTCGTATCTTACGAGGGAGACGTGTCATCGTGTCGGTGTTGCGTACGCTGAAGCAGGGGGGCGTGGAATATACCTTGCAATTACAGCAGTACCCGGCATGGCAGTGTAAACAAAACGTAAAGAGCCCGGCATTCAGAACACAAAATTGTCCAAAAGTGCTACCCCTACGCGAGTGGCTCTGTACCTCGCTCAGAAACTGATTTCGCACAATTCGGGTGTCACAGCAGTCAGGGTAACAGACAATCCCATGGCGGTGCGTATTGCGAAATCGAAAGGCACGAAAGAGGCCCTAAAAGTGGTCCCGCTACCATAGCCTTGGTCGGGGACTAACGACTTGGAATTAGTATGGTATAGTATTGCCCTAGACGCGTACTACTATAGAGAGGTAGCTCTTTTCGGGCGGGTTTTGTTTCTGAATGACTGGGTTCCATAACCCATTATCGTCGGAATGTCATTCTTGTTTCGCAGTATCATTGTTTTGTATGCCTAGGCCATAGGTTTGTTCATCGGCTTGCACTTTCATTCTTCTCAAAATTATTTTTTGGGTGAGGTTTAGAGCTCATCAGGTGAGGAGCCCGAGAAACGAAGTGGTGCTATTCCATCGTAGCATGCGTCCCTATTGTGACCGTAACCTTCAGAAACGTTGAGCTGGTGACCTCATGTAGGATTCAGTGCAGGGCTCGCGGCTGAACACGATCTATTGTCCCAACATTCTTAGCGTCCTGCAACATGATAGTATTGTGTTCTTATTTCGGCATTTCTCGTTTGTTCGCCAACAATCTTGTATTAATAGTACACGGATGAGACACAAGGTCCTGTTCTGCGACAAAAAAAGCCGTTATTTTCATATTCATTGGCCGAAAAAATTGAAGTATACACAGCAGTACCCCCCCGGTATTCCAAGAAACAAATACCTTACAGCAGATCGTACGATAATCTGGTACTACACCAGAGACAAGTATTACCTGCCCAGACAGTGGCAGGCACAGCAGCAGAGCAGACATCCACGTGAGACGTTTATTTACAACACATCTAACCTGTTGGCAGAGTGAGACCACATATCAATCGGTGCATTCGTATAGGCGCCAGACTGAAACACGGCTGGACTGCCTCGCTCCATATCGTCCTGGGAGGGGGTGTCTTGGAGGTTCCACGGACGATTTCCTTCATTTCGATTTCGGCAATAGTTTTGCTTGCTCTGAGAACCCACGTCAAGATAACCAAGTGTAAGGTGAGAGGGACATAGTATGCCTGTGCCCGCGCCTACGCTGTTGTTGCTTGTATATTCAGCATGTATATACATATCGTGTCCCCCACTAAACCAGCAGCAGGAACAGAGCACACTGCAGTGGCTTATTGGTGTGTGCGTCGTTTGTTTTACCCGTTCCGTTGACGTGTCTGCCGACACGAACATGTGCGTAGATTTTCAGGTTAGTTATCGCAAACCATGGGTTCGGGGAACCATACGCGCGCGACCCGCCGTGTGAGGTTTATCATCTTTGGAATGCCAGCATAGATAGGCTCGTTGTATATTGGAAGGCTTTCGTGCAGATATAGTCTCGATGCCCAAATACCATTGGCAGTCCCCTAGCGCACTGCCCGCAGGCGGTCCCCTAACACTACCCGTTGGCGGTCCCCTAACACTACCCGTTGGCGGTCCCCTAACACTACTCGTTGGCGGTCCCCTAGCGCGTCGGTCCCCTCGCGCGGCGGTCCCCTGGCGCACTACACTATTGCGGATTCACAGTGGAGACATCGCCTTTAAATGTCACAAAAAACGTTCAATAGATACAATGCGTAGAAACAAATGATAATTGGAACCTCCTGGCCGCGACAACCTATTCCACAAATCAGGGTGTTGCGCTCAGGGTCAACAATTACGCGAACCCAGGAGGAGAGGGCTCTCCCGCCGGTGGTGGAACACGATTTCTCGGGTAAGTGTAACAACGGAAGAACCCGGTATATAACGCCGTGCTCCTGTGTAGCGGTCGCCTTTTGAGCTAAAACAGTTCCCGCTGACGGACCTCCATAATGGAAGAGCTATCAACACATTTGGGTTCGTGGTGTATGCTATATAATACGATACGATTTTCTAGGTACCGGGCCCGTGGGATGGTGCATCGGACTTCACTTCACACATCCGACAGATCAGGTCCCTATTGATGGCCTGTGTCGTCCAGGGAAGACAGATCCCGGACCTAAACACCCTCAGACGCGTACTACGATAGAGGTAGCACTTTCTGGATTTTTTGTTTCTGAATGACGGCGCTCCTTAACCCAAAATCGCCGGAATGTCTTTCTTTTTTTTTCAATCTGAATAGTTTGTGTACCTAAGCCATGGGTTTTTTCATCGGGTTGCACTTTCAGTTTACTCAAAATCAGTGTTGTGGGTGAGGTTTAGAGCTCCTCAAGCGAGTAGCCTCAGAACAAAAATGGTGTAACACTCTGTCTGTCGTAGCACGTGCCATCTGCATGGCCTTTCGATCAGGTTGCCGGGCGGGAGACGGATGGTCTCAATCAATGATGATGTAGGACAACTTTCCAGGGTTGGATCTGTACTACACAGGTCGTGCAAAACACACCACGAAGACAGGTATATGATCAAAATGATCTAGATGATCTAGATGATCTACAGTAGATAGTGATCTGTCCGATTTGTGCTAATCTTTGTATGTTGGTTTTGTTCATCGGCTGTTGGGTGAAGTATAGATTTCCACAGGAGAAGAGCCCCGCAAAATACAAGTGCTGCCACTGCTACCGTAGGATGCGTCTACGTATTGTTTGCATTTCATGTACCGCCCGTCGCGTGGTACGGCAGGGCAGCGGTGCACCAACGCGCAGTAGTAGAAGGTTGCATACACCCGCTACATACCGGGTCAAATATTGCAATACAATGTGTACCCTGGTATGCATTGACTGTATTGAAGATGGTATCTACTACGACATCAGTGAGTCAGAAGCAATCTAAAGTGGCTGATGGGATAATTTCTCGCTCTACGAACTATTACTATACTGTTGTAGGTTGTGGTTTATTGTCGTATGTATCATATCAGCATCACGCTGGTAACAGATTGAATGGCATTTGTATGTCAATACCGGCGCACATCTCTTTTCGGGAGTACGTAACGCGAATGGAAGCCGGCCAAAAGGTATCGAGTATCATCTCATCAACCTAACCCCACCCTAACCCAGTAGGTACCCCAAACGCGACGACAGTGACGATTTACTTTTCTACCAGGAGATCTACCGTCTGCTTTAACCCCCTTAGCACCCACTTAGAAACAGCAAAAACATACGAACATGTCAGAAGAGCCCGAATTCTTCGGGCCCACTACACACAGCAGACAGTACATCACTGTTCAAAGCTTTGGCGTGGACAACGGGGCATTCAAAGTCCACTCAAAGAGCATGCCTCTAAAACCAAGTAATACCACATAAATTTGGACCCATTTCATGGGTTAGGGTTAGCGTTCTAGTGCTGAGAGGGTTAAAGGCGGGCCCTGGGGCCGTGTTGGATGTCGTTGACATGCAGAATGCAGAATACAACACGCGCATACGCTGCTGCTGCGTACAATTGAGTTTGTTTTTTTTTTCTCTATACTGCTGTGCGAATTAATTTAAAGCTTTTGTTCGTGCTGCAGTTCATTGCGTCTGCAAATCATGTGCGTGTGCGTGTTCTTCGCATTAAACTGTTATTTCCACCCATCGACATCGAGCCAGTACCCCTAATTTTCCGTGCCGATGCCTCATCCTAGAAAGAGACAAGTTCTGGGTCCACGAACTACGAGACAGAGATACGCGTCGCACATACAGTAAGGAGACTTGGTCATGCAATGCCAAAAATACAACATGAACTTGGCGAAATCGCCAACGGCCAACGAATGAATGCCTGTTGTTTAGCTCGCGTGTGACCACAGCAGTATCTACTAACCACCTTGGTACGCTACGAACCAAAACGACGGCAAGCCGTCATAAACAGGGTTATACGCATCATACATGTTCTATTTTTGACGGCGCCATAAAACAGCGACCCCTTTCGAGTTGCTTCAAGCGTCCGCCGTACACCAACGCACACGAGTTGACGACAGTTACAAATATCCTGCTGCGCGAGTTCCTAGCAACAACATAAAAATCTTACTATTTTCTCTGTGCGTTTCCGGCAAAGTCCTGACCATGACGACGCACCCTCCCCATCTTGTTCTTGTGCGCTTATCGCTGAATTTATCGTCGAAACCGCCCCGTCCCGCCCCGCCCCTCTTTGAGCAGCGGCTTCAAGGTCCTTCTCGCGAAAAGTGACTATAACGCCACGGAGAACGAGCAGATGAGCGCGCTTCTGTCTACTGTCAGGTGGGTGACGACTAGCGAGTGACGGACGGTAGCCCTGAACAAAGCGTATCCTCAGGTTGTTGGGGTGTTGATTTACAGTAGACACATGCGACGATAGAGGTGCACCAGTTTTTTTCTGAGGCTCCTTATATCAAGCAGGCAGGGAACAGAAACTCAGGCGAACATTGTGGAGTTTGTTGACATTTTTTTTTTTTCCGAGACTCGAAGCAAGAAACTGGTGGTTTGTTCGTCGCCACGGCCACCACAAGCTTGGCCTATAAATAGGCGCATCTCCCCTCTTGCCACTCTATCATTCATGCCCCCCGAGATTTTTTCTCAAGTGGGGCATCAAAACCATCGTGCACACGCCGTTCCTTCCAGCAGCCCCCACCCCCCCCCCATGTAATACGCCGGCATGCACAGCGTATAAAATTCGAATTCCCGTCGCTGTAGCCCACCCAACCCCTGCCTGCATTCCCCACCGCCTTCCCGCTAGGGCCGAGCTTTCGCAGTCTCTTAACCCCTTTAGAAGTGATTTACGTTATTGGGGACAAACTACTTAGAATTAGTGTGGAGTCATTTTTGCAGTACAGTAGCAAAAAGGTGGAACCTCCTTTTTGGCCTTTTGGCAACCCGACTTCTCACCGCAACCCACCTCTGCCTGCCTGCCCCCCAGGGACGAGATTTCTCAGGCTCTCAACATCCTTTTGGCGTTGAAGCAGTGGATCCGTGTGCAGGTGCCGCAGATCGAGGACGGGAACAATTTCGGGGTGAGCGTGCAGTTGGATGTGGCTAAGGGGATCGACGAGCTCATGTCCCCTGTGGGAAAATCTCTGGATGAGCTGCCGGGGTACTTTGAGAGCCGGGCGTCCGCGTGGGAAAAGATCTCCCGGAAAGCTTCGAAGGAGGTCAAGACCAGTTCGTCCACGACGAAGGAGACGGGAGGCAAGGTACGATATGAGGGCCGCGTGCATCGCATATATATATGGTTGGGCATAACTCGTACAAAAATAAGGACAACCCGTGAAAAGCGAGCATAACAAGCAGTGCGAACATGAACGAGACGGGAGGCAAGGTATGAGAGCCGCGTCCATCGCGTATGGTTGGCCTATCATATAGGGCGTAACTCGCTTATCTATGCGTTTGGCGAATAGTCTACCCCGAAAAAAGTGGCATAAAATCAGGGAATTAAAGGCTTGTGGAGTCAGAGGCTAGCCATAGCTCTGAAAACAAAGTCGAGCGGTTTCCACGGCCTGGGGCTATGTTGGACAGGGGACGTTCTGCGTCAGAGCCTTGCTACGGCAGGGGTTGCACGTTTTACCCCAAACATTTCTCACTGACGGGACTTCCCAACCGAGGAACTACTCAATATATTTGAAATCCGTTCTGTATTTTGGCGTATTATTCGTTAGATGCGTGTCCCATGGGATTGTGTATCGCGCATAGCATGCAATTTTCTTGAAGTCGGTTGTCGGGAGGAGCCTCAGAAATTCTAAGTGCTATCCCTGCCGAGCATGCACCCTCACGTTGACTGACAGGAGGGCTTTCCATGGCCTGGACGTTTGTTGAGCAGGGATGTGTTCTGCGTCAGGTTGTCTATAACTATATAAATACGAATTTGGGTTTTCCACAACAATAAGGTCAACAACATCGACAACCCTTTCCCCAACCGCAGCAACAACGGCAACAGCAACAATCCCAACCCCCCCCCCCCCCCTCCTGGTTGACGCCGCCTTCCCGCCTTCTCCAGGACGGCGACTCCTCAAAGGCGTCAAACTCATCCAGCACAGAGGAAACGTCAACCGAACCGTCCCTCGTGCCAGACTCGCGCCTCCACCTCATAGCCTTGGACGTGAAGTGGTTCACCACCTTCCACCGCTCTGTACTCGGGGCTAGGAATGCAGTGATGTTGGCGGGGGACATGATCGAGAAGAACATGGAGAAAATGGTGCGCCCGAAGGGCACTAACACGCAGGGGGGCGGCATGTACTCCTTCTAGATTGACTAGTGATTTGGAGGGGGGGGGGGGGGGGGGCTTGACCTCAATGTTCCATCGACCTGGTACATGAAGTAGGTTTCATTCGAGACATTTTTTGCTTTTGGCTCGGCGTAGTTGCTTGTCTGACGGTTTTGCTGGCGTGGCTGGTTGCCTGATGGTTTTGCGGGCGGCCTATTGACTGATGGTTTTGCTGGTCTTGGCTCGGTGTGGCCGGTTGGCTGATGGTTTTTGCTGCATGGCTTCTGTACTGGTGGCTTTCCTGGCATGACTAGTGATGGTTTTACTGGCATAGCTAGTTTACTGGTGGTTTTGCTTTTGACTGGGCGTGGCAAGTTGAAAGACGGCTTTGCTTTTAGCTCGGCGGGGCCAGTTGACTGATGGTTTTGCTGGCGTGGCCAGTTGACTGCTTGATGGTTTGTTTTGGCTCGGTGTGGCATTTCCTCGGCGGCTGCACGCTTCGGTGTGCGTTGAGCCAGTTGCTCGGCTGTTCTCACTCAAGGGGGGGGGCGAGGGAGGCACTATTCAACCGGAACTATATGGAGATTCCCACTGTACCGCGCCACCAAGAGCACCACGGAAGAAAAAAAACAAGCTGTCATGCAAACCGACCAGCTGGGGTACGGACGGCACTCTGGCCATAAAGAAAACGAAAATAAAAAAAAGAAAAGCGAAAACGTGCAAAACAA
>JAYJMJ010000309.1:1229690-1245081 GCA_036873875.1 Laminaria ephemera
CCCCCCCCCCCCCCCCCCCCCCCCCCCCCCCCCCCCCCCCCCCCCCCCCCCCCCCCCCCCCCCCCCCCCCCGCATCAGGAGCGACTTCCGTTCGAGCGGTATAGGGTAACAGACGCTTTCGATTCGTATAGCGCTCCCTTCCTGCAGGGGAGAACGCGTTTTCACTGCACCCTCCATCCGATCCTTCGGACGACTCTTGAACCCTTGCACCAATGCTAAACGTTTGTATCGATAATTCGAAGCCGTTTGTCTCGAAAACATGGTCTGCAGCTATTCAGGGGCTACCCTTGTTGGGCTCCTTGCGTAGCGATAAAAAAACATTAGGGGTGCGGTCTTCTCGTCGTAGCACCGTGTAGCCTACGATAGTGCATGCCACACGCATGTCGTATAACTCCTTGCATTCGAGTCCGACATTCAAAGCAGCGTCTCCGAACCTAACAGCCCGAGTAGCCACGTGTGACTGATGCTATGATCTCGCCGTTTACATTCGTTCATTTTTCCCTCTGGTGTCCAAAATAATCATCCAGCTGATCGTAAAACCCTGAAAACTGGCGATGCTCGCGCGTGATAGGCTATCTTCGGCCGACCTGAGCCGCTTCGAGATATGCTGGAGTCTCCCCCGCCGCCTCAGATTGGCCGTGGGTTTGGTCGCGTTAGGGGGGGGGGGGCGGAGGCGGCAGCGCAGCGTCTGGCCAACGCATTGTCGGTGCTTGACCGAGACGTGGAGGCGGCTGGCATGCTGGTGGGCGACGGGGCGAATTTAAGGTGCTAGTCTCCGCTATTGCTCTGTCTTCGTTTGACCGCGTCCATGGTTTCTTTGTTTTTTTTGTTGATGTTTTTTCCAGTTTCATCTATTTTGTTTCCATTTTTTTCTCTAGTCAGTCCTTTTCAGCAACTCAGATCCAGGGTCACTTGTCTGAGACCTAGTAATAGCGGCAGTACTACTCGTTTTGGTTTGGCTCCGATGTAGTTTTTGGGCTCCGACAGTAAAAAAGAGAGTGGGGTGTTTGCGATTTCCAAACTCTGTTGGGTTGGAAAAAATGAAAAAATAGTATTGAAACCGTCGAAAGTCACAATCCAAGGTCAACTCCACCCACGAAAAATAAGGTTAGAAATACAATTTCCTACCATTTTTTTATTTCCTAATTTTCTCGTGGGTTGGCTGGCCTTGGGTTATGATATTCGTCGGTTTCAATACTATTGTTACATGTTTTCCTACCCGGCTCCTCCCCAACCAAAGTGGTAGTTCGCAAACACGCTAATGGTTCGGGGGTGTCGTTGGTCTGATGTTTCGCCCTACATCAATGGGTGTAAGTCCCAGCCTTGTGGCATGGTTGGGACCTACGTGGAGACTACACGCTTGGGTAGATATCCCACGTAGCTCTCGAGACGTGAAGGAGGTGTTCGGCACTTCCACTACGCGTTTTCGGGAGGGGAGACGCCTGGGGTCTGGGTGGAGACCCGGATCCTGTCGCATGTGCGGCGCACCCTACGGTGGAGGTACACAATTTTTTTCTGAGGCTCCCTCACTTGAGGAGCTCTATACTTTTACCCACACGCAAAAGTTGAGAAAAACTGAAATTGCAACCTGATGAACAATGCCACGGCCTGGGTATAAAACGAATATATTTGTCGCAAAACTATAATGACATTGCGACGATAAATGTGCGGAATTCAAAAGCAAAACTGATTCGGTCGGACGATGTCATTACAAAAACGGGCTGTACGATGTGTTTGCAACCATTTCAATACCTGGTATAACACTGGCGTGATCCTGTCTTGGACAGTTCGAAGTACGAACGAAAACATGGATTCCGGAAGAGTCGACCTCTTGTCTCGTGGGGATCGCTGGAGCTTTGCGCGGCACCCTATGTGGCGAAGTGACGGGTGCTGCGATAGAGGTAGCGAGTTTTGGCTAAGCCTTCTGACCGGCGGACTCCTCAACTGACGACACATGCTGTGATAGAGGTGTAGTACCATTATTTTGTTTCTCGGGCTCCTCACTTGAGGAGCTCTAAACCTCACCCAAAAAAACTGTTTTTGACAAGAATGAAAGTGCAACTCGATGAACAAACCTATGGCCAAGGTACACAAAAAAAATCATACTGCAAAACAAGAATGACATTCCGACGATTTTGGGTTAAGGAGCCCCGTCATTGTCATTCAGAAACAAAAAAAAAGCCGAAAAAAAGTGCTACCTCTATCTCTACGTATCGTAGCACGCGTCTGACGAGCTAGGTTTCAAGTCATGCGGGGGCCATGGGGTTGAGTTATGGGCGTTTCAAGAAGTTTTTGTGTCTCATATTACTGGAATCACACGGGGGGCACCTTAGATTCCCCGATTTCCGTACTGAAACACTATCACTTGTAGAATAATGTGGAGAAGGCTGCTCCCGATATCGCTGGAATGTGTTGTTTTGTGACGCGTGCTATTTACGATAGAGGTATCACTTTTTGGATTTTTTGTTTCTGAATGACATGACGGCGCTCCTTAACCCAAAATCGCCGGAATGTCGTTCTTTTTTTTTCAATCTGATTTTTTTTTGTATACCTAAGCCATGGGTCTGTTCGTCGGGTTGCACTTTCAGTTTAGTCCAAATCAGTTTGCGGGTGGGGTTCAGAGCTCCTCAAGTGAGAAGATGAAGAAAAAAAACTGGTGCACCTCTATCGTAGCACGTGTCTTTTTTTTAAATTTTATTATGCTAGCGTGTTTGCGATGTACCAACTTTGGTTGGGTAGGAGTTGGGTAGGAACCATATAGTAATAGTGTTGAAACCGTCGAAATCACAGTCCATGGCCAACCCAACCCACGAAAAATCCAGCGAGAATATTAGGTTAGTTTCTTTGTTTTCACCATTTTTTTTTAATTTCTCACCTATTTTTTTCGTGGGTTGGTTGGCCTTGGGCTATGGAATTCGTCGGTTTCAATGCTATTTTTACATTTTTTTCCAACCCAATAGAGTTTGGAAATCGCAATCACCCTATTATTCATCATATACCTAGGCCATGCGATTGTTCATTGGGTTGCACCTTTGTCAGTTTTTCTCAAAGTTTGTTTTTGGGTGAGGTACAAAGCTATTAAAATCAAGAGGAGCGTTCCGAAAATTAGGTACACCCCTACCGTACTAGTAGTACTAGTAGTACTACTAGTAGCATGCGTCAAATGACCCGAGTACAGTAGGGTACCCGATTTATGATCGTCCACAATAAGATAAACGGATTTTCAGAGAGGTCGAATCGACTTGTCACGCCTTGTGACGCCTATACTAAAACCTGTGTGATACCCAATCTGAGATGAGAGCGGCACGGAGAATAGAGCGGTATCACTGGCCTGTTCCGAGGGGGTCTTAAATCGGATACCCCACTGTATCGCCCAATCGTGTACCGCCGCAGGACCGTCGTGAGATGGGTACGCCGGGCACGGGCAACCGCTCAGTCTCCTCGGGCCGACCCCGCCCTCGACGGGGAAACCCTCTCCAAAAAACACGCTGCATCAGACGACGGTGGCGACGCCACCAAGAGCGCGTCGAGTACAGACGATGGTGAAGGAGCAGCGGACAGAGACGCTCGCAAAGATTGGACGCTCCGGATCTTCAGAGAACCCATCGCCGTGTTTGACAACAACCCCGCTGTCGACAGCGCTATTGGTAGCGGTAGCGGCCGCGATAGTAGTAGTGCCCCTCACCATGCCGGTAACACCGACCGCTATACCGACACTACCGACAGCGGAAGCCGCGACGGAAGCGGTGTTTGCCTTTCCCGCTGTCGAACCAAAACCGGACGGAACGGTGGAAGAGGACCGCCTGTGGTGGTAGTAAACGCTCTGCGTGTACCGCTGCCGCCGATTCCCACCGTACCCACCGCGACAGTTCCAGAGGGCGCAAGAATTACGGCTCCTGGGCGGGGGCTAGGCGGGGCGGGAAGCGCGCCCGCACTTCGCAGTGCATGGCGCAACCCATTTTCTTGGCTTGCCGGTTACTATTGGCGCGGCGACGGCGAGGAATGTCGGGAACCCGGATCGTCGCTATCGATGACGCCGCCAGAACCGCCGCTTGCACCGCCGAGAGTTATCGTGCGCGTGGTTTACGTAGGTCGAGCGCCCGATGTCGCTCGATTTGCGAGGGCGGCGGGAAGGTTAGGCAATGTTCAAGAGTGCTCTGCCGCCAGCGCCGCCGCCATTGCAACAGCTGCGGGTTCTGGTGCAGCTGGGTGTGGTGATGCTAGCGCTTCTTTAGCTACTGGAGATGGCCATGCACCGCAGCCGAATGATGTAGAAGTGGCCACCATTGACGGGACACCACCGTGGACAGGCATCACCGCCAAGGGTAACGCTGCGGTGGTGGAGTTGGTCAGGAGCGAGGTCCGAGTGCGACGCGCGTACTATCCAACGGCGGTAGCGCGTGAGAATCCCGAGCGAGCTTGCATGAACGGTGCCGATTCTGAATCGGGGCTGGTGTCACGCTCCGCAACGCAACTACAGGTGAGCATTTCACACATGCGATAGGGTAGGTTAGAAATGAAAAACTGTTGGGTTTCGACCCGGGGGGGGGGTGTACTCATTCTCATGCATGGCCGTAGTCCTTAGGACCATAGACCCTCGCATCCCTACAATGCCGGGATGGAGCCCGTCGGGTTTTCACCGACCAGGCAGACATGGCGTGCACCAAGCGCGAAGTGCCGTGAGATGTTCGGCGAGTCGCATGAAGGGTGCGCTACATCCTACTAAAAACCAATTGTGAGGCCGACTTCGGCACCTTGTGCGTACTTTCTTGCATATGGATGATAGCTTCGAATGAATCCATTTGTTTTCTGGTGTGGCCACTTTCAGAGACAGCAATGGGTATACTATGTACCTGCCTCGTGGGTTCCTTGCCATATACCTGGTCCACACTCTGACGTCATATCATCCCCCTTGCGCGGAGTTAAGGTTCTCGACCCCGCACAATATGATCTAACTCGACCACCATCTCGGGCACTGCCAAAACAATAAGCGAGAAAAAAAACCGGTACCCTGGTTGTCTAGCTCACGTAGTGAGAGGCGTGCTTTACAGCGTCATTGCCAACCGGTGGGGCGAATGGGGGAAGTCGTTCTTATTGTGCTTTATCTGGGCAGGCTGTTTGTCTGAAATTATCCGCGAGTGTGTCCGAGCGGTGTTATGTCGGAGCGCGCTCTCAAGGGGTGGCGCGGTGAGCGGGCGAGCTCGTTGGACAGAAACTGCACGACTAAGCGACCGATCAGGAGATTGATTTCCCTGTTTTGTTAGCAAGGCGGGGGTGTAGCCGGCACGGCGGTTGCACTGCCCGCCTCGAGTGCAAGATGCGCCAAATCGGTGATTCTCTGCATTCCGTGTGTTTTGCCTCTTTTTCTCGCCTCTTTTCGACAACTGAGGAAATGTTAAGGTGTCAGAAACCGGCGGAACTAGGTTCGCAATCGCCCTGGTAGAGAGTTGACACGCGCTCATCCACTCCGGGGAAATTGAAGAATAATCCCCACCCAGATGCGAGGGTCTACGGTCTGACAGACAACGGCCATGCATGGCAATGATTACCCCCCCCCCTCATTCCACCAATAACCATCGATTCTCGCTTTTATTGTTTTACACTTTCCAATACGCCCCGCTCTTATATCGCCGATAACCGCCGATTCCCGCTTTGGTTTTACACGTTCCAGTACCCCCCCCCCCCGTTATTCCGCCGGTACTCACCGATGCCCGCTTTTATTCTTTTACACTTTCCAATAGTCCCCTTCCCTTTTTTTTTTACACGTTCCCATATCCCCCTTCTTATCCCGCCCGTAACCACCGATTCCCGCCTTCTTCACACTCTCCAATGGAGTAGTAACCCCTCTATAGCGCCGGTATGTGCCAGCCGGAAATACCGGCACTATAGCGGCAACCAGCACTACGTCGCACGCTGTCACTACTGGTTCTCCCCATCTGTGTCAAACGATTTCGCGGGCGCTATAACGGGCAACCGGCACTACTCAGCCGGCGCTATAGAGGGACCACCTCTGTACCCCTCCTCTTATTCCGCCGGTATTAACCGGTTGCCGTTTTTATTGTTTCACACTTTACGATGCCCCCCTTCTTGTTCTTCCGTTAATCGCCGATTCCCGCTTGCATTGTTTCACACCTAATAATTCCTTTCCCGCTGTTGTTTTTTACACGTTCCCATACCCCACCTCTTATCACTCCCGTAACCACCGATTCCCACGTTTGGTTTTTACACTTTTCCAATGCAGATAGTGCTTGAACTCCGAACGCGCGCTCCCGTGGTCGTCTCGCGGGTACTACACACGGGAGGGGGTGTACTCCCGCACCCGCACTTGTGCTGCTCCTCAGCCGTAACGCCCTCGTCCTCGCGGGAGGCTTCAGTTCAGTCAGCTATATCATCGCCAAGTTTAGTCTCTAGTAATCTGCGCCCGAGCGCAATAGCTCAGTCTGCGATATCATCGCCAGCTTTTGTCCCTAGTTTCCTGCGCCCGAGCGCCATAGCTGCGGGAAAGAGCGCAGCCGGCGACCCTGCCTGTCTGGCTGGGGGGCGCAGCGGTCGGGGCGGCAGCGATACAGGTCATGGTGGTGGTGGCGGTGTTGGTTTCGGTGCTGGCGTTGGTTGTCGTAATGACAATGGTAACACTGTTGGTGCTGGTGATGTTGGTAGTGAACGCGTCGGGGAGCGGGCGGCTGAGAGTGTATGCGGCCAGGGTGGTGGAAGTTTGAATAGCGGCTGTCGTGGGCAGGGCTGCGGTACAGATGAGGCGGACGAGATCATCCCTAAGGGGTGGGTCGAGGCGCCGGCGGAACTTTCGCTGCCCGAAGACACGGGCGAACATGGCCCCAAGGTCAGTGATCACTGTAATAGGAGCTGCCGCGTCTTCGTAGGGGTGACTCTGTGCACAGTGGGGTTAAGGATTTTGTTTCGGATGCTTAGAATTTCCCACCGTAACCGCTGCCCTCTACCCCCCCCTCTTGGTGCACGCAATTTCTGCCTGCCGGTGAAAACCCGACGTGCGCCGTCCCGGCACTGTAGGGATGCGAAGGTCTACGGTCATACGACTAAGGTCATGGATGGAATGAATACACCCCCCCCTCCTTCTCGTTCACCGCTGCATTTCCTATCCTGGAAAAAATAGGCTTGGCATTTGCCTATTTTGATCCTTTTGCCCTCCTGCTCGTTTTTACCCTTCGTGCCTACCGCGCGTTTTTCGCAGCTGAAAGTGGGAACGAGCCACGTCTTGGGAATGAATGTCGTTCTGCCAGAGCTACCATCGATAACCTTCAAGCCTTCCCCGCCACACATCAGCGAGACCTCACCAAGACCTCCGCTGCAACGCACGAGCTTTTGCGAAGAAGCACGGACGCCACCACGGCGGGGAGGCGAGTCCCGAGCGACGGCGGCGCAACCAGACACACCGCCGACGTCCAAAAAACGAAAGATTTCATTTGGAGGCACAGACAACGACCAACAGCAAGCGTATGCTGCCCAGGCAGAGCGGCAACAATCATCGCGGCCCCGTGCGAGAAAACGATCGAGAGTCGGCAACGATAGTGGTACGCTGGTACCAGATGTGGGCGCGGGAGGCCGTGGCCGCGATATTCGTGGTGGTGGTGGTGGTGGCGGTGGTGGTGGTGGTGGTGTTGGCGGTGGTGTTGTTGGTGATGTTGGTGTTGGTGTTGGTGATGATGGTGATTTTTCTGCGCGACAGGAGGACAAGGACGACGGTAGTGGGGCGGGGGAGGTCAAGAGAGAGAGCAAGACTTGGTGGGGGTGGAAGTGACCGTCCCTTTGGGGGCGGCAGAATGGTGGCGAAATACCACTTCCCGGCACAGGCCCTGCCCCTTGCCGGCCTGTGCAGCAGCAGCAGCAGCAGCGGCAGCAGCAGAACGCGCAGAGCCAGGAATCGTCTCTTTCAGGAATGGGTGGTGTTCAAGCCTCGGGATCAACGACAGAAAATCGCGTTCACGGTGTCCATAGTGACATAAGCGCTGTCTCGCCACAAGAGAACGAAGAAGAACGGAATGGGGCTGCGGGGGGCGGAGGTGCTGTGGAGGGCGTAGCTCCATCTTCTGAAAGCGGTGGTCCGCGTGAGAGTAGTGATTCCCGTCCGCAAAAAAGGTCGCCGTTAGTGATCACCGTGGTCCTTGCCCTTGCCCTTGCCCCACCAGTGGTAACGCTATCGTGAGGAAATCACGGCTTGCGTGTCGCTTCACGCCCCGAAAAACGGTCCCGGCTCGTTGAAGTGTGTTCGGTTATTGTTTGCTTAGCCTTTGTTGCTTTTTGGATGCGAAGATACATCGTAAACCGATGACAGGAAATCGCGGCTTGCATGTAGCTTCAAGCCCCGAAATTCGTTTCCGGTTTGTTGAAATGTGTGTGGCTTGCGTTCGATCAACCTTTGTTGCTTTTTGGGATGCGAAGATACATCATAAACCGGCGACTAAGGTCATGGTTGGGGGGGGGGAGGGGGTACTCATTTCATGCATGGCCGTAGTCGTATGACCATAGGCCCTCGCATCCCTAATATGCCGGAACGGAGGATGGCGAGTTTTCACCGACCAGGCAGACATCGCGTGCGCCAAGCGCGAAGCGCCGTGAGGTGTTCGGCGAGTGGCATGAAGGCTACGGTGGGGGGAGCAAGTTTAAGGCGTTTATTTCAGCGGCTTAGGATCAATCGCGCACGTGGCTAGATTAAGTATTTGCACGTCTTACGCGTGCCGAAAGACACTTCGTGCCCGCAGTTTTCTGATTGGTCAATTTTTTAGGTTGGAATTTTTCATTGGTGGGAAATCCTTGGTCGACATGAGTCGACACCCGGGATCGTGACGCCATTTTTCTAAAAAAATCAGAAAACTGGAATATTGGCCGTGGATGATGACATCAGTCTTCGCCATGGAATTGTTTGTTACGCGGTGCCAAGCGTGGCAGTGAATGGGAGTACCCCCCTACCGTAACATGTGTTTTTTTTGTGACGCGTGGTACGATAGGGGTAGCATTTTTCGGCTTTTTTGTTTCTGAATGACGGGGCTCCTTAACCCAAAATCGTCGTAATATCATTCTTGTTTTGCAACACGGTTTGTTTGTATGCCTAGGACATAGGTTCGTTCATCGGGTTGCACTTTCATTCTTCTCAAAATCGTTTTGTGGGTGAGGTTTAGAGCTCCTCAAGTGAGGAGCCCGAGAAACAATGATATCATTCACCTCTATCGTAGCATGTGTCGGCAAGTAATGTCGAAGTATACCAGGTACAGTAGAATACCGCGGGGACCCCTCGGGTTAGCGGCGAGCGGTGGTGCCATTGGGTGATATTATGTTTTTTCGTGTGTAGGCGTGGACCCCCGGTGGGAACACGAGCTCCGTGCGTCTCGAGGGTTTCGTAAAATACGGTCGCCTAGGCTTGTGCTACGATGGCGGTGACATTCTCTAGCCAAAAATACTTTTGGCTGACCGGGCTCTTCAACTGAGGAACTATCCAACAGGGTTGGAATGGCACGCGTGCTTTTCATTATTCTTACGATATATATATATAGACTGAAGACTATAGACAATGGGGCTGTTCCTTGCGTGGCGCGTGCTGCGATAGAGGCAGCACTTTTCGGCTTTTTTGTTTCTGGATGACGGGGCTCCTTAACCCATAGTCGTCGGAATGTCATTCTTGTTTTGCAATACGTTTTTTTTTTATACCTAGGCCATAGGTTTGTTCATCGGGTTGCACTTTTATTCTTCTCAAAATCAGTTTTTGGGTGAGGTTTAGAGCTCCTCAAGTGAGGAGCCCGAGAAAAAAAAAATGGTACTACACCTCTATCGCAGCATGTGTCATTTACAAAAAAATAACAAATTCGGGAGCCGCTATACTGGTTTTAGTATAGCACGCATCCTCTCTTAAAACAAGAACCCAGCATGGGTCAGTATTTCGTTTCTTATTACAGCAGATGTCCTATGCTGTACACAACAAATAGCCCCATCTTCACTGGATAAAAGCGGATGGTGTCACCTAATTGCAGGCCGGGTATGCAAATATGACTGCTCACCCCGAATGCCTCCCAAGATGTAATCACTACAGTATATTGGTGTTAACAGTCCCATGTTCACTGGACAAAAGCGGACGGTGTCACCTAATTGCAGGCCGGGTATGCAATTATCGCTTTGCTCACCCCGGATGCCTCCCAAGGCGTAATCACTACAGTATATTGGTGTTAAATGTGTTTGGAGGCTTTCAAGGTCAGGGTTAGGGTTGCGGTTAAGAGACATATATCACCCCCCTAAAACAAATACCGACACGAAAATCAGCATACCCCACGGGTGTGCAGAGGTGACTTTGCAGACGCGGTGTGCAATTAGGGGTTATCATGATACCCTTCCCTCTGGCGTCCCGTTCGCCTTGGATTACATCCCGGGGGGTTGCTATTTTTTTAAGAGCTGCAGTCGGTGTCTGGCGGTGCTTTTCATGGGAGCGAGCAGCTGAAAAATCTTCAGATAGCTGTAATACACCGGCGGTTGACTTTCAAAATAAAAAACAGTTGTAGTCAGCTCTGCGCGACGTCCAGAGCAAAATGGAAAACAACCACCAACGCCTGCGCTATGTGCGGGTTTCCAAAAAAGAAACCTGCTAGAATCTAAAAACGAAAACAACACATCCAACGAAAAGTGTGCCGAAGCTTGAGTGTGAGTGAAACAAAAAAAAAAAAAAAAACGGCATGCACGTAAAAACGCGGCTGTGATCGAAAAAAGCGCGATAGGGCCGTCCAGATAGGGACCAGGTGAAGGGTAGACACATGCTACGACAGTCGTATGCTTAACCTTTCTGAGGCTCCATAATTGAGCTCTCTACCTCACCAAAAAAAATGACTTTGAGAAAAAAATGTACGCTCTTAGCACCCACTCGGAAACCGCAAAAAAATTAATTAACTACGACCATGTCAAATGAACCCGGACTCTTTGGGCCCACTACAGCAGACAGTACATCACTTTTTAGAGATTTAGCGTGGTAAACGGGGCATTCAAAGTCCACTCAAGAGCATGCCTTTAAAACCAAGTAATACCACATAAATTTGGGCCCATTTCATGGGCCCTATAGCGTTCTATTAATAGTGTATTAATAGTGCTAACAGGGTTAATCCGATGAAGAATCCCATGGCCTAGGTATAGAACGAATAATATTGTAAAACACAAATCAATCCAGCTGACGCTGGATTGCGACTGCATTTGAGTTAAATTGACACACGACACGTATGAAAATACGTGGAAGTGTGGTGAGCTTAACCTTTATTTTTCCCTATACGCCGGAGGATTAAAAAAATTAAAAAAATGGGATTCCATGGATATTGGGTACTTCCTCCGTTGAGGAGCCCCCGTGAGCAACGATGGTTTCAGCCAAAAAGAGGTACAGTACCCTTATCGTATACTCATACTCCTCGTACTCATACTCGTACTCCTCATATTCGTACTCATACTCGTACTCCTCATATTCGTACTCATACTCATACCAATACTCATACTCCTCGTACTCATACCCATACTCTTCACACATATACTCATACTCATACTCGTCACATTCTTACTCATACTCATACTCCTCGTACTCATACTCATACTCCTCGTACTCATACTCGTACTCCCCATATTCGTACTCATACTCATGCTCATACTCATGCTCATACTCCACTTGAGCAGGTGGAGGCGCTGGGCAAGGTGTTACGCAAAGGACACATCTGGTGTCTTAACGCAGGCGAAAACTACAAGGTCAGCCTTCCCACGTACCTGAGGAACGAAGCCTCTACCTCAAGCTTGGCGGGCAAGAGGGCGCTCGAAAGTAGTTCCGCCGCAGTAGGCCTTGCCTCCGCATCCGTCATCAGCAGCCATCGGATAACCTTCGCCGATGCGCACGAATGGCAGATGGCACATATAGAGCAGCCGGTTGGGGTAAATGTTGAACAAGAAAAAGGGCGTTGTTGCAGTGAGGAAGGCGGGCGGTGGTTGGGAAAGGAGGAGTTGCAGAACAAGAATATCCTTTTTAGTTGGTGTCCCTTGGTTTTCTTCTATTTTCTGGGAATGTTTATGAGTGATCAAGTTTGAAGCTCATACTGCACATTGTCGGATGGCAACCATAAATAATAATGGCGCCGATCATTCTTCCCATGTACGTGGTGTTGGTTACCTGGTATATAGCAATACCTACTAGCCTATTTGGTCGTGTAACTATGTAGGCTAGTGGGTAGGTAGATGCTATGTAACCAACACGTGGTGGCGTGTTTCTTGCGGGGGGATAGCTGGGAAAATTGATGTTAGTTGACGTCGCATCGACAGTTGGTGTTGTGTTTGTTTGATGACAAACAATGGCGGTCCTGCTGATGTAAACGGCCACGGTGTCAGTATCGTCGTGGTCCCTCATTAGTGCTGCGTCTTGCCACACGAAAATACCCGCACAAAAGTGAGACCCCGAACTATTGCAGGTTAGTGTAGTACCACTCTGCAAGACGAGGTCGGCGTCAGCGGTGCAAACAAGCTGTCAGGCGTGTTTGCACAGCGGTGGTGATATTGCTGGACTCTAATAGTAACACCACAAGAACAACAGCATTATTCTCAGCAAAAGCCTCAACAACGCCAGTAACATCAGCAACAAAAACAGCAACAACAGCAGCAACAATGACAGCAGCAGCAACAACAACAGCAGTAGCAACCAACAAAAACAGCAACAACAGCAGCATAATCCAGCAAAAACAACATTCTCAGCAACAACAGTATCCTCATGAAAAACATCAACAACAACGACAACAACATTATCCTCAGCAACAACAGCAACAGCAACACCAGCAGCACCACCACCAGCGCCAACAGCAGCAACAACAACAACAGCTACAACAGCACCAGCAACAACAGCCGTACCGATTTAGCGTTTTCCGGAACCCTCTCCTCAAACGCCTTCGGGAACTCCACTTTCCCGCCGCTTCGGAGGGCGGTCATCACTTCCGCCCGTTCCATCAAAGTACTAAACCTGTGAAAAAAAAACAGTAGTAAATGCGGGGCCCGTAAATAAGTGTATGGTAATTAGTATGGAAATGGCCAAAAAAGGTACTTAGCAGGTATGAATTTCAATAAGGTGGACATTTTTTCCGATTTTGTTTTTTGCCGGATGTTTCCCGGACAACTTCCATACAGGTCGGCCCAGGGTTGGGGTTAGGGTTAGGATTAGGGTTAGGGTTAGGGTCAGGGTTAGGGCTAGGATTAGGGGTTAGGGTTATAGGGGTTAGGGTTAGGATTAGGGTCAGGGTTAGGATTAGGGTTAGGGTTAGGTTTTGGGGTGTTTTATCCAAAACCCCTTCTTGTAATACTGGAACCACACGCCGTACACACACATTTTCATTTTTTCCATACTGTATCCTATAGGTTTCTTTGCACGGCCTGCATAGGCGGCTCAAACAAAAAAAAACATACGAAAGCGCGCAGTTGTTATCAATCAACGAACTCGTCGTTTTTTATCAAACAACAAACTCGCCATGCTGAACCTGTTGAGAAAAAACAAGCCATTAATCAGAAAGCGCAGTTTTTTATCAGTCAACGAACGCGCAACCAGGGGGTTGAGCCCTTGAAAAAAAGGGGGCAGTCGCATCAATAAAGGACTGCCATCAGAATGCTGAGCTTTACGAAAAAAAACAAAAACAAAAACATAATACGAAAGCGCGCAGTTCGAAAGCGCGCAGTTTTTCTTTATCAATCCATGAACGCGTCATGAGGGCGCCGAACCTGAAAAAAAATGAAGACAATAATAACGCCATCAGCGAGCTGAAGTTTTAAGGAAACAAGAAAAGGCAAGCTGAGCGATTTTTTTATTAATCAACGAACGCACCATCAGTCCAAGGAGCCTGTCAAAACAAAGCGCACAGTTTTGACCAATCAACGAAACCACCGTCAGCGCGAGGAGCCTGATACAAACAAAGTGCACAGCTTTGACCAGGTAACGAACGCGCCGTCAGCGCGAGGAGTTTATTAAAGCAGAGTGCACAATTTCGAGTTCTGACCAATCAACGCACGTGCCATCAGCATGCTGCTCCTATAAACAAAAGTTCACAGTTTGGACCACTCAACGAAAACACATCAGCGAGAAGCCTGACAAAACAGAGCCCACAGTTTGACTGATCAACGAAACCACCATCAGCGCGAGGAGTCCGTTTAGAACAAAGTGGACGTTTTTGAGTTCTGAACAATCAACGAACGAGCCATCAGCACGCTGAGCCTATAACCATAAAAAAATGAGCAGTGTTGATAATTAACGAACGCGCCATCATCACGCTGAGTCCGGAAATAAAGCAAACAATGTTAACCAATCAACGGACGCGCCATCAGCACAAGAAGCAACGAAGAGTGCCTCAGTGACCAATCTCCAAGCGCGCTCGTCTGCGATGGTAAAATTCCACCCGCCCATCCTCCCTCTCCGCAGATACCTAGAACACGCCGCCGCGTTCACTGGGGCATGTCGCAATACACGCAAATATACAGCGGCGGCGGCGGCGGCGGCGGCACCCGGAGCGCAAGAGCAAGTACTGCGGTACGCCGCAAGTGGCAAGCCTTCACATTTAGCGGCTGCGACAGTCAGACACGATAGAGGTAGCACTTTTGGGGCTTTTTTTTTTTTGTGAATGACAATGACGGGGCTCCTTAACCCGAAATCGTCCGAATGTCATTCTTGTTTTGCAAATATGTTTTTTTTTGTATACCTAGACCATGGGATTTTTTTCATCGAGTTTCACTTTCAGTTTTACTCAAAAATCATATTTTGGGAGAGGTATAGAGGAGCCTCAGAAAAAAAATGGTGTGCCTTTACCATAAGCAGGGCGTGCTCCCTACCGAGCGAACGCTTCGATTTCCCTCTTACATGTACTGCTCCACAGCTTCACAGGTTTTGACGGCTTTAACCCTTTTAAGAAGTGCAAAAGTTATCGTACACTAATTCCAAGTAGTTCGTCCCCCCAAAAAGGTGGGTGAAGCTCCGAAGGGCTGAACCGATGTTTCTGACCTTGGCGCCAGCATCTCGAACAGGATGACTCCGAGGCTCCACATGTCCGCCTTGTGGTTGTACTGCCCGAATCTTGCCCCCTGCTCCGGAGCGATGTACGGCCTGCAAAAACGACGACACACAAATAAAAATGCACAATAAGCAAACAAAAAAAACAAGCGTCAAGTGTGCTGGGCGCCGGTACCAGGTACCTGGTATGATACAGCAATAACACATTATCTCACCAGGTGAGCGGCGCAGTACCACTCATAGGAGGCGTGCTTCGCCTGCTCCTGGGTTAGTTAATGATACAATAACAGAAATACCGTCAGATTTTGTCCCCCTCTAAGAAGTTTATAGTTTCCGTGCACAGCTTGATTAAGACCGACGTCTTCGTATCAC
>JAYJMJ010000309.1:1351898-1367785 GCA_036873875.1 Laminaria ephemera
ACACACCGGGGTGGACGGCACCCCCCCCCCCCCCCCCGTTTTGGAGTCCTTGTACAATGTGCATGCAGTAACAAACAGACATTCGAATTACCTTTCGCAAGGTTTAAAACGGCGCAAGGTCCCAAGAACGAGGGCATCAAATAAACGTGGCACCTTGCTTAACCTCCAATGTTTCGGACATTCTAAGCACCTTTCCAAACGTCTAAAACCACGCAAGGTCCCCACAACGTGGGCGGGTCATAACGATGCACACGCCGGACAGAAGATCAGATCCCCATCCATGATCTATGCCATTTTATGGCAGATAGATCCCTGGTGTATATGATCTGCATGGCTCATAGATTATGTTGCCGGGTGGGCGCCGCATGATCTACACGATCTAGCACACATATTCCCTGCGTTAGATCTGTACTGCACAGATCCTGCACAACCCATCAGACACATGCTGCGATAGAGGTGCACCAGCTTTTTTTCTTGAGTCTCCTCACTTGAGGAGCACTGTACTTGACCCACAAACTGACTTTATGTAAACTAAAAGTGCAACCCGATGAACAAACCCATATGGCCTATAGGTACACAAAAAAAAAAAACAGATTTTGCAAAACAACAGTGACATCCCGACAATTTTTGGGTTGAGGAGCCCCGTCATACTCAGAAGCGACACACGCTACGATAGAGGTGCGCCATATTGTTTCTCGGGCTCCTCACTTGAGGAGCTCTAAACCTCACCCAAAAACTGATTTTGAGTAAGCTGAAAGTGCAACCCGATGAACAAACCCATGGCCTAGGTATACAAAAAAAATCATATTACAAAAAAAGAATGACATTCCGACGATTTTGGGTTAAGGACCCGTCATTCAGAAACAAAAAAAGCCGAAAAGTGCTACCTCTATCGTAGCACGCGTCATCATACACACAGATATATAGGGTCTAGATGATCTAAATCACGATCTATCTGTCCGATATGTTTGTATACCATGCGCAACCGATCATCATTGTTTTGGACTTTGTAGGCCCCTTTTTGACACTTAAGAAGGCGCAAGGTCTTCAGAACGAGGGCGGCGGTCCGAACCTTGCCCAACGGGATCATTTGCTTTTAGTTTGCTGTTGTTGGTGTGTGTCCGTTCGTTTTTTGTGTGCACGAATCGCTCTGCGTCCGTCGATGTGTGTGCTCTGTTTGCTGATTCCATTGCTTCTTGTGCACGGTTTTATGTGTTCGCGTACGTACGTTGAGCAGCCCTGCCTGCTGTTTACTGCTGCGGCTACAAAATTTCCTGGAATTTGCTGGAATTCGTTATTTTGTTTCCTTACAAAATACGTTGACGGTGATTATTGCAGACACATTTCACTCTACAAAGGCCGTTGCCAAGACAAAAAACGGTACCAGTACATCGTGGAGATTGGAGTCGGTGCACCCTAAATGTTTGTTGTTTTGTTGGGCCTTGAGCTGATTTTATTTCTCTTTATACCGTAAACTGGCGTATAAACCACAGGGGCACCGTTTTATGGGTTTTAGTTTATATGCCAGTCAGACAGCCTGGAGGTGTAGCTCAATATTATTATTCTTATTATTTTATTATCATTATTATTATTTTTACTATTATTATTATTATTATTATTACCCTCCGACAGTGCAGCGTACATGCCGTTCCGATATAAATCGAATATCCTTCCGTCAAGCAGTAGTATCTCTCCTATGACTCTGCCTACTGTTTCCCAATTTCCCTTTCCCACTTCTTTCCTTTTTTTTATACTACCTACATTGAATCCAAACGGTCCATATATTTCCGTCTATAGTGGCGAATCGACGCGCGACACACCGTACACACATGGGCAGCAGCAGAAGAGATGTGGTGGCAATACTCTGATGATGGATCGAACGCTCCGATAAAAGCAACTATAGCCACAGCAGCAGCAGTACACCACGGATCTGCCACTCGCGCATGGATGATGTTGCCTTCTGCTGCTGCTTGTGCTGCTGGGCGGGGTTGTAACGTTGTTTGTGCTCTCTGCATGTTATCTGTTGTCTAGATGTATAGAGCGTGCTCAGGGCAAGAAACGCAGAAAATCGGGAACATAACATCCGTTGAGATACTAGTCTTGAATCCAAACGGTCCTTTTATTTACGTCCATAGTGGCGATTAGCGCGGATCTGTCGCACTGCGGCAAAACAGAGGTGGTGGATTAAGGATCGCAAGCTCCGACACAAACAACTAGCCACACACAGCAGTACAGCGCAGATGGATGTACCGCACACGCAAGGCTCACGCAGGGTGTTGCCTGTTCGTGCTGCTGGGCGGCAGCGTTGTAACGTTGTGCTTTCCGCATGTTGTCTGTTCTCTACTGGTATATGTCTGGGCTGTGCTCATGAGAGGGCTAAAAACCGACAAAACCCTACGTACGTACGTAGAATAAGGCCTTTCACACAGAAATCCCGGGGATTTGTCTATACCCGTTGTAGGCCTTTCAATTGAAATCCCGGGGATTTGTCGTATCCATGCCCGCGGGCAACAACGCTTTGGGGGCTTGCCACTCGCGACACACTGCAAGGATCGCGCCCAAACCTCGATGACAGTGACCGCACGGCCGAGATGTGTCAACCCCCTTCGAGTTTTAGCTAAAAGTGCGCGTACGAAGAGATATGTCCGAAAACAAACGCAAATCTGACAAATATACGTACTCATATATACACTGCTCATACAACAACGAGCATTACAAACGTTCAATTAATCCAACCACTCATAGCTGAAGTATTTCATTTTTTTTTGTAAACGCACAGCCGTCGGTACGAGTTGTGCTCGTCGTTGTCCGTGCGAGACTCGAACCCGAGACTCGTTCGCCCTGGATCGCTTATGACGAGCGTACGTTGCCAGGTCCAACAGACTTAGTCGGGACGCGTTCTTGAGGCGTGTGGGCTGAGGCATGCATCATCAAACGAAACAAGTCGCGGCACTACGTGCAGCAGGAATCTCCGACGCCCTGTGCGCGAGTGTGGGTGCTGTGATCAAGAGTTTCGAGCTCGTAACCCCCCCCCCGCGCATTGTTTCCACCGAAAATCGCTGCGTATGATAGCACATTTGCACGAGGCTCAATCTAACACACACGTGTCCTCGGTTGGACAGGCTCTGTGTCTTTACAACCACTTCTACTGGCTGCAGGAGCTACAAGAACGATCGGAGAAGTTGTTTGCGACGGTGTCCGGAGAGAGACGCTTTTCGCTGTCTCTAGTGAGAGATCCAGTCGCCACTGCCGCTGAAGCTTTTCCTTACGACGGCGCACCTGATACTAACGGGGCACAATGCGCTCACCAGAAGGCGGGAGCGGACGGCGAGGTGATTGCCGGGGGACGCGTAGGGGAATCGCCACCGATAGTGTTCTGGTCGTCTTTTGGTCGTGTTCTGGTCGAGGTTGGTTGTATTCGCTTTATTGTGTGGAATGCACCATATTTTTTCTGCTTTGTGTGAAGACGGTGTGTGGTCGGCGTACGATCTGCACAGAATACTACGTGGCGTGCTATGGATAGGCCTGCTTGCAACCGTATCAAGCAATACATCAGGTCTACCTTCGCAGACAGCGTCCGCATGAGCACCACCTACCTCATGGTTCCGTTTCTTTGGTGAAATTGACCCGATGTTAACCCCTTTGAGACTCATGGATAGCGACAAAAAAGCGACGAGCGAGATCAAATCAATCGTCCAGGCAGAGCGTGTATCAGTTCGAGCAGTGTGATGCTGCGTGCGTGTCTTGCGGCTCCTTACATAGCAGTTCGGGCGTATCCACTAGCCCGGCAGCGCGGGTTGCTTCGTGTGACCGGTGCTGCAATCGTCATATATTTTCGACTTTTGTTTCTCCTCCGAAGCCCCAATGCAGCCCCTCCTTGGTTATGCCCCGACATGCGGTATTCACTAAACTGCAGGCGAGGATTGCCTCAGAGGCGGCGGGGGGAAATGGCGGCCATCACGCAAATAACGACTTCAGCCGGTACATCAAGGGTCTGTGCGCTCTCTGCAACAACGGTAACTTTGACCAGACCCTAGCGATGCTGTTCAGAGCGTACTCTAAGGGCGCAGACGATTGCGTCATCGCCCGAGATGAGGTGGCGACGATACTGGCAAATCATGTCGTTTACGCCGACTGTGAGGTGAGACAGAGAAATGTCCCAACCGCAGCTGATCGTTCCGAAGGTATGATGCGGGGGTATGGAAAGCGTCTGTAGTATATCACGTTCCACCCTTTACATCTGCACCCACGTTTTTTGGGGTCAAAGTACAGTAGTTGGGATTTGAGTGGGCTTATGTTTGTATTACGGAGGACCATAGTAATCAGGACCCACGATATACACAAAAACCTATATATTCCAATGTTTTACACCATAACAATTGGTCCTGATTGCCATGTTCCCCCGTAATAGTTGTAAAAGGATTAAAACCCCTTTGGAACTTGAGACGACAAAAAAAAATGGGGTTGGGGTTAGGATTGGGTATAGGGTCGTGTTGGTCTGGGCCGACGTGCAAGATTGAAACTGGCTACAAACGACCGGTAAGAAGGTTGGTGCCGTGCCCGTCCTGCATTTCGGGGGAGCAGATATCTTGGGGGTGTCATACCGATTATGAGGCATTACATGGTAGGGGGTGTGGTATACGACGTACCCGGAAAAAAAATGCCGATTACAGCATTGGAACACCACAATAATCAGCCCGGGCTAGCGGTAGGAGGGGTGAGCGAAGTGCGACGTAGGGAGAAGCACGACACGCGCGCAGCATGGTGATACTTGTAGTGCTATCTCGTTTACTAGGTCGTTATCCCTGGGCCTCCAAGGGGTAACGTGAACTCCAGGGATAACGTGAAATATGTTGCATGGTATCTCCAAACCCTACTGGAAATGTCAACCTTGAAGTTGCCCTTCGGGCGACGGCGGTGCAAGCCGTTCGCATAAGTCAGCGCCAGCCCTCAACTCATACGCGTTTGTGAGGACTCTTCGTGCTCGCAAATAGATCGTCTAGTCCGAGCGGCACTTGTTGTCGAATGGATGCATCAGTTCTCCAGGTTTTCCATCTAGTTCACATTTTGGTGTTGAAATGTGCCGCGTTTACATTCGTTTTCCATGTTCCACTTAATTCACATTTTGTTGATGGTGAAATAATGTTGTGCGTTTCCCCCTTGCTGCCAACGCTACGTCACCCCACCCTTTCCCAACAGGAGCCAATACTAGAACTGGAACGCGTTTATCGATGGCTGAAGAGGCAGTTCATACAGCTCACGAAGACCTCTGCTGGGACCTCCGAAACCGTAGACAATGAAGGGCAAAGTGGGGCAGTTGTCGCAGTGGGGGCGTGTAGAGAGCCAGGTCGTGGTGGTGGTGGCGGCGGGGGTGGCGGTGTAATCGGTTGGGAGAGCGCGCAACAGATGCTGCGACGCGGACCGCCATGCTTGGAAAGCTCCTTGGCGATAGATTTGGCCCTCCTCTCGAAGGATTTGTGGGCTGCAGACCTTGTCGATATCGGAAGGACAAGCGCCGCTCTTGAGTCGTTGCGTTGGCGGAGGAGGTCAGCACAATAAGAAACATTTCGACCAATATTGCCATAGTAAACATTTTGATCAATAATGCCACCTTTCAATAAATAAAGGCGTCGTTGGAGAGCAACCCTCGCACGCGTGTACATATCAGGTCTAAGACGAAAAAGTTGACACAAAAAAGAGTAAGCGTGGAGTACGAGTGCAGCAGTTATAAGGCGGGTTAGGCCTGTCTCTCAACACACCACTTATTCCAACGATGCCCTCTCCGGGAACTCAATCCATCAGAAGAGCACCGGAAGATGAAACGCCCAGTTCCAATTTCCAATATCGCTTCCACTGCACCCACCAAGCTGAGGGTAAAATCTCCGACGAGTTGAGCTGGAAAGTACAAGTGATGGAAAAAAGAAAAAACTGCACCACCAAGAAGAGACAACCCCAAGTAACACCAGTAAGCGCGCTGCGGAAGGTGCTTCCTTCCGAGCGCACGCCCGCACGACTTCCGTCACATCCTGTTGGTTATATAGCACTATCCACTACCATATTTTCATAGACCACTAAAGTCACTGTGGCTGAGTAGTGAAGTGGATAGCGCTAAAAACCAACGTAACCAACACATCCATTGCCTGGTGGCGTTACATCCGATGCCACAACCATTGCTACATCCATTGTTTCGTAGCGTTCCAACGAAACGATTTTTTTCCCAACGGCTCTGGCTGGTAGAACGCGGGTCCCGGCGCTCCGGCCACCGTTGGCTTCTTAAAGCGCCTTGTCCCTGAGCGGAACATGCTGGAAGAGGACGATAACCTCATTTGCGGCTTGGTCTGGTGCGGCGTGTACCAGCCAGGTCCTGCGGCGGGCGGGCGGGCGACATCAGAATGACAAACGCGTTTAACTTCGTTCAGGAATGGCAGACGCGGTTATTTTCGTCAAGAAATGACAGATGCGTTTATTGTCGTTGTTCGCAGCATGATGAGCGGTGATTGACCGTGGTCGTGACTGCGGTCACCTGTCACTCTCTCGACCCAACAAAGGGCGCTACGGAACTCGTCCCCGTGCAGGAAATTAATCCGCACCTCCCCCCCCCCCCCTGGTGGGTGCCTAAAAAATTAGGCGTTTTTTGTCGCCGACGTTAACAGTGTAGGGGGGTGATGAGAAGCACGTTTGACATGCAGCTAGTAGCGCGCAAGTGTGCGCGCGTCACCCACCGCGGGCAACCACTCCGCGTGTACCCGAACCGAACGCGTGCTGTGCTCTTAACCCCTTCGGTACATATACTATCGAAACGAGGCGATATAGTAGTCGACTGCAGCGTCGGCCACACGAAACAGAAGTGCAACGCGAGGAGTCGTGCAACCGTAAAGGTGCACCATTTTTTTTCTGAGGCTCCTCACTTGAGAAGCTCTGTATCTCACCCAAAAACTTATATTGAGTAAACTGAGAGTGCAACCCGATGACCAAACCCATGGCCTAGGTATACAAAATATTCATGTTTGCAAAACAAGAAGGATATTCCGGCGATTTTGGGGTTAAGGAGCCCCGCCATTCAGAAACAGAATTGTCCAAAAGTTGCTATTCCTCTATCGTAGCACGGGTCCTTCACAAAAAAAATGGTGGCACTCGCCCTGCGGTGCACTCACACCAGACAACAGAGTTAGTTGTCATTCTCTTCGTCGACATGCTTGGGGTCCCAAAAGAGTTATTGGGAGGGTACCCACCACTTGTTTCTTGTTTCTCGCGCACAACCACACCGTGTAGTGTAGCATGTCGTACCTAAAAAAACAAAAAAGCCAAAATCGAGTTCTAGCTTCGGGGGAACATTTTTTTTTTTGCCGCGACGCATGCTACGGTAGAAGAGGTGGTGCACCGTTTTTTTTTCGGAGGCTCCTCACTTGAGGAGCCCTACACCTCTCCAAAAAAAACGGATTTGGGGAAAAATAAAAGCGCTACGTACCCGATGATCGATTCCATGTCCTAGGTATACAACGAACCATGATTGCAAAAAAAAATATTGTAATTTCGACGATTTTGGGTTTAAGGAGCCCCGTCATTCAGAAACTGTTTTCAGCCAAAAAGTGCCGCCTCTATCGTAGCGCGCGTCCAGCGCTCGCTTATAGGAGGGTTCCACGTCACGGTAGGAGAGGTACTTTTGGGCTCAAACGTTCCGACGGACGTGCAAAAATACCTGAATCTACTACCTCTCTCTCTCCTTTTTCTCGTTTACTCGTGAGACCCGCGTACAACAACAGCAGTAGCCCTCAGACAAAGTATGGTATCACGCGCGTCCGACTTATCACACGCAGCTTTTGCAAAAATGAAAAAAACAAAACTTAATTTCACAGATGACGTTTTTTTTTTTATTTGTACTACAACAAGCGCATTTCGTTGACATTGCCACTGTTAACGGTGGGCCTACACGAGGGGATGGCGGCGGTAGTGACGGGACGTATCAGGGGGACAACACCGTAATTGAAGAGCGCAACAAGAATCAAGGTCATGGCTGCGAACCAAACGGTGCCGTACAGCTCACCAAAGTGTATACAGCAGGCAGACCTTCCCACGAACAGAAGATAAAAAAAATATGCTATTACAACTAGACTAACCTGTCGTCTTTCAGGAAAAGTAACACCCAGCGGGCAAGGAGGGGGTTTATGACCAAAAACGAAAGGCGTCACCCGACGACATCTCACCCCTCGAGTGGGCAAAGAGGTTTTGACTAAACAAGAGGCGTTATTCGAGACAAAAACTCACCCGGAGAGCTCTCTTCTTCCTCTCTCGAGTGCCCACTCCGCTGATTCCCAGGACGTCCAGCGCTAACCCCTTGCCCCCCCCTGCCCCCGGTTCCCCCCAACCCCGTCCCACACGCCTCCTTAACCGTCGGCACCCCCCGATCAACGTGGTACTCGCCCGGTCCCGGTACGTCACTGGCGGCAATGAAAGACGCGCTTCGCTTGGTCTGCGACCTGAAAAACGGATCTTTGAGAATCAGTCCGTTTTTGTCTGCTTGCGCGCGTTGCGCTTGGAGAAGCTCGTAAGCCCCCGGAGCCGGGGTCTGAAGGTTTGTACCAACCGCTAGAGGCGTTCTTGTGCAACGGAAGGAGGAGGTCGGGCCCGTGGCGATTCGGGGGTTTTCTCGGCGGTCGACGTTGTATTCGCCGGGGCCAGGAGCGCCCGTGAATTGGTCTGGTGCGAGCCTGCACTCCTGTCGGGTCGGGGGGGGGGGGGTATAATATTTTGCGGTTTGGATTTTCGTTGGCGGCGGGCGGAAAGCACTAATTTTTCGCCATCGTTTAGTACAATGCCCACCGGAACTGGACCATTTACGATGAACACACAAAAAAAAACGTTTTGTGAAATTAAAAACGTCGCGAAAACATGACATGTGTATACTTCGAAGTACATGGTGTAGAGGGGGGGTGGTTTGCCACCGGACTGTTTGTTAGGTCACGCCTGCCTGCTTTTGGCGCTATATACCACGACGACCCCAACCAAAAACGTGAGCACAGGCTCATCATGCTCTGCAAGTACGAATCGTAGCGCGGTGACATACCGAGGCAGAAAAAAGATAGCTGGTAATCGTTACCATATCTCTACACCTCACCCTTCTCAAGCTCGAAAACGACGTCAGCTTCGAGCCGTCTTGGCCGGTCTCCGGCTGCGCGTTGTACGACCCTGGTCCCGGCAAACACGCCTCCTGCAGCATCTTGACGTCCCTAAAGCGCGGTGTTGCCGAGACGAATCCGGAGCCGAATCCCTTAGCGGAAACAGAGCCGCAAATCCTGCCATCTCGTTCCATGGTTGATGGTCGATAGTACGCTCCGGGCGGGGGCACATCGTTCTGGAGGTCAACAAATGACGTCGACGGAGAGAGCCGCGCGGCATTCGATTTCGATGTACAGTACGCGGCACCATGTCAAGCAACCCTTTAGAACTTGGAACTACTTGGATTAAGTGTGAGACACTTTTCTATTACGGGGGGACATAGTAATGAGGACCAAATATGGTTCGTAAAAACATGGGAATATATAGGTTTTTGTATGTATCATGGGTTCTGATTACTATGGTCCTCCGTAATAGTGGTAAACGTGAGAACACTAATATATTTGGGCCGAACGGCTCATGTTGTTATTATTCCATTTATCCTTAAGTACCCGAACATCTATCTCCTCTCCTCTCCACCGCCCTGTACGGATGAAGGAGATCGGCAGTAGTGTCGGAGGGAGCCAGTCATTCAAGGGTTCAAACCGCGCGGTCTCCCATTACTTCTCTTTGCCATCTGACAATGTGTAGCGCTTGTTCCAATCATACTATAATGTCAACTCATATTATGCGGAGCAGGGTGTGTCCTATGCTAATTACAGTATAAATATGTTTTTACGTCGTGTTACGTTTCGTGCAAACGTCGAGCCAAACATTATTACGTTGACCGAGCGTCGATGGCTGATCTTACGCTTCTTTCATACCTGGTATGATACCAGGTATCTGGCAGAAAAATACACAGCAGACAGGACAATTATTAGATAGTACGACGTAGCTGCTGCTGTCATCATTTTTCTTGTTTTACCCTGGATGCATTTCGAGGTAGTTGCTTGCTACCAGGTATTATACGAGTACTCGCACTACTGTGTCGGGGTCTGGTGGTGTTTTCATTGCGGGCGATCGGCCGAAAAATCTTCAGGTTACACAGAAGTTGGCTTTCTTTGGACGTCGTCGGCGGCAGATGCTGACGCGTGCTACGATAGAGAGGTAGGTAGTACTTTTTGCCTTTTTTTTGTTTCTGAATGGCAGGGCTCCTTAACCCAAAATCGTCGGAATTTCACCATTTTTTTTACAATTTTTTTCGTTGTATACCTAGGTCATGGGATTTTTCATCGGGTAGCACTTTTATTTTTCCCCAAATTACTTTTTTTTTGGGAGAGGTATGGAGCTCCTCAGGTGAGGAGCCTCAGAAAAAATGTGCTGTATTTCTACCGTAGCATGCCTCGTCCCCGGTGGTCTAGTGGATTAACCTCGTAACATGCTACGATAGAGGTGCACCATTTTGTTTCTCGGGCTCCCCACTTGAGGACATCTAAACCTCACCCAAAAAATGGCTTAAGAGAAGAATGAAAGTGCAGCCCGATGGACAATCCCATGGCCTAGGTATCCAAAAAAATCATACTGCAAAAACAAGAATTGACATTCCGACGATTTTGGGTTAAGGAGCGCCCCGTCATTTCGTCATTCAGAAACAAAAAAAGCCGAAAAGTGCTACCTCTATCGTAGTACGCGTAACCACTAAAGTCGATTTCGCTGGTTCGAGCCCCCCCCCGAGTGCATACTCGTACGTACGTACTCGTAGGGGCTTTTTATTGTGCAAACAAGTGGCTTGCGGAAAGCGCGAGAGCGTGAGTTAGCAAAAGTTCGATGGAAATCGACGAGCGTTGGGAATGCTGAACCCTCTGCGCGATGAAAATGAAGACACGTACCCGGGGGGGAGAAGGGACGACACCTGTGACCACGGCTATTAATAGTCCAGAAGCTGGAAAGTAAAAAAGTGAGATAAAAAAACCAAAAAAAAACATGGCATGCTATAAAGGCAGGGGTTTAGAGGGTATGTACAAAGCTCACCCGGCGGATTCCAGCTTCGTGATTTGTCGAAGCGCGCCCACGGCTGGCTCTATCAGCAAAGACGCATCGGCCACCGGTGGCGCCTCCGGCCCCATGGCGTGGGCAATGGCGCCAACCAGGACCTCCAGGCAACCGTCCCGAACCAGCGGCTCTCTCCATTCCGGAAGGAGGGAAAACTTTTGGGAGAGAGAGTGGCGGGGCAAGGCAAAAGGTGACGCAACGTAGGATGGCCGGAGGTATGATAGAGAGATTATAGTATGACGCGTGCTACGAATAGTACTAATAGTACGATAGACGTAGGACTTTTTGGCTAGTACTGTATTTTGTGAATGACGGGGCTCCTTAACCCAAAATCGTCCGAATTTCATTCTTTTTTTTTTTGCTGTAATTTTCGTTGTTTACCTAGGCTATGGGATTGTTGATCGGGTAGAACTTCTAGTTTTCTCCAAATCCGTTTTTGGGCAAGGTACAGAGCTCCTCAAGTCAGGAGCCCCAGAAAAAAAAAACGGTGCACCTCTACCGTACATTATTTTGCGAACGAACGCGAGTTTCGAATTCACACCGCACCTTAAAAACAGGGATCCTCTTGGGACATGGCTGAAGCCGGGTTCTACGTGCGGCCGCCGGCCGGGGTTTTTATGTCATAACATTTTCCGAGTTCTCAATCAACGCACACAAACTTCAGACGCGCGCTACGATAGAGGTAGCAAGCATTTTTTGGTAGAAACGTTTTCTGAATGGCGGATCCTCCTTAACCCAAAATCGTCGGAATTTTGTTCCTTTTATTTTTTTTTGGCAATAACTTTCGTTGCATGATATATATACCTAGGCCATGGGATTTGTTCATCGGGGTAGAACCTTCATTTTTCCCCAAATCAGTTTTTGGGAGAGGCATAGAGCACCAAAAGTGAGGAAGGGGCCTCAGAAAAAAAAGGCTGCACCTCTACCGTACTAATAGTAGTATTATTACGGGGATACATAGTAATTAGGACCAAATATGATTAGTAGAAATAGGGTAGTGTATAGTTTTTTGTGTGTATCGTAGGTCCTGATTACTATGGTACTATAGTCCCCCGTAATAGTACTATTAGTACTATTAGTAGCATGCGTCAGTTACAATCAGTCTGCAGGGCGATATTTCCTAGCGACAGCTACGTGTACGATGTTTTGGGCACGGACTGAAGGCTGCCCACTCGGAATCAGCAATGGGTGGGACCGTATGCGGAGGAAAGCTGAGGGTGCCCCATTCAGACGTTACGTACGAACGGGCGTGTGTCTGTTTGCGGAGAGCTTTTATTGTTGTTGTTGTCGTTGGTGGTGGTGGTGGTGGTAGTGGTGTTGGTGGGGGTGTTGGTGCGGGTGGTGCCGGTGGCGATGGGTTTGGTGTTGGTGGCGATGTTTGGTGCGCGAGTACTTGGCGGGCGCGCAAAAAAGAGCGGGATACGTCCTTCATTATACAGATTTTTCCGTCCCTGAATTTGGTTCCAATGTTATGACGGGGAACTCCCAATGACAGGGTGAGGGTTTCTAGAGCACAACGCCGGAGTATGTCCTTGCCGGTAGGGGGCGATGTGATACCCCCCCTTGGTGTAAACAATGTCTGCCTGGTCGATGAAAACCTGACGTGCTTCGTGCCGGCGTTGTAGGGATGTACGGTCATAGGACTACGGCCATGCATTTTAATGGGTACCCCCCCCCCCCCCGCTAATATCCTCGATCGTTGTTTTTCCCCTCGGCGAGTTATGCTGCGTACAAAAGTAGAAAGTACTCAGCGAAGGTTTTGGGTATTTCGCCGTTTGAATTGAATAGTGAAAAAAATGCGCCATGAGGGGACAGGCGGGGGGTGGGGGGGGGTGATGTGTCCATGTTTTTACTTGTAGGCACAACTCTCACCTGGTACAGCACCAATGCCGCAGATTGGACGTGCTCGTGCACCGCGGCTAGCATCAGGACTTCAGACAAGACCTCTTGGGAGAACACCAAAGGTTTCAATTCCGTCAGGAGGCATACCTTCGCGAAGAGAGGGGAAAAATACAACAAAAAAAAAGCAAATTCATCGTTTTCCCTAATTTTGGAATACCAAAAGGTTTCATCGTCGTTAGGAGGCTTACCTGTTGAGGGGAAACTCAGTACTTTTCGCTAATTTTGAATACCAAAGGTTTCACCCACGGCAGGAGGCATATATGCCGGTAGAGAGAAAAAGGCCGTGCTGCAGGTAGAGAGAAAAAGGCCGTGCTGTTCCCTAATTAAAAACACCAAAGGTTTCAACTCTGACAGGAGGCATACCTTCGCGAAGGAAGGGGATTTTGGTTTCTTCCAACGTTTGTTCTAACTGAAAACACCAAAGGTTTCAACATCGTCACGAGGCATACCTGTCGAGCGACAAGGCAATACATTTCAATTGTTTAAAACACCAAAGGTTTCAACTACGTCAAGAGGCATACCGGTGGAGCGAAAAGGGCCATGCTTCCCCCTAATCTTGTCCGTCTTCCCTTCTCCCCACTGGCGCGCGTGCAGTACATTCCATGGGTTTTATACAGTAGTTCCACTGGTTCTATATTTGATTGGACGGCCCGCAATTCCTTGGCAGAGAGAGCACCATTTCACTTTTTCACGGGGGTTTTCCATTCGTTCTATTTTTTTATGGGGCGGCATGCCGTCGAGTGGGTAAAAAATCACCTTTTTCGGGGAGTTTTCCCTTGGTTAATAATTGGTAGAGACACCTGCTACGATAGACGGTAGCACTTGTTGGAAAGAAACGTTTTCTGAATGGCGGGTCTTCTTAACCCCAAAATCGTCGGAATTTTTGGTCCATTTTTTTTTTTGCAATAACTTTCGTTGTATACCTAGGCGCCATGGGATTGTTCATCGGGTAGAACCTTTATTTTTCCCCCAAATCATTTTTTGTTTTGGGAGAGATGTAGAGCACCAAAAAGTGAGGAGCCTCAGAAAAAAAAGCCAGCACCTCTGCCGTAGTACTTCGTATGCCTCTAGGATGGCATACAGCAGTACGAGTGTACTGGTATTGTATACGACTTGGCTCACCTTCAGCAATTAAAAAAAATATATATATATACCTGGTATATTATTATTATTATTATTTTTGCCCTCCGACAATATAGCGTAGATGCCGTTCCGATATAAATCGAAAATCCTTCCGTCAAGCAGTACTATCTCTCCTATGACTCTCTGCCTACTACTGTTTCCCAATTTTACTTCCCCCCATTCTTTCCATTTTTTTTTCTTTTTTCGCTGTATTCTATCCTATTCCTCATCAATATTCCATCCCCAGGCCATTGGCCGCAGTCCTCCGGCTTCTTCCTCCCTTCCCCTAGCAGCCTGGCGGTCCTTCAGGTCAATTGTCGACACTACCTCCTCATTACATCCTCACTCCGATTAATCTCCGAGGCGGTCGCGGTTCGGGCTAACCCTCTTCAGAACTGCACCCCCGATTATGGGGCAAGCTGCTTAGTGCTTAGACGTGTGCAACGACAGAGGTAGCACTTTTTTAGTTTTTTTTTTGTTTCTGAATGACGGAGCTCCTCAACCCCCAAAGTCGTCGGGATGTCGTCCTTGTTTTGCTAAATATTTATTATTTTTTTGTAAAACCTAGGCCATGGGTTTTGTTCATCGGGTTCCTTTTTTCGGTTTTACTCAAAATCATTTTTTTGGGTGAGGTGTGGAGCTCCTCAAGTGAGGAGCCTCAGAAAAAAAAAAATGCATCTCTACCGTAGCATTTGTCGGAAAAACAAAAAAAAAAGGAAACCTATGCCCGAAGATTTGTTAAAACTAGAGACATTGGGGCATTTGGGAAGGGACGTCATGACCCACCGTGGTGAGGGCGTCGAGGGCGCACTGCTGCTGCTGTGCCCTCCCTCCCTTGAGGCACCTTAGGATGGCGTCCAAAGGTCCCTGCGCCACGAACGAGAGCCTGTCCCCCTGTTAAACAGTGTTTTTGTTGGGCGCCATCAGTAACCTTTTTCAGATCACACAAATAATGCAAGTTAAGCTAACGTGACAAACTGATCTCATCAGTGCACATAGTGGAAGTTAAGGTAACGTAAAAAAACGACCTCATCAGTTCAACGTCCCACTGGTTTGGGCCGAAGAAGTGGTAGAGGGTGGAATGATCAATTCACTTCGGCTTTCGGGGGAGACGATATATAAAGGTTTCTTAAGTAAAGTAAAGCATTTTACCACATCCAAGTAAATCTTTTCTCGACCAAAGTACGAATAATACTTCCGCGCGCTGTGGGAAACGTCAGTGCTTGAACGATTAAATATTTCGCCTCGGGCGGAGGGTTTCAAGGAGGGGCGCGAAGGAGACGGGCTTGCACGTCGGACAGAAAGTGTTGATAACTACGCCACCACTACCACCACTGCCACACTACCACCACCACCATCACCAACACCACCACCACCACTACTTCCAACACCACTAACAACACCACCATCACCGCCATCGACACCACCATCACCACCAACACCACCATCACCATCACCACCAACTCCAGCATCACCACCACCACCACCACCGCCACCACCGCCACCACCGCCACTACCACCACCACCACCACTACCACCGCCACCACCGCCACCACCACCAACACCACCACGAAACCACCGCCACCACCAACTCCAGCATCACCACCACCACCACCACCACCACCACAACCACCACCACCACCACCACCACCACCCCCCCCACAACCACCCCCACCACCACCCCCCCCCCCACCCCCCCCCCCCCCCCCCCCCCCCCC
>JAYJMJ010000309.1:1367885-1378551 GCA_036873875.1 Laminaria ephemera
TTTTTCCCCAAATTACTTTTTTTTTGGGAGAGGTATGGAGCTCCTCAGGTGAGGAGCCTCAGAAAAAAAGTGGTGCAACTCTAGCACCGTAGCATGGGGAGCATGCGTCTGCTACCTGCTATGCTTCTTTCATACCAAAAAAAGTGATTAAAAAAAAAGTGCCCAAGGGACGTTTTTTCCTGGTACTTTTTGTTGTTGTCGTGGACGTCGAAGTGTGCACGTACGGAAACATTGCCCGCCGTTCGTTGTACGCACATACTCGTATGCAGATCGCAACCGACGTTGGACTGTTGAACCAAGAAGATCGTTGTCATCACCGGGCGGCACGCTAAACACACAGAGAGAAAGACATTTCGTGCCCGCAGTTTCTGATTGGTCAATTTTTTTGGTCTGAATTTTTGATTGGTGGAAATTCCTTGGTTGTCATTTGTCGTAATCCGGAATCGTTGAAAGGCATTTCGTGCCCGCAGTTTTCTGATCGGTAATTTTTTTGGTCTGAATTTTTGAATTTTTGATTGGTGGAAATTCCTTGGTTGTCATTTATTTGTCGTCATCCGGAATCGCTACTTCACACTTTTCGAAAAAAAAAAAAATGGAAAATTGACCGTGGATGATGACCTCAGTCTTCGTTTTTTTTTAATTTAACGTAAAATTAGTTTTATGCGCAGCATGTTTTTTTAAAATACAAATCCGAGAAAAGAGAAAAAAGCAGAATGTGCTGGAGTTTGGCGGATATAGGCTGAAGGAAATATAGGGAAAATCGTCGATAGACTCTGTAATAATGCGTTCTGTACTAAAATCAAGTTAATATAGGCTGAAAGAAATATAGAGGGAATCATCGATAGACTCCGTAACAATGCTTTCTATACTAAAATCAAGTTAAAGATAATAATTTTTTCGGTTATTATGAAAGTACAAAACATTCTAAGAATTTTCTTCTAAGGTCGTGCTAACTTTTTTTCCAGAATATTTTTCATTTTTTAATAGAGGTGGGCTGTGGTGGGTAATGTATACTCATCATGTGCTGTGCGACAGTTAAAAAAATTTACGTGGAAAAAGAACAAACCAACAACAACAGCAAGACTGGCCACCGCAAGCACTAGCCGCCGCAGGAAGGGAGAGGGCCAGGCGGCAAAGGTTGATGCTATTATATGAGCATTTTCGGTTGGACGACGACAACGACGCTAATTCTGTCATCACCTACTTTCAAGAAAGTACCACAGCCAGCCTTGAACATACCAGAAACTATTTTGGCGCGGTCTGAGCTCAGGTTCAACCACGTCATATATAGCAACGCAGGAGGAGTGTTCTACCCCTCGCAGCGTCACAAAACGCGGAAGGTCGATCAAGCACACGACAACTGCTACTCGTAAAATGTCACTTGTGTCGTACATAGGTCTACCCCAAAAAAACGATGTTGTAGAACTTGCACACACGCACCGTTGGCTTCCAAAATGATATAATACCAGGTATATTGGTACCAGGTAGGAGGAATGTTAACAGCAGTTCTGAATATTCTTCCCTTCGCGACGTCGCGTATCGCGGAAGACACGACAACTGCTACTCGCCAAAGGCCACTCGTATCATATATCCCCGTCCCAAAGCTGTCAAGTTGTCTTCACTCTCGTACATACAACACACAACACACCGTACCGTTGGCCTGCAAAAGGATGTACCAGGTACCTGTTACGTATCATATAGCAACGAAGGAGCGTGCCCCTCATGACGTCGCGTAACGCAGAAGACCGATAAAACACGACAGCTGCTACTTGCTACGTAAAGGTCGCTCGTATCATATTATCCCCGCCCCAAGCAACACCATGCTGTCGCGCTCGCACACACAACACACAACACACCGTAGCTTAGAAAATGATGTACTACCTGGTACGTATCATAGCAACGAAGGAGTGTTCTGCCTACTCACAAAAGGTTCCTCGTAGGTCCAAAAACTACAATAATCTTGTCATCACTCTTCTTGCACATACATACAACACACAACACACCGTCCGTGCCGTTGGCTTCGACAATTATGTGCGTGGGGTATGATACGTATCATAGCAACGAAGAAGGAATGTTCTGTCGTGTAACGCGGGAGACCAGCTACCACTCGGGTCACTCGTATCATAGGTTTGATTAAAAAAAAATCATCGCTTGCCCAAAAAATATCATCGTGTTGTCGTTGTCACTTCTTCTCGCACATACAACACAAAGCACACAAAACACCTTACCGTTGGACTGGAAAATTATGTACCTGGTACTTAGCAACGAAGGAGTGTTCTGCCCCTCGTGACGTCGCGTAACGCGTAAGGCACACGACAGCTGCTACGAACTCGTAAAAGGGCACTATTAATAGTATCATAGGTTTGCCCAAAAGTTGTAATCGTGTTGTCACTATGTCACTCTCGCAGCACATGTAACACACCGTATCGTTGGCCTCGAAAGTTATAATATACATACCAGATACCTGGTGTGTACTGGTAGCAACGAAGGAGGGTTACTGCCCCTCGCGACGCCGCATAACGCGTAAGAGCGACTAAGCACACGGCAGTTGCTCGTTAAAGGTCACTGGCATCATACAGAAGATAGTGCGTCCACCCACAACAACATACCTTACTTACTTACCGTTGGCTTCGAAAATCGTTCGGTGCGGATGCCGAATGCGTCCCGCTTGCCTCCCGCCTGGCCCTGCACTCCCTCGTCCTTCAATCGCGGAGGGGGTACATAGCCCTTTTCTCGTCCAACCTGTCTGTATGACACCTCGTTCTCCATCTCAATCTGCTGGTTGTTGTACTCGTACTCGTACTGACTGCTGCTGCTGTGGTCAGTGGTAATACTTCAAGCCGGCTAATTAATGTTGTTGTATTAATACCTGGTATAGTTGTTGTGGGTCTTCGTCGGTCAGGCGGTTGGTCGGTTTGTTATCTTTGTAACGCCAAAAAAATGACACGCCTCCACCACCATGAAGGGGTTAGGGGTCAGAGTTTCACGATCTTTCGTAATGTGCGCTTTTTGTTTTTTTGTTTTCCAGTTCTGTTTTGTTTCGTTTCCGTGTTGCGTATTCTTTTCCTTTCCGTCTCGCACTCTGCATTTATATATTTGACGCCCGGACGCCCGTTGCTATACCCGGTGCGCCGGCCCTTGCCGGCCCTTGCCGGCCCTTGGGCCGGCGTACCGGAGACGAAGACAGAAGAAGTCAAGCAGAATGCGGACCGGTGTGGTGGGCCGATCCGGTCCGGTATCCCACGCCTTTACGCCGCGTCGACAAACAAATAAATGTACACCTGACCAGGTATGTATATATAATAAATAAATGTCGGCGGCGATCGGGTGACTCTAACAACCTATTCAACCTTGACCTAGATGTTAGCCATCATGCTGCTGTTGTCGCCTTTCGTGCAGTATGCAGTACCCTCGCTGACTACGTTGTCTTTTCTGCTCTGATCATGGAGGTTATCATGCTCCGTCGGCTTTCGGGGGGCCTGCTTCTGGTAGCAGCGTGGTTGTGGCCTACTGTACATAGTAGGTTGCAACCCCCAAGTTGGGGTCGTGTGGCGTGCAGCAATAATGCATGCATTTTATCGTATTTCTCGGCGATACTCGTACAGTACAGGTCAACGCTCGCACGCACCTCTTGGGAATAAGAGATAACAAGTAGTGCCTCCCCGCTCCCTCCCTTGCCCGCGGGAAATACCGTTTCGGTTGACCCTCATCGAATGCGCGATTGTGGTTGCGTTTCACGTTTTGACATGCTGTCTCCCTTACGCCGGTAAGCCGGCAATCGCATGCATGATGGTTAGTTTTCCTTGATTCGGCTGAAAATGGAAATGAAACGCCCAAAAAACGCGGATCATTATTATTTTCTAAAGAAACGAATCGTACCAGCATGATACAGTGAGGCATGCGCGTGTCCGTTGTTCGCCGTACGACAAGTACCACTTGTGTGATCATATATATGATACACCCCAGGTACATCTCGGGTACATATGATATGACAGCTGTTTAGCTATTTGTAACCTTCTACCGATACCACCGCCGTATCATTCATACATTTTCGAGTACGTGTACATTGTCGTCGTAGCGCTGGCGAAGAGAGCAAGAAGAAAGTTCAAAATACAGAAAATGCAAAAAAAGAAGCTTTGCCCATCCATGCACTTGGGATTCAGCGAACCTCCACCACCCACCTGTACATTTTTACGTACTGTAGTAGAACTACGTACACGTTGTAGAACCACGTACAGCAGCTCCGTACGAGTACGTATGGCTACGACATACCAGGTACGTAGTATATTATTGCTGTAGACTACTGCTGGCTACAACTGCTTTACTGCTCCTTTCTACACTAAAAACTGTTACCCCTGGCAATACTTTTTTGTTCTCTTGTTTCCCTCTTTTACTCCTGAGTGGAGAGACTGCGGTGCGGCACGTCCGAGGCGAAGACCGAAGACGCATCCACCGCGCCGATGTTGTTGTTATTGTTGCTAATTCACCATGTTGGCATTTTTGTTGATATTGTCTTGAGGGTTTCCTTGCGTGTGACAAGGTCGTCAGTGGCAGTCGGGCTGTAGACGAAGTGGAGCACCAGTGTTGCTCGCGATGGACGTTTGCATGTTCCGCCGATAACGGCGCCACGGAGTTTCGCCTGCCGTACAGAGCGTATCTGTCGCTTGGAACTGCACATGAGAACTTTCTCTGGTCGAAAGCAGACTTTGTAAAACAGGCGGCAAGTATGTCCCAATTTTCCGACGCCACCTCACTGCTTTTTGAGGCTACTGAGGTCGTGCGTTCGGTTCTTTGGCGTGGTAGGTCCCGCGAGTGCCTTCCTTGCAGTAGATATCGGCGTTGATGCGGCAGGAATAGAGGGTGGTTCCGCCCCCTTCGGTTCCGATCCTGAGATCTGGGTAACTCAGCCTCTCGCGTTAATGCGCGAGAGAAAAAAAAAATGGCGTCGGGTAATCACGCGGCCCGTACGGGTTACAACACTAAAATTTTGCAGCGTAAACCGGTGTTTCCGTTTATCGGCAACGTTTTGTTAGGGTACCGCCTTGAAGGTACAATATCTACTGCCACGAATAGCTCCGGTGACCGATGGTGTTTTGATTCATATTCTCTTGGGGATTGCTTTGCGTGTGCGCAGGCGAGATGCTCTAGGAGTGTTCTCTGCTTGCCGAGGTCGAAGAACTGGATGTCGAATGTTGTTGATGAGAGGTGCAGATCAGATGGCGCTAACTAATGACAACGTTGGTCGAAAAACACCTTGGTAGTGACTCCTGGTGATTACCGAGTATAAATTAGAGGTTGTATGTTGCTTCTTGCTCTTTTCCGGCGTTCGGGGACACGGTTATAAACCTGCCGTCTGGCGACTCTATTTCCCTTGGTGTCAAACGTGTATCTATCGATTCCCTCGCCGCCAGTGTCTAGGAGTCTGCCAAGAAGAGGAAATGCGTGGACAACAGCGAGTTTGGGTGCGGGGCGTCTGCAGGCGGGGTTGACGGACTGGAATTGCTCGAGGCCACACAAGTGGCAGATATCATTTTACGCGAGTGCGCCAACACTAATGACTGCCACAAATCGCATCACGACGGCAGGCGGTGTCGCAAAGGGCCGGTATTCAGATTCCAGCTCCGTCACCAATCTCGTCTGCGTCTTTGCCTGCACCTATTAATACTACCCGCTCGTATGTCTATTCCCCGGGCTTCAGTTGGCACGTATGTCGTTCAAATCGTCACCATTATAGAGACGCCACCATCGCCAGCCTCCGCCACCCTTCGACCACCCCGGATTTTACCCTCATTGCTGACACGGTCGTCCTATTACCACAGCCTACGTTACCGTAACCTGACAAACCAACAACCCCCCCTACACCGAGCGTTTGCCAGAACGTATTTGACGCGTGCTGTGTACTATTATGGCAGCGTCCTGGAAGGCCTGTAAATGTCAAGAATTAGGGATACGGGAAACGCCGTTGCTTGGTGCCAGTCGATGTGTAGATCAAAGAGCGAGGCTCATAACCTGAAAGAATGATGCGTGTCGAGGCGCCGCATCTCTTCGCACTGGGATAGAACCTCGACACGCATCATTCTTCCATGCTGATGCAGCCACACTTGCTAAATGCGGAGGTCCGTCGAGGTCCTCCACCGGTCCACACCGCCGAACTGCGCCGCGCCATTGGCCTTTCACCTTTTCTTAGAATCTTTTTACAATCAGTGGCAGTTTGCGCCGTGCGACGACAAGCCTGGGATTCCAGAATTGCTCAATACTACGGAACACCGTCTCGACGGTACCGCCCCTACAGCTCCTTCGTTTTCAGCCACGCCGATGCTTGTTCCCACGTCCACTGACCATTTCTACGGCATTCATTCATTCCGTGGCTGGAGTCTGTGTTTCGGGCGCTAGAACGGTTTTACTGGTGGGTTGGGATGAGCGTTTGCACTGACTGTGTACCTGTCGGATATGCGGGTATATTTTGTCTTGTGTTTAGCAGTTTCTCGTGCGAGCTGCTGTTGTTGCACGCGCGTAGTATTTTTCGTGGACGGCGGGTCGTGAACAGATTTTGCAGATCCATCAGCACCGCGAGCATGAGTACGGCATGTGTATGTGTGCATTTGGCGTGCGAAGGAATGTGTCGCTGATTAAGAATCACTCTAGAAAAACAACACACATTTTTGGCGGGAAGTTGTTGTTTTGCATGAATACCAGCATCATACTCGCAGATAAGTCTAGCTATGTATGGAGACACGCGCAGAGCTATGTATGCACCGGCACCTTGACACATATGAGCAGTACAACAGTTGTAGTATCGTACGCTGCTGCTGCGACGTAAACCACTGGACGGAGGCGCTCTCGTAGATGCTTGCTACAACGCGTAATACGTTCACACCCAGGCGTAACTCCTCGACATCGCCTTAGACCACCTGCATTAACCCACAACAATTTTTTTGGGGCAAATGACACAAAGGGGTACACCCGCAAAAAATATTAACACAAAGGGGTACACCCGCAAAAAATATTAACACAAAGGGGTACACCCGCAAAAAATATTGACACAAAAGGGGACACCGCTTTTCGCGGACAGCGAGGTTCTCGAGACACGGATGGTCGTCAACATCAATCCAACGGCCCAGCAACAAGTGTGCGCTTCGAGGGTACAGACTACAGAGCACTCTTCTTTTCTTCACATATCACCCTCTCTCTGTACAGCCCAACGGCATACGTATCGACCATAGCCTAGGTAAGTCTGCCGCAGCCCTCACGTACGGCGTACGCGCACTACCCGTATACCGTTTTTTTTTTTTTCTTCTCACTTGTTTACTTTCCAGCTTCTGAACAAGCCGTGGTCACAGGTGTCGTCCCTTCTCCCCCCCGGCACGTGCCTTTATTTTTATCGAGCAGAGGGTTCAGCATTCCCTACGCTCCTCGATTTTCATCGAATTTTGCTAACTCACGCTCTCGCGCTTTCCGCTCTCGCGCTTTCCGCAAGCCATTTTTTAGCACAAGAAAAAGTCCCTACGAGTACGAGTATGCACTCGGGGAGCTCGGTATATACGTACCTGGTACATACCAGTCTGGGCAAAAGCTTTGCCGCACCTCCCGCACATATCGTACGGCACACACCACCTAGTCTAACCATGGCATGCAGTAGTCACGGAATAAGTTCGGACCGTGCGGTGCGGTGTGCGGTATGCTGTTCACGTTTGAGATGGTTTGGGGCGTTGGTCTGTATGACGTGGGACGTCGTCTTTTCGGCGTGCCACAACAACCACGAGCGAGGAACTTCACCCGCGGGCCCTCAAATTGTGCCAGCCGGGGGTACACCATACCGCAACGAGACAAATGGGGTAAAAGTGATCACAAAAAAGGGGGACATCCCAAACTTAGATGAGACGGGTTAACGTGCATGCTTACACTCCACTTTTGATCACTCTCGTTGTCCCGCTGGACTATACACTCACGAAAACGAAACAAATCACGAAGGATGGTTGGAAGCGGCCAGGGTAGTGCGTCCAACGCTCAAGATTTTGATTTTGAGTCGATTTGACGGAGCATTTGGACGTCCCCGTCGGCGAAAAGCAGTGTCTCTCGTTTAGTCAATATTTTTGGGGGGTGTACCCCTTTTGTCTAATGCCTAAAAATAAAAAAAACAAGAAAAAAAATCAAATTCACGCGAGCACGCCATCTCCTTTCTTATTCCTTGGCGCACGACGGGCACTCGTTAAAAAAGTTACAAAAAACGCGCCGACATGCTACGCCGGTGGCGTCGCTGTCGCGGCTGCGGAATCTCGCGCCCCTCCCCCCCCCACTTCTTCCGCCCCCACTAACCCCCTAGCGTATCTCAAGTACGCCTCAATCAAACTGTCTAGATTGCCGTCCATCACGTCTTGCGCCTGCACAGTTTCTGCTCCCGTTCTTGTGTCCTTGACAAGCTTGTACGGGTGGAATACGTAGTTGCGGATCTGCTGTCCCCAGCTCGCTTCCACCATATCTCCCCTGCGAAATTAATCGAGGAACAGGTTTCAACGGGGGAATACTAAAAGGGTGAAAATGATGTAAATATCAACATTTTGGTTGCACATTTACGTTTTTATTGCCTGCACAGTTTCTGCCTCCGTTCTTGTGTCCGTCACAAGCTTGCAAGGGTGGAACACGTAGTTGCGGATTTGTCATCCCCAGCTCGACTCCACTATATCCCCCCTTAGAAAGGAAGTGGGGAAATATGTTCAGCGGGGGAATAGTAAAAGGATAAATACTAGAGCTGTGAGTCGGCACGACTTAGGTCACCGACTAGATATTAGTCGGACTAACAGTTTGTCGTTTCTCGAAGTTGCCGATTATCCGACTTATTGGATTTCCATACTTACAGGAAGGATTACTTAACCGTGTTAGCACTAGAACGCTATAGGGCCCACGAAAAAAATTATGTGGTATTTCTTGGTTTTAGAGGCATGCTCTTTGAGTGGACTTTGAATGCCCCGTTTACCACGTCAAACCTTTGAAAAGTGATGTACTGCCTGCTGTGGTGGGCCCAAAGAGTCCGGGCTCTTTTGACATGGCCGTAGTTGATTATTTTTTTGCGGTTTCCGAGTGGGTGCTAAGAGGGTTAATGCTGGATACCAGGTACTTGTATATGTTTTCTTTTGTGGGCGCGGGGAGGGGATTGATTTTGGCTCGGTTCGCTCGCGTGACTTAAGTCGCCAAGTCGGCTGGCCATCAGCTGGCTTCGTCAGCCGACTTGACGACTAAAGCCGGCGAGTTCGCAAACGGTACCTACCGATTAGTTATTAGTCGTGAAATCCTGCCGAATCACAGCTGTTATGGATATGAAGACAGCTCCCTAGAACGGTCCTTGTGAACCTGATAGTGGCTGTTCCAGGATTGTGTTATTTAGGTCCTAAAGTGGTCACCTGTAGATGTGACGGGACATCATTATTACGAGCGGCGGGGGATTGGGAGAATCCACGCCCATCGAATCACTTGGAGTTCCGACTTGTCTCACGACTGCTGGTCTATCGACGGAGCAACTAATAAGAACAAGCTCAACAACGCGAAGCGGTGCCCCCCAGCACCGTCATCTCCTGTGTCCCTACCACCCAGCTTACCTTCAGACAGCTCTAATAAATATGGTATGTACAAACATCATTTTTTTTGTTGTTGCACATATACGTTTTATCGTGCGTAGTGGTCTTCATTTTCTGTTTCTTCGTGACTTTTTGCGAGCGACTCTTACTTACGCTGCACACTGTCGGATGAAAAATACAGTAATAAAAAATGGTATAAATATGGTATAGCATTCGCTAGGGACTCGCGCAGCAGGATGTTTGCAACTGTCGTCAAGTTTTGTGCGTTGGTGTACGGCGGACGCTTCAAGCAACTCGAAAGGGGTCCCTGTTTTATGGCGCCGTGTGAATGAGAAACTCGTAATAACATACATGGTAAAGCATTTGCTCGAGAAAAGGCAGCGCGTCGTGCTGCAACACGTCACGCCCGCAACGAACGCCCGTCATTGCTGCGTATCATACCTGATCGCCGCTAGGTCTTTCGTCTGCTGCTCCTGCATCACCACCACCAGCTTCTCTTTCAGCATGTTCAAAGCCAGCTCCTTGTTCAGCATCTGGGACCTCTCCTGCGTACACCGCACAGCGATCCCCGTAGGGATGTGCTTCATCCTCACCCCCGTCTCGACTTTGTTCACGTTCTGCCCGCCCGCGCCCCCCGAACGCATGGTGCTTGTCTCCAGCTCTCCGTCCGGGATTACCAGTTCACTTGTGCAGCAAAAGAAGGCGTTTTTATAGCAGAGGGCATGTGTGTGAGGCGGTACCCCACATTTATTGTGTCACAAAAAAAAATGAAAAAAAGGAGGCGTGTCACGATATAGGGGTAGCACGTTTTGCTCAAAATATTTCTGACAGACGGGGCTCTTCAACCGAGCAACAACCTATTAATAGTACCCACACATGCTCAAGATAGAGGTGTAGTACCCTTATTTTGTTTCTCGGGCTCCTCACTTGAGGAGCTCTAAACCTCACCCAAAAAATGATTTTTGAGTAAAAAACAGAAAGTGCAACCCGATGGACAAACCTATGGTCTAGTATGCAAAAAAAAATCATATCGCAAAACAAGAATGACATTCCGACGATTTTGGGTTAAGGAGCCCCGTCATTCAGAAACAAAA
>JAYJMJ010000309.1:1382286-1392900 GCA_036873875.1 Laminaria ephemera
GGCCGAGAGGGCAGGATTTCTATTTTCCAGGGCAGCGGTGTATCGGAACGAATAAACATAATGTTATATAGAGATATTATCCAGCTGTCAATCTTGATGTCGGATCGAATCATGTGCCTGCGCGAAATTTCGCGTCGACTAACCGTAGATGATAGCCCTGAAAGTTCCGAATCTCCTCCACGAACTCTATTCGCGTTTGGTCATACATTCGACTACATAAGATAGCCGCAGCGCGCGTGCAGAAAATGAGGCCATCACTGCCGTAACTGCCACCGGGCCTCGAGGATAACAGACTAAAACCCCTTCAGAATTAGACACCCGTTTTGGGGGAGTCTATAATTGGAATAAGAGTTAGAATACTTTTGCAATGGAAAAGTAGGGTCAAGAGTTGGATCACATTTTGCAGTGGCAAAAAAAGAGTTATAACCCCTCAGAGACGTCAGACGGAATAAGTTTTTCTTTTTTAATAATCACTTCTACTTTCCAGCTCAACTCGTAAGAGGTTTTAACCCTCAGCGACCTTCTGGACAAGCCGTGGTCACAGGTGTCTTCCCTTCTCCCCCCCGGTACGTGCCTTCATTTTCATCGCGCATAGGGTTCAGCATTTCCCACTTTTCAGCTTTTTATGGGCGTCGATTTGCATCGAATTTCGCCAACTCGCGCTCTCGCACTTTCGGCCTGTCAATTTGTAAGAACGAGTCCCTTGCGGGGTTGGAACCTACGACATCGACCTCAAGAGTTACGCGGCTTACTACTGAATCACCGGGGTTATAACCTACGACATCGACCTCAAGAGTTACGCGGCTTACTATTGAATCACCGAGGTTATAACCTTACTACTGAATCACCGGGGTTATAACCTTACTATTGAATCACCGGGGTTATAACCTATAACCTTTTAGGGACGTCAGAGTGGAAAAATGATAACAAAACGGACGATTACAGACACCATCTGCATCACGAAGCAGCCCGGGCTGCTATAGGCAGAGCATGTGCCTGAACTGCAACGTACGGAGCTGCACATACGACCAGTGCACAGCAATACGATACTTTTTTTATGCTGTACGCTCTTCGTAGACGGGCGACACGACTTATCTTGTCGCTTTTTTAGGTCGCCAGTCTACATCTGCACCCTAAAAAAAAAGGTTAAACAAAAAGCGGGGAAAGTGATACCTGGTACCTGCGTCCGAACAGAGTAAAAAAAAAAAAACGGGAGACGTGATACCTGGGATCTGCGTTCCAAACGGGGTAAACAAAAAGCGGGAAAGGCGATATATATCTCCTCCTCAAAAGGGTAATACCAGCTACAGAAGTGTAACGTTGAACGAAGAAAAATCTGGGGTTTGAGGAGCGGGACTGAATTTGTACGTACGTAAGTCAAGGAGGCAGGATCGGAGAGGGGACGAACGAAGGGCAAAAAAAGAGCAGGATGTCGCAGGATAGTCGACTGGAGATACACGGCAGGCGTGAGACCGATACGAGGCTAGACAGAAGGAAGGAGCAACGAGTGGCGTAGGTGTACAAGTGGGGGCAACAGGTCCACGTCAGAGGCCAGCAGGGGGGACTGTTTCGAGTGGGTGAAAAACGATACCTGCGTCCCAAAGGGGTCACTGTGACTGAGTGGTCTAGTGGAGAGTGCTATATAGGCAACAAAGGATGTGCCGCAGTTCAAATCTCGTCAGCTTCGTATATTTATTATTTTCGAGCGTGCGCGCTGGAGAATATTATGAATGGTTATGGTAGTGTGTTCCTAGATACTCGTCCGTGGCAAGGGGAGGTCCCCGGAGATCAGTGCTGACGAGATTGGTGCTACGAGCTCCAAAAGTATATATTATGTTGGTTATATAGCACTATCCACTAGACCAATCAGATATTGCTATATAAACAACAGGTCAAAATAAACAAAATGTGGGAAACGTGAACGAATGCTGCCGTACTCACGACAAGTCCTCCTGCTCGATGATGGGGAACGACTCCACCCCGGCAAAGCTCGTCTGGCGCTTCGCCTGGGCGTTGAAAGGCGACTGCCGCACGAGCCGGTGCGTCCCCTTCTCTCCCGCCAGGTAACCGTACGCGAAATCACCCTCCACCTGTATCTCGCAGCTCTTGATGCCTGCGACTTCCCCCGCCTGAGGGGGGGGGGGATGGGGGGCATGTTGGGACGTCGCAATTTAGGGTAGGGTTAGGGCGCTTTCTTTCGGTGTTCCCTCTGCAAAACAACTCGAATGTTGTTTGATACCGTTTGCAGGTATCATTACATTTACATCGCGACTGTGTCGTGAAAGCAAAACGTGATTTTACACTACCTGGGGCAGACCCGACAAAAGCGACGAGCCCATCCGGCGTTACGCACACCTCGCATCTTCGCGAGTAAACGCTTTACGTATAACAGCACCCGCTTACGTTTCGGAGACAAACTATTTGAAAAAAAACGGATATTCTTTTCCGGTAGTAAATAGGTTAACCGCCATCACAAGTACGTGCCAGATTTACATACTTCATTTTTCCCGGGATACCACACGACAAACAGTCGACAACGACAACACCGGGCGAGTCACCGAGATACGGGACTGTCAACAGTATTACCGACCGGGGTCCTATATGCACCTCTTCCTCGACTATCTTGTACATGGAATCTAGTTCCTATATGTATCATTACCTTGACTATACTTGACACCCCGGTCCTATATGTACCTCTTCCCTGACTATCTTGTACCAGTACTTGAAATCTCGGTCCGATATGTACCTCTTCCTCCACTATCTTGTACTTGAAACCTCTCCGCTGGAAGAAACGAAGATACATGCGTTGCAGCATGAGCGCCCAATCTTGAGCTTCCGTTCCGCCCGCCCCAGCCATGATGGTCAGCCTGCAACCGCAGTTGTCGTATTTGCCAGACAAGAGCTGCTCCAGTTCCCAGGAGTCCAGGTCTCGTTGAAGGAGTTGCAAGGCCTGTTGGCATGTTTTTGAAAGGGAAGGGGGACCATCAGGAAGGAATGGCGGTTTCTCACGTATGGCATTATTTGATCAGCCGCCGCTGATCGGATCGGAGGCCTGTTGTATTCATACTATACCATGTTGTCGAAAAATAGGGTTCACGTTGGTTTAAAATAAAGTATAGGAACGATTCCGCAATATTTGTTTCGACTGATAACTTGGCCAACCCGTCCCAAACCTTACCCTAACCCGTAGCCTAAACCCTAACCCTAACTCTAAATCAGCAAATAAATTTGTCAAATACATGGTACGTGTTAATCTACCCCCATCAATACCCTGGTACCTATATACCAGTATACCAAGTAAAACCAGGAAATATTTCACCTCCATCGCCTCGTCCAGCATGGCGACAGCATTTTCGTCCTCGTCCTCCTCTTCGCCGCAGAGCTCGATAACCGTCTCCGCATCTGCCTCCCATTCCCGCCAACGATGCAACCGGTCCACCTGCAACTTCAACCTGGGACAAGAGAACAAAGGTCGGTTCGCCCGTGGTGGCACACAAAATATAATTTGAGGTTAGAAAACATGGTCATTTCCACTGAGAGAACAAGGGAACAAGAAAAAAGAAACAAGAGGCAAGGGGCATCGCACGCTCGTGACGGTTTCATGCTGGACAACCTACAAAGAGATAAATGTGACATGTGACATGTGACGGAAGCGAGAGTGAATACAGCAGGCACCAGGCATCAAGGCATTTTATATTTTAGGCATCAAACTTGAAGTGTGCAAGACCGCAGATGACGGCAGGCATCGGCATATGTTCATGTGTTTCTTGTCTATCATACTTTCGCGCGAGAGGCGAGAAACGACGAAGGATGGGTTGGTACTTTGGTACAGCAGTACTTGGTACCGCGCAGCACATCCCGAGTACCTGACGTCTCTAGCTAGCCCAGAAGGGAAGCAAGCTCCTGAGTCCACGACGGGATGGTCGTTAATATGGAAAAAGTATAACATCAGCCGCCGACGCAAAGCCAATTAACTGAGGGTTTATTTTCGGATTGCCCGCAATAAAAACGTTATCTCGGAACGCTGCTTTGCGATACTGCGCGGTCTCTACCTTGTAGCTCTACGAGGACATCGTACAGACCCCGCTCAACAACTTCGCGCAATTCACCGCCCTCCATGATACCATGATATCAGACCGTACCTGTCTCATGTATGCGCCACCTTACTCTTATTGAGGATAGCTACTATTGGTACCGCGGAGTGCCAGGTTGTCCATCGTATGCATAGCCTATCGATTGCGCTGTTGTTAACATACCACACGTAGTCATCTAACATGCGTAGCTCGCAGGACACAGCAGCATGATGTGCTGTTATACACGAATTATACACGAGTACCGTAGTACATTGAGAGTATCATATCGGATACGTTCGGTATTTAAGAGATAGGTACTACTCTTGGTACAGAGCAGCACAACGCGCCTCGGCGATACCAGTGCAAGGGTATGACATGAAAGTACGTATCATACACATGTGCCAGGGAAACACACATACCTCGCAGGATATAATAGGAATGTAGTAGATCTTAGATCGTAGATTGCGGCGGAACCCCCAAAATGTCGGTTCGAGTTGACAGTTTTTTTTTATTTTTTTTTTTTGCTCATCCCATCCATTATCTTTGCACTTTTTTTTTCCCTTCTCCCTCCCTAGTCGTCCCTAGTCGTAGCTCAGATCCGGGGACACTAAGCAAGCTCTTCTCCCCCCTCCCCACTATGGTACACGCCTGTCTCAATCTTTATCGCGAGAAGAATTCAGCACTCAGTTTCTTCCCTCGTCGACTCGCGTCGAATTGTGCTTACCCACGCTATAAAGCGCTCTCGGCAGTTGGTCTCTAGAAATAAAAATCTCCATACCAAGATTCGAACCCCTGATTCCAACCTAAGCAGTATTCGAGGTTAACCACTTGACCACCGGGGCGACCGGATATTCCTGCCGGCTAAATGGCTCCCTCCCCCTTCCCTCCAAAAAGCAGATCGCGGATTTCCGAGCAGGTTTTTGTCTCTGTTCATCGTCTCTACGGCGAGCGACAACGTGACAGGGTTGGTGACCGAAAATATTGTTGGGAAGATCGCTTGCAGTTTTTATTAACCTTTTGGGTCCCATGGAGTGCGACCTAATATCTACAATTACGGCCTTGTTAGTCTTCTAGGACGAGCCAGTACAGCAAAATCGCCATCCAATCAGATAGACCCAAACTTTGGAGGTTGAACCACACCTTTGATAGATTTACTTGAAAACCCTATCGAGTGCAGTCACTTGTACAGCAGCTCCCGTAAAACCTCGATAAGACGCGAGGAACGGGCTAAACACTTAAGACCGTCCCACCCACCCTACATTGAGTATTCTTCTAGAAGTTGCGATCATTTCCAGGAAATGCTGCGGCGCTGAAGGTACTTCGGCCGAGGGCACCCTCTGCGCGCGTGGTATATCCACGGGCGAGAACCCCCTGCCGACGAAGGATGCCTCATACAATCCAATACTTACATTAAGTGATCCGTAACGGAGAGAAAAAATACAACAGTAATGCTCCCTCTAGAGTACTGGAATGTGCCAGCCGGAAATGTCGGCACTATAGCGACAACCGGCACTACTACGCATACTGCCACTACTGGTTGTCCCCATCTGTGCCAAGCGATTTCACAGGCTCTATAGAGGGCAACCGGCACTATAGAGGGACCACAACTGTAACAGTAAAAGCGGCACCATGCTGGCCTCGTGATCTCGGCGTTGTCCTCTCCTTTTATGCTTCTACGTTTTGCGCCCTGCCCTGAATGCTAGCCGCGCTGTATAAGGTGTCGATTAGTTTTTTTCTGCGTCGACCACGAAAGGCCGCACTGATCTCGGGTTCCGGCTTTACCTTTTACGTTATAGTATTGGGACTTCCTGTTGTTTTTTTTAGAATTGCTACCGGTACGTCTCAGAACGCTGTTCAGTTATGTTTAGCCTTTTTTTCCCGCAGTTCCATGTTTTTTGTTTTTTATCCGCACCTTCTGTTTGCGTAAGCCCCTTTCCCTGATTCGCCTACTAGCCATCTGGTTTTTCTGCGAGCACACGGCCTCCTTTTGTTCTCCATCTTGTCTCCCCTACGTTCTCTCGTCCCCTTCCTACGATTTTGCCGTCTCACCCCCCCCCCCCCTCGCCGCTTCAATAGCGAGGATGATGAGAATTGTAAAGATGCAGGCGGTTGGCTTGGGGGTTCGGGCAGCGATAAGGTCGACCAGTTGTCACCGCTCGCCTCTGAGCAGCGAGAGAAGGAGCGCGCAGGTCATGTCCCGGTGACTACAGCTGCAGCCGCCGCTGTGGCTTTCTCAGTCGCCAGTGGCAGCCCTTCCACCGCAAGAAGGGGTAGCGGACATATTTCGACAAACCGGAACCTCCCTGCTGGTGCCGACGTCTACCCTATGTCTTCGACATTGTCGCCAACTCGCGTCTCGAGGTTTTTCAATCGAGAAGAGGCGGGAAGCCCTTATGGGCGGAGCTTTGGGTTAGGGTCCCCGCAAGGGGGGAGGGAACAATGGTCTGGAGGTAGCCCCGTCGCAAGCATCGCCAGCAACAGCAGCAGCAGCGGCAGTGGTGCTGTCGTTCGAGGGTACGGAGACCCCAGTCTTCACCGATTGTCTCCTCCGAAACGTCGCGTTCTGACCGGAGCACGATCCTCAAGCATCTACGGGAGGCAACAGGGGGAGGAGGGCTTGCCCTTGGTGGAGGAGGACGAACCCGCTTGGCAGTTCCAGGTGCCACCCCCCCCCGACCACCTTGGCGGAGTTGACCGCGGGGCGCAATGCGAGGTTGACCGCGCGGCAGACCGCGAGGTTGACCGCGTGGAGGGGAAGACGCTTGGGTTGCGTTTTAGCGGCGGTACACGCTTTGTTGGCTCTGGCACGCGGGGCAAACACAACCCCGATGGGCCTGGGGAGGATAGCAGCGATAGCAGCGATATGAGCGAGGACTATGGCGAGGTGAGGGGAGCGGGGGGTGTCTCGCGCTGGGTGGGAGGGGAGGGGGTGATCCGCGCTGATGCGCCCTTTGTGCTCAGCCCCTCCGTCTGTTTTCTGCACCGTCGTCGCGGTTGCCTCGGGGAGAGGGGGGTTGCCCCGCGCAGAGTGTTGGGATGCAAGAGGGGAAGGGGCGATCCGCGCTGATGCTATGCCCGTTGCGCTCGCCTCTGTATGGTTTTTGTAATGGGTGCCTTGGTCGCAGTTTTCCGGTGTTTTCCCGTCACTGTCTCTGTCCTGGCTGCTGTGACGTGTGGCCAGCTGACCGCGTTCACGGGTTCGTGTCTAAGACGTACGATTTACTTGAGTTATGGATGTTAAATTGTTTTACATTTTCCTGAGAGGTATTCTTCGACTCCAGAGTGTTTGGAGCTTGTCCTGTGACCACGGACTGGATTATGGCGATGAGTTAAAGAACAACAACAACTACATAGTCCGCATCCCTGACCACAAGTCCCGCATGTCGCTCGAAATATTGCTACTAAAACAAAACAGGTGGACGGCGATGAATGGGCTGGCGTGGTGTCAGTGGACCCTGACGCGATCGAGTTTGCGCTCCCACCTGCCGCAACGGGTTCATCAGGAGGCCTATGCCTCACCAGCTTCCAGGTAACGCACCGAAGGATTCCGGTAACCCCTGTGGGGTCGAGTGGAGGTGGAAATTGCGTCGTGCTTGGGGCGGAAGTCTCGTAGATATGTAGATACCACTTCGGACGGAAATGTAAGGACACCCCACCCCACCCAGCCCCACCCAGCCCCACCCCACCCCACCCCGCCCAGCCCCACCCCATCCCACCCTAACCCACCCCACCCCACCCTACCCCACCCCATCCCACCCCACCCCAAGGCCGCCGGAGTTCGCGGCAGCTTTCGCCGCCGTTACCACGGGAGCACCGTAGTGTCAGCAACAGAGTTAAATTCACACAACGACGCATACCGTACGTGGAAGTGTGGTGAGCTTAAACCGTTTTACCAGCGGCAAAAAATGATCCCACCCTAATTCCAAACAGTTTTGTCCCCCCAATTTTTTTTTGCATTCCTAAAGTGGATAAGCTTCATTTTTATCCATCCGCCAAGAGTACCAATAAAACACTACAAATAAAAAAAAATCACCCCGCGATGGAGCAGTAAGCCTTTACGGTGTCCTCAACCCACAATTCGTACCAGATAAAAGTACCAAATATGTTTGGATTTTTGAGTTGGTCCGCACATTTTTTCTCGGTTTTTCCAAAATGCGCGGCGAAGCCGCGCTCAGGTATGAGCCTTAAGCCTGGGTCAGGGTTGGGGTTGGGGTTGGGGTTAAGGGTTAGGGTTGGGTTGGGTCGACGCCCTCCCGCGTTTTGTAAAAACAAAACTCACAAAAACACGAAAACCAGCCTAAAAACCTCTATAAAATGAAACGTGTTTGGTACTTTATCTGGGATGATTTGTGGGTCAAAGAGCGGTAAAGGCGCCTCACGCACGCAATGGTAGGGATGCACCGGATTTTCCTGAGACTCCTCACTTGAGGAGCTCTATGCCTTAAAAACTCGACGAAAGACGATGAGGGTTGGGGATGCCGAACCCTCTGCGCGATAAAAATGAAGGCATGTACCGGGGGGGGGGGGGGGGGAAGGGACGACACCTGTGACCACGGCTTGTCCAGAAGCGGGAAAGTAAAAAGCGAGATTAAGAAAAAAAGAAAAAATAGCCTCACCCAAGCAGAAAAAGTTGAGAAAACATGAAACTGCAACCCGATGAACAAAAATCCCATGGCCTAGGCATACAACGAATAATATTGCAAAGCAAGAATGACATTCCGACGAGTTTTGGGTTAAGGAGGCCTGTCATTCAGAAGCCAGTTTAGCCTAAGATTGCTATACTAACACCTAGTGTCGTAGCACGAGTCCCTTGCCCCACCCCGCCAAACAGGAAGGAGATAAGATAAGCAAAAAGTTTTTTATGTAGTATATGGAAGAAACGTACGAGCACCCAAAGGTTGGAGGTGCCTCTGCTAGGAGTAGGAACGGTGCTCCGTCTCGAAAGGGATGCGTGGTCAATGGTCAAATGACTTAAGGCAGGCAACAAAGGAGTACGCTCCCCCCCACCCCTACCGTCCGCCTCACAAGTGGTTCTTAGAATGATGCAGTTCACGCGATCTCTGCCTGGTGGGTGAAAACCCGACGTGCTCCGGCCCGGCATTGTAGGGATGCGAGGGTCAATGGTCATATGACTACGGCTATGCATGAAATGAGTACACCGCCCCCCTACCCCACCCAACCCCGCTTTTGACTGTCAAGCCCTTTAGGGCTTTAGAGCGAAAAAATAGCGAAAACAACATCGGGCCCTGCTTGGTCGGGGGATGATAAATTGGTGTCCGAACAGCAGTGCAAGGATTCGCACGACACAGGCGCAGCATGATTCTATACGTGCTGCTACGCGCTGACACTACATTACAATAGTGGTCCCTCTATAGTGCCGGTATTTGTCAGCCGGAAACACCGGCACTATAGCGGCAACCGGCACTACCGCGCATACTGACACTACTCGTTGTTCCCATCTGTGCCAAGCGAATTCACAGGCACTATAGAGGGCAACCGGCACTACTCAGCCGGCTCTATACAGGGACCTCTACTGTAGTCATAAACGGTTGATAAGAGCACACTTACCATTTGCTCTGGTCACTACCCCTGGGGCCCCACAAGGGAAAATAGGACGATTGCTCACCTTCTCTACTAGTCCCACCGCAGCCGCAGTGGCCTTGCTGGTTTTCTCTTCAAGTGCGGAGAAATCGTCCCTACCCGGCCTCGACGACGCCTCAGCTTCCAGTAAGCCGACACGGCAACGCAGCGCGTGCTCCGACTTCTCCAACTTTTTGTTGTTATGTGTGTTAAGACGATGCAGAAAAAAAAAAGGCAAGGAGAACAGAAAAAAACAAGGTTATGCTATCATACGCAAAAAACAAGGAGAACACAAGCAACAAAGTCATGCTATGGTACGGAAAAACACAAGGTTACACTGTGATACGCCAAACACAGAAACTTTCCATACGATATTCAAAACGAATAACAACTTCGTACAAATACAATAGTGACCGACCGACCGACTCGCCTCCTGTATGCCAGATCCACCCCCTGCCGAAACAAAAGCCTCCTCGATTTCCAACCGTTTCCCCTCCGAGGCGTTAAGCTCTCGAGCCAAGGCCGCAAGAGCTTTCCGAATATCTCTGCAGATATTCACGTCAAGTTGTTTATGGATCCATTTGTTAATGGAGCCATATGATGCCACAATCAGGGAGAGAGAGAGAGAGAGAGAGAGGGAGGGAGGGAGGGAGGGAGGGAGGGAGGGAGGGAGGGAGAGAACCAGAGAAACTACAGTTAGAGGGTACAGTACGCGATAGCACTTAAAAAAATGAGCGGTATGAAATTTTGGTTCGGCTTTTGCACGAAACATAACAAGCCCAATTTTTAATACCGAAATTAGTGCAGGACACACCCTGCCTCACAAAAACAACGAACATCTCGTCTAACGTGTACCGGTAGCGATTCCGGTTGAACCGGCCCGTCGCTAAACAAGAGGCTTCGCTCCAACTCTAGCCGCCCCGGGGGGGGGGGGGGGGGGGGGGGGGGGGGGGGGGGGGGG
>JAYJMJ010000309.1:1405615-1418143 GCA_036873875.1 Laminaria ephemera
CCCTACGAGTACGAGTATGCACTCGGGGGGGCTCGAACCAGCGAAAACGACCTTAGTGGTTACGAGGTTAACCCACTAGACCATCGGGGACGCCGACACGAAGACGTCGGTCTTAATCAAGCTGTGCACGGAAACTATAAACTTTTTAGAAGGGGACAAAATCTGACAGCTATGGGACGCAAAACCTGACGGCTGTGGAACGCGCCATGACGGCTTATTGTAACAACTAACAACTCGCACGTGTTTAAACGTCGCGGACAGGTGCTTGCTACGTCTTCCTTGGGAGGATTACGCCGTCCTGCTCTTCGGCCGCACACGGGTCGTTTCCGGGTGGTCCCTGTTCGATCGTGTCGATCTGCTGAGGTTGGCGTTTTCCGCGCACTGTCTTTGTGTCCCTTGCAACGATATTGTATTGGATACGTTGTTTCACGCTTTAATAGGTAATTGGAAGGTTTCCATAGGAATGGGAAGGCGTATCTTATGAGGGGAATAACACGTGGGCTCTGACAGCCCACCTGGCTTAGTCTTTCATCGGAGCGCTAAAATGGAATGTGATGCTATCTTCAAGCTCTAAGCAGCAAGCCATAACACTTTACTCTTCGTGGTGTTGATTTTTGTTCCATAATCTTTTTTGTTATTAACACTCACGCTGCACATTTTGGGATGGCACATGAAAGAGTAATAATGATATTTACCGTACCATTCTGCAAGCAACGGAAACAACAGGCGGGGCGATAAAGCAGCAGCTGTGAATCATACACGCTCAAAAATGAACATTTTGTCAAGATCTCAATGTTACTCGTAGGCTTGATCGTCGATTTTTTTTAGTCAGCAGCTTTCTTTGCTATTAGATACGCCTCTCCTAGGCCTTGGCTCTCTTGTAGGTATGCGACGATAATAAAAGCGATCCTGATATTGTGATTTCGTTTTTGCAATGGAACATATCTGGTAATGCTTTTTTTGTGTAACAGTTTAGCATCCGCCCCCGGTCGGGAATGCCGGATTGCCGCCTGGAAAACCTGGGGAACTGGCCCCTCAACACCACTGAGCGATGGATGGCGCCGGACGTGGTCAGGCCGGATGCTTCACAGGCACGCATCGACAAGCTGCAAGAGATTCGGTAAATATGCTGCACTCGTAGCTCTCGCTAGGAACTCGCGCTGGTGGATATTTGTAACTGTCGTCAACTGTGTGCGTTGGTAAGAAGCAGGAAAGGCGTGCTTGAAAAGAGCTCTGGACCATTCCTCGGTCTGTTCATTTTGGGAGATTCTGGTTGTCGGACGGGACACGGAGATTCGGGCACGCGAGGCTGGAATTTAGCCGATATTTTGTTTGGTATCATCGCAAATTAGAAACTCGCTTATCCACATGTTTTCCCCTCGAGCAAAGATGTCAGAAGACGGCAGTTTTGGGCACCGTCAGTGACGCCTTTCGGGGCTCCCACACTAACACTAGTATATCCCACACTAAAAACAAGACTAAAGATACGGCAGGGGGGATGCCCCCGTTTTCTTTATCGAGGTTAGGTCGCTCGCGCGAGTGGCTGAGTACCTCACGCCAAAACGGACTCAAACAAAACGTCATCGGCGCAGGGTAACGACCAGTTCCATGGCGGTGCATACCTTGAAACCGGAACGCTTCTAGGTAGCCACTCGCGCGAGTTGCTCTCAGCCGCCGAAAAACCAGCCCCTAAAAAGTGACCCCCCTTCCATAGCGTGCAACTCGCCGAATACCTCACGGCGCTTCGCGCTTGGTGCACGCGATGTCAGCCTGGTCGGTGAAAACCCGACGTGCTCCGTCCCGGCATTGTAGGGATGCGAGGGTCAATGGTCATACCACTACGGTTATGCATGAAATGAGTACACCCCCCTCTCGGCTAAGCTTCTTTCATCCACTAGTCTACGTACCCATCACAAACCGTTAATTTAACCCTTAAACCACTGCAAAAACTATCCCACACTAATTTTAAGTTGTGCGTCGGAACAGTGTGGGTGGAGTTCCAAACGGGTTATAACGCGCTCGAGACACAAACGCTCTAGAGACGTCAACGGGAGCATTTTCAGCTCAACTCTGTACCTCCCACACCGACACACCAAACACCAACCCACAAACCCATCCCACCCCACCCCGCAAGGCACGACCCAGCAGCGCAGTCATCCCCTGCGGGAAGAGCTCTACAGGAGGTATATATGACACCCACACCAAACAATGTTCTTGGTCTACAGTCAAAAGTTACCACTCTGTCCGAAAATGTGCGGACCGTTTGACATCCATGTTAACATCGAAACGGCCCTTACGCTCACGGACAGAGTGGCACCTTGCATAATTAATACCGGCACTGCAGAAGTTGTTAGCGAGGCAGCAACGCTCAACCTCTCGACTCCCACAACAACACAAAAAAAGCCCAATTCTCTTACCTGATCATCATACACAGCGAGTTGACTCCAGCGCAGCCCGCTCGCCCCCTGCCCCCCCAGCTCATCCGCAAGCTCAAACAGCTTCGGCAACGGGTCGCCCCCACCCCTCTCCCCTTCTCCCACACCCCCTCCAACGCTATTTCCCACACGCCTCCCCAGGGGACCCCCGCCCCCGCCCCCGGGGGGGGGGCCAAGAACGGGCTCCGGGTGCTCCTCCCCCATGGTCGAAAGCCCCATTATCGAGCAGCACCCGTCCTCCTCCTCGTCCATCTCCGCCGCCGAGGTCATGGAGCACCTCCGAGAGGCGGAGCTCTCCGCCCCCAACCTGTGTACGGTTGTCGGCGATACCGCGGTCGATCCCGCGGGAGAAATAGTCGGGTACGGGAACAGCGCTCCCGCGGGAGACACCCCGCACCCGTACGGCGAGAAGTTAACGCCGCCAGGGGAGGGGCTAGGCCCCGCCGGGGAAAGGGTGGGGGTCTCAGAAGGCGACAGCATTGGTGCGCGAGGGCCACCGCCGTGCGTGGATGGTGTCGCGCAAGGCATGAACGTGGACGACCCCACGGAGGAGCGCAGCGACGTTGGAGGCGGGGATGGAGAGCTGAGGTCCCCGTATGCCGGAGGCTGGACGGCGGCAGTAGGAGCAGATGTTTCAGGGGGGAGGGGGGGGAGGGGTAGTGGTAAGGGAGGGGGGAACGTTCTGGGGGGCGATGACTGAGGGAGTAACATTGGCATTGGACGACTTTGGCCCGAAACGTTTATGGTGCCACCAAATTCAGGGCTACATGCCCAAAAACTTTGGTTTAAGGCACTTGGGGAAAGGAGTGTGCTCAACCACAGCGTATGTACCACCTACCGCGTATCGCTTGGGCGGCGGGCGCAAGAGACAGTCAACAAGCGAGATAATCCCAAAACCACACGCAATCGCGCGAGCGCCCCTCAAAAACCGAAAACTATTCCGCGAACCTCCCCTCCTCGCCCGTGACCCAATCGCCTTAATATCCAAGCAAGAAACCCTCCTCCCCTCCCCTCCACGCTACCACTGCCACCTACAGGCGTCCGAGCCACAGAGTCCTGCGCATTACTGGACCAACTACTGTGTTGGCCCATCGAGCTCGCCGCCGTGACCCAATCGCCTTATTTTCCAAGCAAGAAGCCTTCCTCCTCCTCCCCGCGCCCTTGAGCCAATCGCTATTGCTGTCGAGCCAGAAACAAGAAACCCACCTCTCTCGCGTCGCTAACTTGGTGCTCCAAATGACGCAACAATTCCAGCGGCTCTTGCCCCTCCTCCACCACGGGCGCGCCCGCTCCCGCCCCCCAACCTTCGTACTCGCGGAGCCACACCGCGCCCTGTCTTGCCAGCTCCAGCATTTGGGCTGGAAATGTGCAGGACAGCATGATGACGATAACGACAACGCGAAAACGACAACGTCAACGACAAGGATACGATAACGAAAGCGAGGACAGTAACGACAACGCCAACGATAACGACAAAAACGATAACACCATTAACGACCACGACACGACATTAACGATACCGACAATGATAATGACATTAACGACTACGATAACGCCAAATTAAGGAACAACAATAACGGAAAAAGTAGAGTGACGGACTTATGAGGTCACGCCAGCAGGTGAGCACATATGGAGGCAATCTAACAAAAAACAACAAAGCTTGACTCGATTTTTCATTGGACGGCTATAGATAAATATCACCAGGTGCGTGTGGGACCAAATTGAAGCAATCACGAGAGCAGAAGAGGTGAGAAGAGGACAACGAGGTCGAGTCAATAGATCAACACAACCGAAGGCAACCAACCAACAAAAACATAAAAAATAAAACAGATTGTAACGCGACTGTTAATTGGACGGCTAAACTACCTGGTATGTGTATATCGCCAGATTCGTGTGGAACGAATGTACCACACCAACCCTCCTGCTTCTACAGGCATAGACTACACAGATAGGACCGGTTATGATCGCACGAGGTTCATCCCACGCCTGCCACGAGACAAACACGACCTTTTGCCTGTCCGACAGCAGACGCGCCAACAGACGCATGCAACGGGTAGGGGTACACCTGCGTTTTCTGAGGTTCCTGACTTGAGGAGTCCTATACCTTATCCCCAAAAAACGATCATCGCCGACAAACGAACTCACGACTATCGTTACTCGTATTACCGCAGCGTTCTATCTATTCCCCCGAACGCGCGAAAGCCTCCCCCCACGCCGTCGCACCCACCCCATTTGCACACTCACGATTGCTCTGAGAGCCCTTCCACACAAAAACATCCACAACAGCCGCCTTCGCTTCCTCCGCTACCCGCATGCTCTCCAACACCGGCGGCAACGACTCCGGCGAGCGTCGAACGCTCTTCTCCTCCGGCGTCCGTCGCCCGGCCCCATCCGGTGTCCGCCGGGCTGTTCCTCCCTCCGGCGTCCGTCTCCCGCCCCCCCCCTCCGGCGTGCGCCGACTACTGCTTCCGCTGCTGCTTCCCTCCGACCCCCGCCGCGCGGTTCCCTCCTGCTGCTGCTGCGCGCGCCGGTTCAAAACCCCCTCCGGGGTCCTCCGCAAAACCCTCATCCCGTCCCTATCCCTTACCCCGACCTCCGACTCTCGCCACGTCCACGGAACCGCGACACTAGCATGCGCGGCCTTCGCCACCAACAACGCCTCGTCCGCTGCCGCCGCCGCCGCTACCGCCTGGGCCTCCTTAGCCGCGGCCACCGCCGCCGAAGCTTTAGCATTCGCGACCACAGCTGCCGCCGCCGCCGCTGCCGCCCTAGCAGCCGCAGAAGAAGGTGTCGAGGGCATCGCGTGAAGCGAAGTCGGCAACGGGGCCCTCCATGTCCCATTCGTCTCAACTTCCGGGGCTCTCCTGGAAGTGGAGGAGGCAGGAGCGGAGACAGGGGCAGGGGCCGGGGCGGAGGCGGGGGCGGGGACGTCGGGGGGGGATCCCCGGGGCGCCACGACGAGGAAGCAGCCGCGGGAGTCGAGCGCGCCCAGCGTGGGAAGGACGTGTTTTCGGTCATCCTCGTGGAGGCAGATCTTCAGCACCAGGTCGTTCGGGAAGAGGGACGAGTGCCAGGCTGTCCGATAAAGTAGTGGTGATGTTGGCGGCTGGAAAGGACGAGGGTACGCGCCGTTGAGGGTGGGAGGGGACGTGGCGGGGTGGGGGGGACAAGGGTCACCGTTGAGGGAGGGAGGGGGACGTGGCGGGGTGGGGGGTGGTAAATATATATACCAGGTGAGGGTTGAGATCGTTGGCCGTGTCAGTAGACCTATGAGTTGGCTGGACTTCACCGCTAGCAATTAGCTGGGTGTCGGAGTAAAAGCCAACTACCTGGTAACTGACATACAGCAGAAGTCTTTATTAATAAAAACCCCGTGCCGAACCATAAACGCGCCAGAAAATGAAAAGACGCCGAACTCCTCAAATTACCGGACGCAACTCACTGTAATACCTCGCCAACAAATAACAGTTGTAGTTGGCGACTTATAGTCCGCCAACTCACAGCCCTACCCAATGGGGTTAAAAATAGAAAAACAACACACATTGCCGCCTCGGAACACACCTGCTGTCTCCTTCGTTGCCACTCCAACAGGCTGCAGATGAACCCCGTGTTCGGCGCGCAGATTGGCCTACCCTGGCGGACTCTCAAGTACGCCTCGTCGTAATCTATCCCCGTGGTCAGCATCAGCCACGCGATCGCTAGCGTGCATGACCTGGGCGCAAGGGCGGCGACAGGAGGAAAATACGTTAAACACGTCCGTCAAGGTCAAACACGTCAGCCATGGTCAAAATATCCTAGGAGACCGGTCTTTTTGGGCGTTTTGGGCGCGTCAAGGCCTCTTCTGGCCTGATTATGCCAGATTTAGTGACCTAGCATGCATGACCTGGGCGCAGGAACGGCAGCAAACAGGAACGAACAGGAGGAAAGCACGTCAGACAGGAGGCCAAGCAAAAGCGCCCCTGGGATTTGCCGGCCAAACACCACCGAACCGAACCGCGACATGAAGGAAGCAAAAAAGTGCGGCGTAACTACTTCTTCAGTAGTTCCTGTTCGGCATTCGGCGCGTGATACCCGCCCGCTAATGACTATTGAGTTGGGAAAAAGTAATCCAGGTATAGTAGGTAGCCCCTTTTCAGGGACGCAACGATAAAGGAAAACGGTATACAAGGGACCTACTGTAATATTCTTGCGCATCGTTTTTTCCCACTTAAAAGGACCTCGTCCCTTCTAGCGGACGCAACACTCAAGAAGGGACACCAGGTCCCTTGAACGAGCCAGAACACTGCTGTCTCTCGCTTGGAAAGGCCGAATAGATTGCTAGAAAACGAGTTATGTGCTCCCAACGTGCAAGATATGCCAATTCTGTTAGCCCCTTTCCAACACCTATGATTATCCTAGTCAAATTCCAAGTGTTTTGTCCCCACATCGGGAGTGCGGTGCTAAAAGGGTTGGCAGACGCCTGCTACCATAGAGGTAGCACTTTTCGGCTTTTTTGTTTCTGAATGACGAAGCTCCTTAACCCAAAATCGTCGCAATGTCATTCTTCTTTAAAAATTATGATTATTTGTATACCTAGGCTATAGGTTTTGTTCATCGGGCTACACTTTCGTTCTTCTCAAAATCATTCTTTGGGTGAGGTTTAGAGCTCCTCAAGTGAGGAGCCGGAGAATCAAAATAATGGTACTACACCTCTATCGTACCATTAGTAGCATGTGTCGGTACTATTAATAGGGACCTCTCCGCCCGGACGCACTAAGGTCCGTCAAAAGGGGGTACCTATTGTACCTGGTATGATATATATGATAAATGACATGTCTGAATTTGTGCGGGTTGGCTGAGTACACGAGGGTCGTCTGGTCTGCTCTAAAAATGAAGGGAAGATAGACGTTGGGTACTTGGTTGGACAAATGACAAATAACGCCATCGAAGGACAGCCAAGTCGGACATACCGACGGACAGCCAGACTGACGGACGGGCAGACCAGGGACACACACAAAGAGCAGCCGCAACCCACTCAAAGAGGGGGACGATGTCATTCACATCGTGCGCAATACGGTTGGTGTTTCACTGGTGCGGCCAAATCCAAAAAATGTTACAGAACTACGTTATCGAGAAAGACTTACTGTACGAGGACGAAGCGTTTTCAAAGTGCCCACGTTTTCAAATTACCCCCCCCCCCACCCTCCGGCCCGACACTGTAGGGATGCGAGGGTCTATGGTCCTACGGACTACGACCATACATGATACGATGATTACCCCCCCCTCTCCCCACCCCGCTCCGCGGCTGTGCGAATGTCCCCTCCTCTCAAAGGCAAGGAAGGAAGCTCACCTCGAAACCCCTTGCACGCAGTGCACGAGAATCTTCCCTCTCTGAGCCTGAGCGGTCTTGATGAAGTCGAACGCGTTGTAGATGAACCAGGCCACATCCTCCGTGCGGTGGTCGTAAAAGTTCAGCCGTAAGAACTTGAACCGCCCGGTCTGCGCGCAACACATGTGGCAGAAAAATAACGTAAAACGACGTGAAAAAGTACCGTAACAACGTGTGAAAAAGTACCGTAACAACGTGTAAAAAAGTACCGTAACAACGAGAAAAAGAAACGAAACAACGTGAAAAAGGTCAAGTAACGTAGCAACGTGTACAAAGTAACGAAACAACGTGAAAAAAAAGCAACATAGCAGTGTAAAAAGCAACATAACGTGAAAAAAGTACCGCAACAACGTGAAAAAAAGCCATGTAACGACGTGTAAAAGCGCAACGAAACCATGGAAATACCAGGGATCAGAAATCGGACAACAAATAAAAAACAAAAAAACGAGGGTTTTGCGGGAGAAGGGTGGAGGAATCGAGGAATCGACGGTTGAATAAAGCGGAATAACAGGAGGAGACGCGGAGGAGATGGAGGAAACAGGATTGAGAAGGAGGAAGGGGAGGAAGAGGGGGAGAAAAACGAGTAGACGGTGTACAGCGCCGTGCAGATCAAGACACACACGTGGCCATGATACTATTAATACTACCAATACTTCATATCATATTACCCTTAACCCTTCAGGGACTTGGGTTTCTTGACAATATTATAAGCGGTGAAAAGAGACAAAAAAGTGACGATACCGCATCGGCCAGGTGCTGCTGACTCAGGTAAGAATACGTTCAAATTTAGCACAAACACTGCAAAGAGGCGTTGCTGACTCAGGGAATTGTACATTTAGCACAGACACAGACACATTGGTAGCTGCATGGCGCTATTCATACCGCAGATCGCTCACCCTAGACTGATAGTTAGACCGCGCTTCTCATATGTTTCATCGTTGTACACAGTGGGCACCCCGATGTAAGAGCACCCGAAATAAGAGCATTCGGGACTTAACAGAGGTCAAATCGGCATGTCCCGCCATGCAAAGCCATATATTGCCCACTACGGATAAGAGCAATCCGAACTTAAGAGCGCCTGTTTCGGCTTGTCACCGGGTGCTCTTAAATCGGGGTATAACTGTAGCGGTATATACCTACCAGGTAGGTCCCAAAAGGGTCAATACAAATACAAAAGTGAGTATCACGTACTCTTATATGTCATAATACAAGAATGAATAGCACATCAGTCTCTCTGTGCTGTTGTTCGCACATGAAGTCATCGCTACAATCTAGTCCGCGGTCACAGGACAGGCTCAAAAACTCTGGAGTGGAAAATACCTCGAGAAAAAAAAACAAAACAATACACAAATCATAGAGTAACAGGTACTCCATCTCTAGGTCATACGAGATACGAGTAGTCTACATGTTCGTAACATTTACGACAGCACGCGGCGATTCCATAGAAGGTCAGAGGGAGCAAGCGACACCGCACGGCAAGACTCGTCCACGGCGACTGGCGGTCGCTGAATCCGAGAGCTACTCGTAGAGCCCAGAAGTCTCACATATTCGAGGTAGTTGGGGCACTGCGGTCCCGCGCAGTTGATGATGTGCGTAATGCCTTTGCTCCCCACCAAACCCTGTTGCTTCGCCGCGTCCTCCCCGGAAACGAACATAAACGACCCCGACACCTTCAGCAGAATCAGAGCAAGAGCGGGGGGGGGGACAGGAACGGTGGTACGGTCGAGGGTCGGGGGGGGGGAGGACAAGTCAGTTCGTCCGTTGGATATCTACAACAACAAAAAAAAGTCGAGTCCGCTCTGACATGTACTGCTGCTGCAAACCAATCCCGTATATCGAAGCGCCTGAAAGACGGACAAAACGAAAAAATAAAAAACGCCAGACTTTCGTCTGTCGCCTTTCAAACGCGGAAGTTCAAAGAGCCAGACAAAAATCGTAATTTGCTCGTGTTGGATATCGTATCGAACATATCGATATGACAAAGTTATATCGAAGTTTCGACTGAATCGAAGGTATCTTTTATACTCATTCTGAACGAAAAGCTTCGTCGTATCATATGATATCGACTACTACAGTACCGCAATCGTACCGACTTGATTTTTCGTTTATCGGCATCGAATTCGATTCGCAGTTGATATCCATCCCTTATCAACTCGTAGCAGTTACACAGTTTTACTCTGAAATCCTAAGACCTTCGTCTGCGAAGACTGCTCAGAGATACGCCTCCACTGAAATCCAACGACGCCGGCCTTAGCATCGCGCTGTAAAGCAAGCAGAACGGCAGTAGTGACCATGTCCAATATGGACACATGGTTATATCTGCTACTAGTATGGACATATGGTCATTCACATGGTCAGCGATGGCGCGTGGTCAAAATCCGGGCGATGTGAAGCGACATACAACATGCCAATGGTCATTACCCATTACTGCGGACAGCTGACCACAACATCGCAAGGCCAAGACCTTCCGACGCTCGAGGATGTCGCTCGAGGGAGTCGGGAGTCGAGGGAGAAAATCGACCCAAAGGCCAAATATAAAAACAAAACAAAACAAAAGCACTTCAACTACTGCTGTCGCGCAACAATACGAGAGGAGAAAGACGGAGAAGACCGAGGGGTCTGAGCGCGGCGCAACCTCGTTCCCTCCCTCTCTTCGTCCCTCCCCCCCTCTCCGACGGGAACAGTTTCGGCAGCGGCAGCAGCTACAGCTACTAACATTGTCTATGAGTAATGCTCTCGTGCGTATGATAGCTGTATGCGAGCTTCTCTCCCTCCCTCTCTCCTCGACAGGAACAATTTTGGCAGCGGCACCAACTACAACTACTGTATTGACACTATTAATAATGTTTTGGTGCGTATGATAGCTGTATGCCAGCTGTATGCCAGTGACGATGTGTGCAATGGCCTAGACACGGCGTTCAGGGTCCAACACGATTCGGCGAACACGCGACTCTTCGAGAGTAACCCATAACCAACAACGCGGTCTCGGGGCAAACAAGCAAGCCCAACAACGCGGTCTCGGCGCAAGCAAGCAAGCAGGCACAAGCAGGCAGGCCGAACAGAAGGACCGGATTGAACTAGACCGCACCGATGGAGTCTCCTGGCCAGCGCCGGTCCTCTGTTGCAAGATGAAAGGAGACAGCACTTTCACCCCTTGACAGCATTTCTTTTATCGCCTTGACTGACACAAAACCACTAGGTTTTAGTGCGGAACACTCGGCCCTACACCCTTGACAGCGCACGTTTTCCCTTGCTTGACATGTCTCCTGACTATTAATAATTGCCCTGGTGTGGGGCATTATCGACAAGCTCGGTGGCAGATTGCAATATCAGTATCAACATCACGTGTTGCGGCCACGAGACAGACAAGCACACTCCAGCACCAACAGGCCAAGCAAAAAATCAAGGTGATGATAAGGGACGCACTGGGGGGAGTGCATGTAAATTTCGCGCTCGAAAATTGCGCCCTGCCAGGTCTTTGTGAGCCTGTCTGAGCTTTGGTGTTCAGTTTCTGAGTTTTTTGGGGGAGGCTATGTTAATGTAGCGCTCAAATTAGCACACTCGTCCTGCGGCAGCAGGCATTACGTCTTCACGTCTTCACCGTCCACCACATTATCTTTCTCCGATTCCGGCCTGAATAAGTGACTGGTCGAATGATTACCGATAATGATCCATCGGAACGCGTTTTTAGCGTCTGTTTTGTGGCGACGGGCTATATTTCAGGGAAATAAGCTAACGTGAGAACATCATAATAATACGCAGCCGTTAAGTTTAATCCTTAGGTTTAATCCTTGTCCTTGTTTCGTTGTAATGCCGATCCGGGGTCTCATAGCAGAGGTCCCCTCCCCCTCCTCGCTATATACCGCGGTACACGCCTCCTTGGTTTGAATCGCGCGACGGGGTCAGCACTTCCTTCGCCCACGTCAAATACTTGTTGTAATAAATGACACCATACCGCACAGCGTAAGATAAGCAGATGTCGTATAATAGCTACCAAGATACACTACAAACGAGTACCTTGGTAGTTGGTATGATATCATACAATATCGGTTACGCTGCATATTATCGGATGGCAAACAAACATGACAACAATCACATGCTCGACAATGGGCAGCACAGCAAGTGTAATAACTACAGTAGGGCTGTGAGTTGGCTGACTATAAGCTGCCGACTGCTTAAAAGTTGGCTGGGTATAATATTAGGCTGTTTCCTATGCGGTCCGATTTCGAGCTTCAGATTCATATTTTTCGATCCCAAATATGAAAGCACCTCCTTTTGCAGTCCGAATGTGCAAAATTGGAACTGAAAAAATCTGATTTGAGAATCCGATGGCCCAAGTCTTCAGATTTTGGCCCAAAATCCGACGACTTGGGTCATAGATTTTCAAATCGAAAAATAGCACCGTCTCTAAATTCAAGATGCTATCCACGCAGCACGCAGCAGCAGCAGAACGATCGATGACTTGTGGATGGGGACACAACGACGTTGCCTCGCGCCTGACGCGCAGTCGGCGGTCGGCGCGTCTCTCCGCGGTCAGACTACAGTCGGCTGGCCCGGGCTCGGGCCTAGAGACCAAGAGAAGTGCACTCGGCGGGTGCCTCTCCGTGGATACGTACTCGTACCATAGCCTACAGCACCTGAGCAGCACTCAGTTAGCGTGCTGGGCTCGGATGCTTTGTAGTCAAAATACAAAATACCAAGACAGGTTGGGCGCACTCGGCACGT
>JAYJMJ010000309.1:1442000-1452418 GCA_036873875.1 Laminaria ephemera
GGTTTTCGGTTGGAAAAAACCGAAAAAAACCGACCGAAAAAACCGGTTTTCGGTTTTCGGTTCACAACATTGCAGAGGATTGTAATCTGTATCATGAGAGATACCTGGTGCATGATAGAGAGGAATGCCACGATGACCGTGGTTGATACTTCCGTCCACAAATAAGTACCTGGTACCAGGTCCAGTTACAAGAGGGACATTATGCCATTAAAAATAACAAGATCTCCCAAAAGCTTCAATTTCCTGGGCTTTTTTTCTTTCTGCTTTCTGCGAGATTAGCTCTGCTTTCGAGTGATCAACGTCAAAGCTTATGTTATGCTAAACATTTATCTTTTTTTTGCTCATCATTCCATCTTTAATATTTGCACTTTTTCTTTCTCCTTGTCCCTTCTTATTAATAGTATTAATAGTATTAATAGTCGTAACTCAGATCCGGGGCCACTAAGCAGGCTCTTCTCCCCCCTCCCCGTTACGGTACGCGCCTCAGTTTTCATCGCGAGAAGAATGCAGCACTTTCTTCCCTCATCGACTCGCGTCGAATTGTGCTTACCCACGCTATAAAAGCGAGCGCTCTCGACAGTTGGTGTCTTTAGAAATAAAAACCTCCTTACCGAGATTTGAACCCCTGACTCCAACCTAGTAGTATTCGAGGTTAACCACTAAACCACCAGGGCGACCTGACCAAACACATTGCTGGATGTCAAACAAACACGATAATAAGAAGAACAATTGAGATAAGCAAATGTGAAGAAATTGCCTCCTCAGAAGTGCAGTCTGTGACCCACATAATTTGTATCTAGGATAAAATAATCAAGACGGACACACACCTGGGTGTGCCGATGACGTCGTTGGGTAAAAACAACGGTTAAATGTCTGTAGCATGCGCGTCCCACGGGCAACAGCGGTGAGGCACAAAGAACAATAATGAGCAAGTATTACGTGCCGATACGTCAGCACTATTAATAGCCGATCGCCCTGGTGATCAAGTGGTTAACCTCGAATACTACTTAGGTTGGAGTCAAGGGTTCGAATGTCGGTAGTATGGAGATATTTTTTTTCTAGAGACACCAACTGCCGAGAGCGCTTTACAGCAGCGTGGGTAAGCACAATTCGACGCGAGTCGACGAGGGAAGAAAGTGCTGAATTCTTCTCGCGATAAAAATTGACGCGCGTACCGTAGTGGGGAGGGGGGAGAAGAGCCTGCTTAGTGACCCCGCATCTGAATAACGACCAGAGATGGAGAAGGAGAAAGAAAAGAGCGAAAATAATAAATGGGATGAGCAATAAAAAATAAAAATAAAACGGCGCCATAGAGGAGGGGAAAGTGTAAAATGGTTGTCCTTTGAGCGCACGTTTATCGGGCGTACCGCACCTTGAATCGCGGAATGGAGGCGGTGAATGGGTGGAATGAAGGCGATGAATCGCGATTTGGCGCCAACTAAATAACGAATAAATGGTTGACGAATGCTTTACCGCAAATTCGTTATCGTTATAAGAGGTACAAGGTTTTTGCGCTGACGCGCAACGCTAAGTTGACGCGATTATCATTCCAAGACCATCGGACAATGATGGACGGATTTGATGGACGGATTGGTCGAAGCGAATGCGTTGTGTGGTCATTACACTAACCGTCAAGTTGATACGCACGTACATCAAAGGGCTAACGCCAGGGCGAACAATTTATAAATGCCATTTCAATCTGTTGTCGCCCCAGATCCCGAAAGTGAAGATTATTATTAACCAACCCCCCCTTACCGTTTCCCTCCCCAACAATAAACTACTCCAACAACACGTGGTCTCCCTGAATCCCGACAAGAATTCAATACCTGGTACATTCTACAACAGCATTCATTCGTATCTGTGCGATTCGACACTATGCAGCGTGGGCCACCTTCAAAACCGACAGAGGGACCTCAAGGGACTGGAAAATATGACTGCTGGGACCGGATAATATGACAACAGCAGCTACTCGTCGTATGAGGCGAATTAATATCTGCGTATATATATCACGAATGACGAATGGATGAACGAATGTTGATGTTGCGTTCGGACTGTTGCGCAAATGAATTGAATTATTAATATCAGTGTATCACGAATAAATGTATAATATATACCAGGTATATGATTCAATGTTGTTGCGGACCGTATCCCTAAAAGCTGTAGTCTCAGCATCGTATCAGCGTATAATGAATTAGCGCAGTATTTAATGTGGCGGACCGTAACGCTAATGCTACCAGTACAACGTCAGCATCGACATAAACAAAGCTAAAAAAATAGCTTTGAACAGCTCTTCGAGTAGAGCAATACTACTTCGTTATATAGTTATACAAGGCGCTTCGCTCCGCGGGCTGCATTCGCCGCCCCCGCTATGCTCGCTGAGGAAATAAAAATATAGACAATTATTTTGTGAAGTTAACAGAGGTCCATTATTGATTGTAGATGTAGAGGCGCTCTAATATTTGAATATGATACCAAAGGAGAATCGGCACCAGAGAGGCCTGCCTGCGGGCGTGTCGGATCCGTAGGCCGGATCTGCAGACCCGACCCGCCTGTCATCAGAAAACGACTCGCGGGTCAAATTGGCCCGACCCACGGCAAGTCGCGTATATTGCGGTTCATGACCCCATACGACCCAACCCGACCCGACCCGACCCGTGATGTTTTCAACACCTTCTGACCCGACTCGATTTCACCCGACCCGTGCTTGATAAAATACGGTGGGTGTCGTCCATGGAGCCAGGGAATTTTCTTCTGCTATGCCAAGATCCTGAATCATGTGGGACAACAGCAGCAATCAACAGCGTATCATAGATTTTCCGCAACGATCCGGAATGTGTTTATGATGTGTGTTGCTTGCTGCCGTTGTTGTGTGCTGCTCCCTGGTGTTGTTGCTGCCACGCCGAAAAACTCGGCCCTCCCTGGTTTGCGTGCGGCTTGGGTATTGGTCTGTCGGGCTCGTCAGCTGCGCTGCTGTACCCTTCGGCTGTGCCTACTTTGCTCCCACTTCTCTGTTTCCCTCCTAGTACTAGCTTGCTGTGCTGCCGTACCCTTCGTTGTCGAGCTTTGTGTTGTGTGTACTATACGTGGGGACAGCAGGTATCACATTTGTCATTTCCCAAACCGACCCAGAATGATTGTATGTTGTGTGTTGCTTACTGCTGCTGTCGTTGTGTTCTGCGCTCTGCTGTTTTTGTTGTTGCCACGCCGAAGACCTTGGCTCCCTTTGGTTCGGTGGGTGGAGCTTGGATGTGGGGATGTCGGGCTCGTGGGCTGTGCTGCTGTGCCCTCCTGCAGTGCCTGATTTGCTCTCACTTCTCTATTTACCGCTCAGTGCCAGCGTGTATTGTTGTGTAGTGGGTTGGGGCTTGTGGCCATTTAGCGTTTGCGTCCACAATATATCAAAAAGCAAGAACCTCGCATCCGTCTGTTCGACGTTGCCTGCTGCTGTTTGTCAATTCCGGCTGGTTATGTGGTGTTGCTACGAAATTTACTGGGATTTGTTGGAATTCGATATTTGATATTTGGTTGGGTACGTTTCAAAACACGATCACGGCCTATGTTCCAGTGAATAGGATAATGCAGACAGACAGACAGACAGACAGCTAGGAGGTTCAGCTCACGAATTATCGCAGTAAACTCGGGAATACACCGCGCAGGGTAGTGTTGGACAATGAGAGATAGTTTGTACAGCAGGAACAGGGAGGCCGCAGGTATAGCACTCATTATCCCATTGTACCGTGGTGTGGATGTGCGTTTTGCTGTATATTCTGTAGCCAACGTAAACGTGAGTCGGGTCGCGCAATTGACGGCAGCAGCAGCGACGGACGATGTATATATGGCCTTTCGCTTGCTTTCACGAAGATGTACTTCGGGAAACAAGCCCGGCATGGGCCCCACTCGTACCGTGCTAGAGGCCTGAGGGTGCATCTACATCACCACACACCATGTATATTGGCTGTTGTAGTAGACCTGGTTCGCCAAATTTCTCAAGGACGGGAGACTTTCCTGCCACCTGCCCGACCGTTTAGGCCGCATCCCGCTCCACTGGGCCACCGAGCAGGGGCGCCGCAACGTGGTATTTGCTCTGCTTAGATCGGAAGCGTGCGTGAACCCTCGCAGCAAACGTGAAGCCACCTCAATCATGCTGGCAGCGTCTGGAGGGCATGTGGAAGTTGTTAGAGTGCTGCTCCACTATTATCGCGCTGGCGACTCGGACTGCTGGCCCTTGAACCGCCAGTACCGCGGCGTTCACCACTGGAAGAACACCGCCTTCTACTGCGCCGCTTCTGGTGGACACATGCTAACGGTAGAAGTTCTGCTAAAAACTACATTCGACAGGGGGCAACAAAATAGGGAGCGAAACTCCAACGGAAGTAGCCGCTGGAAGTTCGCAGCTCACGTCGACGGCCATCACGCGTCTACTTCTGCCTACGAGTGGTAGGGGAGGAAAATTGCTCTATGAGTACGTGGACACGCCAATGCAAGATGTGGCCATCGTATCCGGTCTGATCAAAGGCGGGGCATTCCTTGATTGGCAAGGTAAGACTGGAAAAACGCCATTGCACCGGGCAGCACACTTCCGTGATGCCACCATATCGATATGTTCCCGACGACCGTAGTGCCACTCCGCTGCATGTCGCTGCCTGCACCGAAGGCGGAGATATCGTACCTATCCTTTTTGGGGCCGGAGCGGACATGGAGCTACTAATGGAACGCGGGCAGTCTCCACTCCTCATGGCAAGTTGGGAATAACAGGGTGAACGCCGTTAGGCTCCTCCTGGATGCGAGGGCCTCCACGGAGCACCGAGGATTCGGCCAGACTGAACTGTCCTCGGCTTGCAGAGGCTGCTTTGCTGCCTTGTCTGCGTCTTGGTGGAAGCTGGCGCTGACGTCGAGTTGAGATCCTCATCCGGATTGACACCTCTACACTGGGCTTGTCGCTTTAACGATGTCGAGAGCGTGGAGACCTTGATCAACGGAGGGGCAGACCCTGGCGTGGTGGACCAGGCGGCCGCAGACGTTGCAGACGCAACGCCGTTGTCTAGCGGCAGCAGGAGTGTCTGCAGGTCTATTACCTTCGACGTGATCGGTCTTGGCTACTCTCTCGACTGTATGGAGGATTCGAGGTGCTTCTTCACGGGCGGCAGAGTACGACCGGCCGCTAGGTCGTTTGATGTGGTGTCAGTGAAACACATTGAGTCGGCTTTGAGATTATCCAAGCATCCAAGCAACGGCACTCTTGGTGCAGGCACGGTTGGTTTGTCACATGCTTGTGAACAGGTATGTGGCAATGAAGCTGTCGGGGGTTCGGGATATGCGGTGTTCGGATTGCCGTGGTGGTTACGGTCGCCTTACACGGGCCGCTCGCAATTGTGATGTGTCCATACCAAGCACCCACCATGTGCTCACCAGAAGCGGGTTACCTCTGATCTCGTCAGCGCCAGGACGAACAATCATTGCAGCGACTGCTTTGATTCACGCCGCCCGCAAGAAGAATTGAGCAGCAGACAGAATGATGGGGGCAAAAGGCCGGGCAGTGTCGACACCGTGGTCATGGCCACAAGAGCAATGCTCTGCAAGCAAGGTCAAACGAGTAGTGGCATGGGGGCCCAGGAGGACGTGACAGCTCTCCTGCCGGGCCTTGTCGACACTCTGCTGGAGCTCATAGCGGTGGGTGAGCTTATTTCGCAGAGTCGTGATGTTTGTCTGAGAATTGTCAACAAAGTTCTACACGAGTCCTTGAGCACATGTGATTTCACGAAAAGTTGCGAAGATGTGTCCTGTAGACCCTCGTACCCCAGCAGAGGAGAAAGGAACATTGTTGGGAAGAAGATCGTGCGTTGTCTCGAAGTTAGTGATATTGGTAGTAGCCGATGGAGTGCATGCTGGATGCTGGAGACCGCGGGGTTGAGGTTGGGTTAGGCAACGTTACACTAGATTGAGGAATGGCGCCCGACAGTTGCAGAACCATACTGTGGTTGAGTGAGGGTTGTACAACTTATCGGCTACAACCAGTTCCAGGTATCACCATAAGATTGTACCGGAATATCTTAGAGTGCGAATGAATCGATTGTGATGATATTGATATGTGGCTGTTAAACAAACTTAGGACTCAGCGCGAAGTGGCTCGCGACGTCTGATGATACTGCGCCATGTTACAATATGTGCTAACTCGGGCAGGAAAATGAGGTCATGCATTGTAGTCAAGGGCGTTCGCAGATGTCGAGGATATGATGCAAGGTTGGTGGAATGTGTTATCGTTAGTTGTTTAGGGCAAGTATGAGTCCCCACATGTGTGACGACAGGGTGGCGAATAAAGCTCTATGCGAGTCCTTGAGCCCTTACGAATTGATGAAACGTCGAGATGGTGTGCCCTTAGACCCTCGAGCCCCAACAGAGGAATATAGGACTGTGTTGATAGGATGATGTGTGTTATGTCGAACTACGTGATACAAGCCGACGAAGTGCATACATCTATGTAAAATTTACTTGGAAACCGTGGTATATTATTGGAATACCGGAAGTGAGACTGGATCGAGGCATGGCGTCAGTAGTTGTTTATCGTTGGTAGGGTGAAGTTTGTAGATCTATCGGCTACATCTAACTCCAGGCCCAACGATTGTATTGCCCTAGCGATCTTACAGTAGAGTCGCATGTATGACTTGATAAGAAGGATAATGACGTTTGTTAAAAACGTTGGCTTGGGCTCAGGTCGAAGTAGCTCGCAACGACAGATGCAACACCATAGAGGCGCCTTTAGCACCGCAGGCAACCAAATGAGGTTTTGATATGTGGGCAAGGGGCCTCGGAGAAAGGCCAAGAATCATGCTGAAGGTTGGCCTACGAAATTGGGGGCATGTGGTGTGTGTGATGTGTGCCGTGAGCGAGTAAAATGACTTATGCGACAGCCGTAATGAAATGCTAGGCCCAACAACCCCTCGGTGCATGGTTGTCAAACAGCGCAGGCTACTGGACGATTAGGGCGTTCGACCATCTTCGGGAAAACGTTGTAATAAGTTTTCGCGTGTTAGCGACAATGCCGTATAGAGGTACCACACTCGGTTTGGCCAGGACAATGATCGATCGCAACTATTACTCCGCACGTGCGTGGTCTCCGAAATCGTCGATAACGACAGCAGCGGAAGAGAGCACGTACACTGTGCGTGAAATCAACCATTTGCTGGAGGGGGGTGGAGACCCCGTAGACTGGGGCAGGGGCTACGACCACCGAGGATGAACTCGGGGTTCTACCAGCTCGCCATTCCTTTAGGGGGGGATAGTCTCGAAAACGTTGTATTCCAGACCATGTTCCAAAGGTATGTTCGTTCGTGCGCTTATTCGTGTCTGACTAGTTCACTCGTTTGGAACCCCCTCGAACGACTAACGCTCGGGCGTAGTTTCTTGGTCGTGGCCGCCCCGCGACGTAAACGTCTACCTCGCTAGGGATCTTTCACCATCTTCCTGACCCTCACAGTGTTCCAGCTCCTTTGGCATTGCCTGTGTCTAGTGATACATCGATGCGGAGCCCTTGGGCAACAAATAGACCAGGATTTCTGCTTTCCAACACTGGCCCATCTTATTATATTGAGTTCGAGTAAACCTTTAGGGGCATTTGCCCAGACTAGCTCCTCAGAGCATCATATGCCATCTCCACGATTGTGGGGACAGGCACGCGGTCAATGAACGAGGCATCAAGCGCGTTGCGTGGCGATACATATGCACGACGGGTGAACACATGACTGAGCTACATATCAGTTGATACAGGACACGGCGGTGTATCTTCATATTTCGTAGCTGGGGAGGGCGCTTATTAAGGCCGTGGGGAATCTTAAACCACCCCCCATCCCCGGATTTCCGGCTCACTCTAATATCTAGATATTCTTTAGCGCGGTCAACTACGCCGCGTTTTTAACACGCTGCATCTCGATCTTCAACTAGCCGGTGCCTCAGCAGAGAGCGGGTGTAACAGATATTGGTGTCGCGTCCACAACAGCTCGTGATTCTGTTCAGATCGGCCGTCCGAAGTTTTTCAACGGAGGTCTACACCTCGACTTTGGGGTGCTGCAGTGGTCGAAAATCGTCGAAAATCATAAGACACAAAATGAGACAAAAACCAACCCCCAACTGAACGTTTGCACTCCACTTGAGGACAGCTACATCTCCTCACAAACAACCACAGCCCGCGAAATTGAGCCACGCTTCCTGTGAGGTGTGTGAGGGCATCGGGTGCAGCGGGCAGCAGTCGTAGGCAACCAGAAATAACTTACGAGGTGATTTCGTGAAGTCAACGTTGCCAGCCAGCATCACCAAAAAATTGAGAATTTGCTCCAAAATACACATTTTGATTAGTTTGCGAGTTAGTATGTACCACCATGGCTATAGCACGTACGAAGAAACGGCTTTCACCAAAAGTTAGCTGACGGTTTTGCGGATCTTTTGAAACTCTAGCAACTGGTACTCGAAAAAAGTGCGGACAGGGAAATTCGTCGCCGTTTGAGGTAGTCAAGTATTGGGCTAAACAAAGGGAAAAAAAGGGCAAAACAACTCTGAATTTTCAACATTTGCATCAGTTTTTTTATCCGAGAAAAGTGGATCTTGCTTGTAAAACTCTTAGCTCTATTTCCAAGTCGTTTGTACTTTTTGGCGAAACGCCTACGCGCACCAACTTGTCGAAATATTCCTTAGGGATCCCACGCGGCCTTAATAGTAAAGACGGGGTGTCTACGCTTTGCGGCTTTAGTGATTTCCGCAGCATGGAAGGCGTTCCAATCTCGGGGGTCCATCCATTAAATCTCCAACGTCACCACAGAGAACCTTCCGACAGTTCGAACTCTACTTACACAACAACCTCACCACCGCGTGGTACTCGGTCGATCTCCAAGCATCGCCGTACTACCTCCTGGTGCAGCCTGCTGCAACACCCCTCCTGCCCTACACAAAACTATCGTCGGAGCAGAACGGGCATCTCGGTCAAGGCCCGGTAGCAGCTTATGCATTCCATCCAACCGATCCTCCTTCCTTCCTCGGTTCCCGTAGCTGCAACAACCCCCCTCCAACCCGACGCATGTGAGCGTCGGTGAAAGCGGGAGTTCTGGAGACTTACCGATCCCCTGCGCTTCTCGGCGCCCCGTCGGTACGTCACCCCCCCAGTCCGATGAATGTGAGCGTCGGTGACGAGCATCCAGGTCACGACCCGGAAACAGCATGCGCCTTCCATCCAACCGACCTTCCGTTCTTCCTTAACTCCCTGTCGCTGCAACCCCCCCCCCCAGCCAGACGCATGTGAGCGTCGATGCCAAACAGGCATTCAACGGCTAACGGATCCTCCGTAGGTTGACACCTCCTTCGACGGTGCTGACCTTAGACGTTTATTTGAAGAACGGCAGGCTTGGGCCTTCTACGTTCCCGGAAGAGTAGAATCCGGCCAGCCTTAGTACGCTTCCCACAAGCTCTTCACGACTTGCAGACTTCAACCAATGTCCCATGAGGCAACCCCCCCATCCTGCCAACCAGCCCTTGACTGCGGGGTGTGATTGATCAGCGGGCCACTGATAAGATTGCACTCCTCGGTAACGAACTCCGCCCCTGCTTCACCGCTGGTAGTAATTTCCCCCTCTGCCGACAGCTCGATCTCGGCTTGCGCAATTCTCCCTCCGCGTTGTGCTGGCTCTGTCAGCGGCCACGCATCATCCTAATACCTACTGGCGCGGACTGCTGCAACACGACGTGTGGGATAGTCGACGGCGCAAGAACCGTCCCGGGTTCTCCGTGCACGGAGATGTGGAACCGCATGTACTGCTGTAGTTTCTACCGGTGTTCTCTCTCTCTCCCTCGCCGGCTCGAACATGCCACTCACGCTCCGCAATCATCACGAATCGACTGGGCCTTATTTTTCGCGGGTCACTGCAACCACCGCCACATCGGCCTTTGCAGCAACTCTACAAAGGCCTCTACCCTGTCCCGGGTGGAGAACACCGGCCGTCGCCTTCCGTTCGTTCGTCGTTCCAAACCATGGGTAAATGCGCAACGCATTACATGATAAAATAATAAACAAAAGGAAACAGTGCCAGGTACGTCAGTAGCACGTAGCGGATTGTCCACGCTGAGAAAATGATGCAGTACGAGTATTTGGTTGACAACGGTCTCGGCCAGGTCATCATCCAACACCCACAATACGTACTACTTCAATGGGGCTTAAAGCCAGCAGCGGCAGCAGTAGCACCCATCCATGCTCCTTACGATTACGAAATACCTGGTAGTCGCTTTCTCTGCTAATCCCTCGCCGTCTGAACAAATGGCAACAGCGCCACATGATTTTCATAAAAAATTAAAAAATACAGTACAGCTGTGAGATCTAGGATTTCGTCGAAACTCATCTTTGCAAGCTGTGTGTGATACTACGATCGCGCGTGTTACGG
>JAYJMJ010000309.1:1452518-1471243 GCA_036873875.1 Laminaria ephemera
CGTAACACGCGCGATCGGAGTATCACACACAGCTTGCAAAGATGAGTTTCGACGAAATCCTACATCTCACAGCTGTACTCGTAGTGTATTTTTAGTTTTTTATAAAAAGGGCTTTTGCAGGTCGGGTCACTTCGAACGGGGCGGGTCGGGCAGTGATAAAACTTTATTACTAGTAGACATTTCTGGGTCTGGTCAAGGTGAACCGACCCGACCCGTGACATTTGAAAACTTCCTGACTCAACCTGACAAGAGTGAGATTTTGAACACATCCTGGCCCAAACCGACTCGACCCGTGAGATTTTGAAACCTCCTGGCCCGACCCACGGGTCAGGTCACGACCCGTGAAAACCCCTGGAACAAAGCTGCACACTGCTGCACCTGGTTATACAAAGCATTCGGCATTTAAAACACCTGAGGCCTGTGGTGGTACGTTTCTTGGGCGTGAGCGGCCAAAAACAAAAAATACTTACCCTTGGCACCAGGTAAGCATTGTGAGACATTACAGTAGTGTATTTTTAATTTTTTTATAAAAATAAGTATAGATACCAAAGTATGTACGCTATAATAGTGTTTGTTTTGTAGAGAGAGAATGGCATGTTTACAATTACCAAAAGCGTGATCTTGCCCCTGGTAGGCAGTGCCAAGAGCAAGCATTGAGTAAGAAGACGAGTGCACGTTGCAGCTGATAGAGGACCGCACGAGCATAAGGCCCCACCGTAGCTGGCAGGCTAGCAGCTTCGTAGCGCCGTTGCTGCTTTATTTTTCCGTCGGCGCGGCAGCCGCTGAGAGTTGCTATTGACCGTCTTGGGGCCCGTGTATAGCGACCAAACAAACGGCGATTGCAATCTTATCAAGCGTCCAGGAAGAGCGTGCAGCAGTACAGGTATGACCATGCTTCACGCGTATCGCACAGCTCCTTACTTTGCAGTTCGGGCACACCCTCTACCCCAGCGACCCGGGCTGCTTCGTGAGGCTGACGCTGTAATCGCGAGGCATACGCTGCAATCGCCACTATCATCCGACAATGTTTCCCTTTGAACCCCCAAAAGAGTTAAACCTTTTTTGGGACCCATGTATTGCAATAGCACAACTTGGTGAGTGCGATCTTACCACAGTGCGAGTGTGCAGCAGCATACGATAGTGCATGCTATTCATGCAGTAGGTGCGTGTCGTACATACTCAACCCCTTGCATTGGAGTCCGACATAAAAATCACACCCCGATCTAACAGCCCGCGTTGCCTCGAGCGGCTGACGCTGTAGGCGTCATTTTGCGAAAATATTTCAAAAACGTCAGCTGTGATAGTCGTCACATGTATTCACCAATGTTTTTCCCTCTTACGTCCCGGATGGCGGGTAACCCCTTTGGGCTTTCGGAACTCTCACGGAAAACATGTCGAAAAACACTGACGATTATTACAGTATCGGCATCGGTCACACGAAGCAGCTCAGGCTGCCGGGGTGTGATTGGGGGATGTGTCCTAAGAGAAACGTCAGGAGCTATGCGACACACGCACAGCATACTGATATTCGTACTGCTGTGTGCTCTGTTCAGACGGTTGATAAGATCGCACTTCTCGTGTTTTTTATAAACAATTAAAAAATACACAACAGCTGTGAGATCTAGGATTTCGTCGAAACTCATATTTGCTACCGGTAGCGGTTTTTGGGTGATAGAAAGGACATACACAACCCGTAACACGCGCGATCGGAGTATCACACACAGCTTGCAAAGATGAGTTTCGACGAAATCCTACAGTAGATCTCACAGCTGTTGTGTATTTTTTAATTTTTTATAAAAATGGCCCCCAAAAGGGTTTTACTATCTACAGCGGTTTACTTTTCTCGTTGAAGCAGAGCAGCAGCGCGTGGTGAACAACGCGTTCTGACGGTATCATATCGGTACGTTCAGTTCTTCGGTTCTTCAGTACTTACCAGGTATCAATGATTTACACACGTCGGATAGATCACGATCTGCCTGATCTAGATCGCACAAATCAGTGTATTGGGACACACAGTACGTACAGATCGCATGTCTTACAGGTCATCACGTGGAAACGTGTACAAATCACACAGATCGTGCCAAATCAGAGTACGATGTGCTTACGAACCCGGGCACAACCCGGGCACAGGCATGATAACATGGCCACATCCCGTAGATCATTGTTACGTAAACACATACAATTCATTCAGATCCTGCAGATCAGCCCCGTGGAAACTTGTACAGATGAAGCAGATCTGTGAGAATGATCTGTGTGATGTGTGATCTGTACAGTGATGATCTGATCTGTCCGACGTGCACGTTATACGAAATGTACCAGTATGAGGACTATTAATAGGATTGCACTACGTACTGTAAAACATACCAGGTACACCCTGGGATGGATTTCCGGGGCGAGTTTCTCTCAAACAAGCGAAGCGCACACAACCAAAATCAATTGTGGCTTTAGAAAAAACCGTCGAGACACTGCCATAGCCGCATCGCTCGGCGTTTGCGCTCCCCCTGTTACCGAGAAAATCAGCTTGGAGCCCGTCCGACGGTGCGTGTTGTCTTGGGTGTTGGCGAGACAGCAGCAGCCAGTTAGCGACTACTACTCGTACAGCCAGTAAGTACCGCTGTAAACACAACCAAGGGCGTATGTATGAAGGAAATAAAGTACGTACTCGTCCAGCACCAAAAAGTGCCGAGTTTACGAGATACGAGTACGTGGACGATTGAAGAGCACGAGTACCTGATATGATACCTGGGATTATTGTCAATTGTCAATGCCAAAATAACACGAAGACTCCAGGACTCGTCAAAAAATATTCAAATAATGTTCGAAATGGTGTGGTACGTACCTGAACTTGGTACCTACCTGGTATACCCTGATACCTCGTCATGACGCACGCACTTCACATTCTCGTTCATGAGGTACCATGGGTACTCCTACGCTGCTTGCTGCTCGAAAAATATGAATATTCGAATCGAAGGCAGGACAACAAAAAACACAAAACTCACCACAAAATACACACCAAGAAAAAAAAGCACACCTACGCCTACGTATATCATATCACACCACACCTGCAGTCTCCCCTTCACGTAGCACGATCCCGCCCGCTTACACGTGAACACATCCCCCTCAAAAGGGTGCAGCCTCCTCAGCTTCGCCTGCTCAGACTCCTCCTTGGCATTATGATCATTGCTCAACGCCACCGCTTCCGTGGTGCCCTCCCCCCCCCCCACACCTCCCCACCCCCCCTTCTTCCGGCGGCGGCGCCCCAGCACCGCCCGACAGTCGCCTGCGTTGGCCACGAAGAGCCTGTTGTCCCTCACCAGGGCCATGATCGCGCACGCCCCGGTGCGAGCCACTGCACCAAAGCCTAGGTCAAAGGCGGTCTTAACTTGGTACAGGTACTCCCGCTCTACCCTAAGGAAGGCTTGCGTGAGGGCTCCCTTGACCTGCTCGGCGTTGTCGGCGAGCGTGTTCTTGAGCTCCGTCTGCGCTGCGATGTTGAGCCGTTTACGGGCCAACTCGGCGGCCTGCCAGCCCCCGTGTCCGTCGTACACCCCCGCGAAGAAGTCTCCGCGGGGGCTCTGACGGATGTCGTGACGGTCTTCTATAGGCCCGTTCCCGTTGTAGGTGCTGGATACTACCAAGGACACCGATGACTGCGCCTGGCGGGCCAATGCCCCCCCGGTTTGTTGTTCCCGCTTGCTGCTGCTACTGCTGCTGCTGGTGCTGGTGCTATTATTTATGCTGGAAGCAGCAGCAGCAGCAACAGGAGGTGGTTTAGACAGGGGAGGCGCCACTCCCACCGGCGCCGGCGGCTCCTCCATGGCTTGCGAGGAGGAGCACGAGGCTGAGGCCTTCTCGTCGGGCGAGGAGGACCACAACGCGAGCGCCGAGCCGGCCGCGAGCGCAGCCCACCGCATGCGCCCGTCGTCCGTCTTGTTCTGGCGTGCTGCGACGCTGGGATACAACGGGCAGGTCAAGGGCCTCAGCTCAGCAGCAGGAACCATGCGGTCGCCAGCTAGCCGCGGGGCCAAGCTCAGCGCTGCCGGGTGGCGGCGGCGGTGGAGACCGCGAGAGACCGCGCCAACAGCAGGACGCATCATCCTCGTGTCGGGAGAGGGGTGGTGGCCGTGGTGGTGGTGGTGCAGAACACTCGCAGAACGTCGTGAGCTTGTGGTGAAGAACCGCGGGGGTTGAGGTGGGTCGTTGTCAATTTCGGGATAACCGACTCTCTCAGCAGATGCGTTTGAAACAGCCCATCACGGCCTGGGTTACCGAGCCCCCTCCCCACGCGCCGTTTACTTCAATGGCGAATGTGGTGTTCAGGTCAACGGTGGTGGGTATGCTCGCGTGATGAGGTGGTGATGAGGGTCGACCTTCGAAAACAATGCGAAAAAGCGTCAAAACTCAAAACGTCCCTCTCACGAACGTGTGCATTTTCACGCAGGAGTTCATGTAGCCTGCGAGGCCTTACGTTTTTTTTTCGTTTGTTTCTGTTTTCTGTTTGTTTTCGTCCAGCAGAGACAGACTCACGGCACAGCAGCAGTAGTTTTGTGTGCTGTTTGACGGCAGCCCACCCGCTCTCCACCGCCATGAGCCTCTTTGGTGCTGCTGCCCCTGCCCCAGCAGCAGGAGGGTTCTCTTTTGGTGGAGCAGCTGCTGCCCCTGCTCCCGCCGCGTCAGGAGGATTTAGGTATTCGAATACGTAGGTGTTTTATTTTTGGCCTTTGAGTCGTACTCGTACTGGTAGAGTCCCCCGTTGGACAGGACACAGGATTGCTGCTTCCTCAGGAGTGATGCCGATCCATCCGCTATGTGGCGATTGGTGCAACAGTCTCGACACCAACCCTGTTGGACTTAATAGTCGTGTCGCAGCCCCATAGACTAAGGTTCTAGTGCTTGCTTGTGTCTTACCTTTGGTCTTGTTTTTGCAGCAGCAGCAGCAGCATAAGCTGAAGGGTGTGGGGCGTTGCTGCTGGCTTTGTAGACTGTGGTGAAGGCCGCTATTAATAGTGCTGTGGTGTGCTGTGTGTTGTTTTCAGGCTGCTCTCGTGTGTCCACCACGCGTGTACTCACAGTACCTCTCTCTAAGTGTGTCGGCAGACTTCTATCTCCGGACTCGAGCCCTGTGCTGCACTCACTCTGTTAAGACCGCTGATGATGTCGGCTCAATTCCTCAGTTTTTTACTGGTTTACTCTGGCCGAAAGTCCAAATGTGTCCGTCGGTCCGTCTGCCTGTCCCTACTCGTAGCTCTCACTGGAATAATCACCGCAATTACTTTTTGCTGTTAATAAGCTGTACTCGTGGTTGCGGTCGCTGAGCATGTGCGCTCCGAGTACACAATATATGTAGTTGCGCATCAAACATCTTTCTCAGACGGTTTGCGGGTGTATATGGAACAGCTTCTTCGTGATTTCCGTTCCGGCAACCCAGGCCGCCCTCTGTGCCCCCCTCGCCCCCCCCCCTCACCTCTTCCTTGAATTTTGAATTTTTAGCTTCGGAGCCGCGGCACCAGCACCGGCAGCAGGCACCACAAGCCTTTTTGGAGCCGCACCAGCGGCCGCCGCTCCCGCCGCCGCCGCCCCCGCTGCCAGCTCGACCTTCGGATTCGGTTCTCTGACCCCCGCCGCCGCGCCGAGCAGTACGTCAGCGTTCGGCGGCGGGTTCGGCACACCGGCTGCTGCGCCGGCGCCAGCAGCGGGCGGCTTTTTTGGCGGTGCCGCCCCCGCCGCCGCCGCTCCCGCGGCTTCCGGGTTTAGCTTCGGTGCCGCACCTGCTACCGCCGCCGCGCCAGCCGCCGATACTGGTGGTTTTGGGTTTGGGGCGCCGGCTACTGCTGGGACGGCGCCAGCGTTTGGAGCGCCGGCAGGGGCTCCTGGGATGGCTGGGGCTGCGGGCGCGGGAGCGGCGCAGGAGATGACTCCGGAGACTCGGTACGAGCAGCTCCCGGAGGGTATGAGGAAGCAGATCGATGAGCTGGCGGGGGAGATCAAGAGGCGAGAAGGAAGCCCTAGGGGAGATGGGGGGGTGGAGGATTGTGAATGTTAGTTGTTTGGGTCTCCGTTGTTGTTTATGTTGTTTTTCTTTGAGGTACTGATATCTGCTAGTTTTTTGGCTTGTTGGCTTTTTTTGGAGTTTTGGTGCGATGGATGTGCCATGCCCTCCTGCCGCCGGAGCCACTTGAGCGGGCGGCCTTTTTGTTAGGTTGCTGTGCAGCTGCCGCGCTGCTGTGTATCCACGGCGAACAAGTGCGATGTTTTTTGTGTTCCTCTCCGTGGTAACGTGGTGCTTGTCCCTCCCCCCCCCCACCTCCCCTCCCCCCCTATACTTTTACTCTTGGCCGACGGTCTCTCCCTTTCGTGGCCCAGACAAAGAGGCGTGGCGGACGAGGTTAGCCGGACCAATCCTACGCATGGGTTGGAGCTTCAGGCGGAGATACGCCAGCTGCGGAGGGACCTGCTAGACCTTGGGAACGAGCAAGGGGTACGTGCGAAGCTGACGGCCGTTCATAGACGTGACATTTTTTGCTGAATACAACGCACGTCGTGATATTCCTTGCTCAATGTAACGCTGACGGCCGTTCATAGACGTGACATTTTTTGCTGAATACAACGCACGTCGTGACATTCCTTGCTCAATGTAACGCATGACGTCTTCAGCAGTGTCGGATGATATTATCTTTTGCTGGACTAGACTATTCATGTACTCGTGTTCTGTAGTGTGCAGTGCGTAGTTTGTTGTGTGTATGCGTGTGTGTGATTTTTTTTTTTCCGTCCCATCTATTATCTTCCCACTACTTTCTCTAGCTCCCTTCGTGATGCTATTGATAGATTATTCGTTTAATTATTTGGTAGCGTAGCTCTTTACGGACAAGGTCGTCGGCTCGCTCAAGCTGAACAGCAGCGCAACTTTTGGTCCCTGCTACGTAGTGCTCCACGTGGAATCTGTACAGGCTCAGACCTCCGGTGGGGCCTCCCGAAGGATGTACTCCTACCCGAGTGTTTCAGGTCAACCCGACCCTCCCCGCGAATTCTGCTCCAAAATCCACCGCCTGTGCATCGCATGCATCACGGGAAAGTTTGGTCCACCCGTCAGCATGGGTCGGTGTTCAGCAGGGGCTAGGGGCGAGGTCCACCCGTACCAACGTTTCCCGCACATTTACAGCCGGTACCCTTCATATCCATAGAACCACCCTCTCGTGCCTACATCATAGACACCGTATCCGTACATAGCACCGCCCTCTCGTACCTATAGGTCCCGAAACCAACCACAAGGTCTCCCATAGCCAGGACCCCGTGAATGGCGCTTTGTGGCGCGCGTTGAGCTCGCCATTCCTCTCCTTTCGTTTCCTCCCCTCCCTCCTTATGGGGGGCGTTTTAGGAGGACGTAGACAGCACGGACAACAAACGGCCCGCAGGGCCGGACAGTAGCTGCAAGATATTTATTGCGAGAGCGAGGGCGCGGGCGAAAGGACTCGCCGTAGCTTTTGTGGTTTGTGTTTTGATTTTTGTTGGTGATGTTGTTTGTCGCCTCCAGACGCCTCACCGTAGTAGCCAATGTTATGATATGTGAAAATAGAAAATAGTACCTCCGACAGAGAACCTTTTTTTGGTGTTGTCTCTCTCAAAGCCACCGTCGCCGCCGCAACTGCTGCTTGTTCACCAGCTCGTCTACAACTCGTTTCCCTCGTCGCCTCTTGTCTCGGCAGACCCAGAAGCTTGCCCTGAAGGAGCTTAAGGGTGACGCGGACGGTACTTCGAAGCAAGCGGAGGTTCACGGGACGTTCGTCGTGCAGCGGCTGCACAGCCACTCGGGGCTTAACACAGTGGAGCAGCTGCCGAGCGACTACATGTGGGAGATGGTGGAGAGCTTCGAGAAGCGGCTCAGCGAGTACGCGCAGGCAAGTGGTTCCCTGGGGTGGCACTTAACCCTTATTCTACCCCCACCCCTACTCTATCCTGACTCTGACCCTAGCCTGAACCTGACCTGAAGCCAACTCTAACCGGACCCTATCCCTAACTTGATCCCAACCCTAACTCAACCCCAACCCTAACCTAACCCCAACCCTAACACACCCCTAACCTAACCCCAACCCTAGCCTAACCCCAACCATAACCTAACCCCAACCCTAACCTAGCCCCAACCTCTAACCTGACCCTCTTTCGTTGGGGCGAACGCGTCGCGCAAATGTCATGCGTTTTTACTGATGCGCTTGGTTTGTGGTCGAGAGTAGGCTTAGAGATGGAGTTACTGTAGGCTCGTATTTTACCACTCTCCCTACCCTTGACTCTAACTTGGCCTTAACCCTAGCCTTAGCCTACCCAGATCCCAACCCCAACCTGGCCCTCCCTCATGGTCGTGCGGTTTTACCGGTGCGCTTGGGTTGTGGTCGGAGTCAGGTTCAGCGTTAGGGACAGGGTCAGGGTCAGTTTTAGGGGTAAGGGTTAGGGTTGGCGTTGTGGCCGTTGGTTCTGTGCTGCTTTCCCTATGCTTAAACCTCTTAGAGATGCATCAACGTTTTGGGGGACATACTACTTGGAATTAGCGCGAGGTGTTGTTTGCAGTAGTGAAAGGGTTAAGGCGCAAGAGACGCCGAGCTCAGGTTCGGACAAGTATTGTTTCCTTATGAAGCTAGCTTTGCCCGAGAGCAGCGGTGGGGCATGGGGAGGTTGTCCATCGCTCGGCGGGGCCTCTATTAATATACAGGAGCCTCGGAAATCGCCCGTGATGGTCCGCTCTGTTGGTTATGATAGTGCGCTCCTAGATACACCCCTGGAGATCAATGCTATACAGTAGCCTGCGAGATTCGTCGAACTCCAAATAATATATTTTGTTGGTTACCTGGTACATAGTATCGTGGCTGATGATTTTATGATGTTCTCTGAACAGTTCGTTTCCCTGAAATCTAGCCCGTGGTCACAAAAAAGGCTAAAAATGCAACCCGATGGAAGAAAAAACAAGGACAAAACAATGACTCAGTAAACTAGTGGGTAGTGCTGTATTTCGAATACGCGCTTCCTCTCTTTTTTTGCCCGCACTTTCTGCAGGAAATCGACGCGATTAAGGAGCAGCTTTCTGATGAGCCGCTGCAGGGGGGGGAGGCCGCAGCGGCGCCTTATGGACAGCGCGCGCGGGTGACCCCCGACCGCCTAGCCTTCGTGATCCGAGAGCAGTGGAAGACGTTCAACCAGGTATGCTCAGGCGCAAGCTGCGCGATAAGGTACAATGACCCCGTTGGGTTGGGTTGGGCTTGGTTGGGTTGGGTTGGATTTGAGTTGAGGCAGCACGGATAGGTGGGTGGGTGGGTGGGTGGGTGGGTTGGGTGTTTATGGGATGTGTGGATGGGGTGGATGGATTGGTCTAGGAGGTGCAGGGCTTTTCGTTATGGGAGCTGCAGAAACTGTCACGTCGCGCGTTTGCCCTTTTAGCCGCCGTTGCTACTGTAGGGAGTGAGCGCTATTGTGAGAAGGGGGGGGAGGGGGCACTGCGCTATGTCGATATCGACGTTCGCAATTTATTTGCCACTTGGGCGGCAATTCCCGACGAACGAGCCGACCCGCTTTTTTTCAACCGCAGGCAAATTTGATCGGCGGGTACTATCGAATTCGCTTGTCTATCCCTGGTGACCTCTCCTCGACTAGAAACTATTTGGCGGGGCACCAGGACGGCTCGCCGGTGTTTCTTTTTTTACATCCCGCATAGAAAATGCATTGCAAACCTATTAATATGAGTGTACAGTACGCCAAGTGGTACACCCCCGTGCAAGCCACCAGTCAACCATTTTCCTCTTCCGTCCGCCCGAAACTTCTCTATCTCGCAAACAACGACAACATCAACAACAACCCAACAACGTCCAACAACAGATCGCCGGACACGCAGCGGCCGCACACGAGCAAATCGAAGCCCTCCGGCAGCGGTACAAACAACAATTCAAGGACGACCCCTTCGAAGCCGCAGAGCGCCAGGAGCGCGCGGCCCAGCGCCGCCTCCTCAAGCAGATGCGGGACCAAGCCCCACCTCAACCAACCCCGACCCCAGCCTTAGCTGCGCCCGCCCCCGCTCAGCCTGCACCGTCGGTGGCTCCAAGTGCCTTCGGCGCGCCTGCACAACCCGCGGCTGCTCCATCCGCATTTGGGGCATTCGGAAAGGCGCCAGCTCCTGCGCCAGGGATTGGTGGCGGTCTCTTCGGGACGGCCGCGCCAGCAGCATCCCCCGCGGCAGGTGGTCTGTTCGGCGCTGCTCCAGCCCCCGCGGCCGCAGGCCAGGGTCTGTTCGGCGCTGCGGCGCCTGCAGCAGCGACTGGGTTCGGGGCTCCGGCTGCTGCTGCTGCGCCTGCGGCGGGGCTGTTCGGGGCGGCGCCTACGGCTAGCGCGTTTGGGGCTCCGGCGGCAGCGACGCCGGCGGCGGGGCTGTTTGGAGCGGCGCCTGCTGCTGCGAGTGCGGTTAAGTTTGGAGCATCGTCGTTTGGCGCGTTTGGGGCTGCTGCGGCGCCTGCAGCGGGAGGGTTGTTTGGCGCGGCGGCTCCGACGACGACTAGTAGTTCCACCTCGAGCAAGAAGAAGAACAAGGGCCGGAATCGCAGGGTCTATTGAGAGAGGGTGGGTTGGGTGGTTGGTTAGCTGGATGGCCAGTTGATTGGTTGGTTGGTGGGTTGGTTGGTTGCTTGGCCGCTTGGTTAGTTGGTGCTGGTGAAGTTTGTTTTTTTGTTTTGTTAGGCCCACGAAAGGTGACATTTTTTTTTGCGCCTGCTGATACCTGGTATTTTTCTGTGGGTGTCGGGAATGGGATTGGCGGCGGGGGACAGGGACGGTCTTCTTGGTGGGTGATGCGCGGAGGGATTGCGTCTTGCCCTCTCTGTATAGATGGGACTGTTCAGTCGGTCAGCGTGCCCTAGTTCAGAAATATGGGTCGCGAGAAGAGGGGATCCACGCCTACGGTGGGCAAAACAGGCCTCGCTCAGAGTTTCGCGTTCCATATACAGAAAGCTGGTAGAGACAGGCTGTTTTTGACGAGCTCGCCGAGAAGTCAACAGGCGTACGCCGGGCCAGCAGTGAGACAGGAAAGGACCTTGTAATAAGAAATAATTGGATTCGTATTATAGCCCTCTTTTCTTGTTGGTGCCACCAGGGTGGAACGATGCGTCGTCTCGAGCTATCATAGGTGGAGGAGACGCAGGACTCGTGTATTTGCGCAGAGTGTCGCTTGTTGGACAACGCCGTAGCTAAGCGCTGCCGAGGCTACAGACGGCTTGAGCGTGAGGGAGCGCGTACAATTCACGGCGAGCGAGACTAACGACTTTTGATGGCGTTTGCGTGCCCAACCCATCGGGTGGAGGGAAGAACAATACCAAGGTACCTGGTGCACATCAAGGTGTAGAGAGAAGGCGTTAACCTATGAACCACTGCAAAAATGACCCAAGTGTAGATATAAGTAGCTTATCCCCACAACGTGGGTGCAGCTGTCAAGGGGTTGTAAATTAACGCAGAGCTTGCTGATCATGCAAGTCGTCCGTTTTCGAGGAAGCTGCCAACACTATGCAGCACCAGACACAAGCAAATCGTTAGCGCCCGTGCAACGTGCTGGGGGGGGGGGGGGGGGGGGGGGGGGGGGGGGGGGGGGGGGGGGGGGGGGGGGGGGGGGGGGGGGCGTCCTCCTCAAGAGACTGAAGTCTGGGTCTGGCCATCATCGTACTGACGTATGTGTGCCTTCCCGTGGCCGTAAGTAGCTACAGTAGCTTAAGGCCGCCCGGACTTGTTCGCCTTGTTGTGTTCTCCCCTCAGTGCCTTTTATGCACTTGATACCTTCTATGTGCCCCATGCCTGTCTAGGTCAGTTCCTAGGATCTGCTAATATGGTGTTTTTCCTTTCCTTTCCTTCTTTCTTTTCTTTTCTTTGCTTGTTTTCTTTTTCAACTGCCTCGGGTCATTCGTACACATGCTTATTGATAGCGCCGGCTGGTCGGTTGGTTGATATTTTTCGCCACCCCCCCCTGCTGGCGAGCTCACGCATGTTTTTCACTTACTACGTGTAATACGTGGTTGAGTTTTGTTTTATTTGCTTATTTTTCGAACGCGTGCTTTGTTCATTCGTAGCGCCGTGTGGTTTGCCTTTACCTCGCTGCACCCCTCCCCTGCTGGCGAGCCTACGTAACTTATACGTACGTATTTTCTTCCTGCTTCGGTTTATATTTCTCTCGTTTTTCGTTCTGTCTTTGTTTATTTTTTTGTCCTCGGATTTGTACATTATTTGGTTTCCTTGGTGGCATGCGGTGTAGTCGGGTTTCAGTTGCGAGTCTTGAAACGTATGTACCAGTATGGGCCTGATACGTACGTACGCTGACCTCCGAGTTCATTTTTATTTATTTTTTGGCGGATGTACGATTTGCTTCAGCTATGATAGATATGCGTACCACTTTTGGTTTGTTTCCTTTTTTTTCATGGGGTATTCTTCCACTCCAGAGTGACTGGAGCCTGTCCTGTGACCACGGGCTTGATTATGAGAGTTAATGTGAGAACAACAAGTGGTTAACCTCGAATACTACTAAGGTTGGAGTCAGGGGTTCAAATCTCGGTATGGAGATTTTTGTTTTTAGAGACACCAACTGCCGAGAGCGCTTTGCAGCTTGGGTAAGCACAATTCGACGTGAGTCAACGAGGGAAAAGAAAGTGCTGAATTCTTCTCGCGATAATAACTGAGGCGCGTACCGTAGTGGGGAGGGGGGAGAAGAGCCTGCTTAGTGGCCCCGGGTCTGAGTTACGACTAGGGAGGGAGAAGGAGAAAGAAACAGTACGAAGATCAAAGATGGAATGAGCAAATATATATATATATCTTGTACTTTAGCCAAACAGCTATATACCGCAATTTCTACCGTACCCAAGCATCGCGAACCCCTTTTTTTAAACCGGCACCCTCCAGCGGCCACGGGCATACACACCCTAGGCCCCCCACGGGACGACGCCTTCAAGAAGATCCTCGAAGACCAGCTCGCATATTTTCTAGGCGCAGGGTTCCGCAGCCGCACTAACCGGCTAGTGGCCAGACGTACAGAACAAAAATTGCAGCCCTCGAGGAGGGGACGATGGCGGGGGACGTTTCTGGAACTGTCGGGCATGGAGATCGGCGCTGACCAGGTGAAACGTGTGCTACCATACTGTAAGGCAAAAAAAAATCTGATTGACGGAGCTCCTCAACTGTACCAGGACGCGTGCAACGATAAAAGGTACTGTACCCCTTTCTGGCCAAACCATTTGAACTGAGGAAGACCGAGGCTACGGTAGGGGGGGTTGACGTGTGCTACGATAAGAGGTACTGTACCCCTTTTTGGCCAAACCATTTGAACTGAGGAAGACCGAGGCTACGGTAGGGGGGGGTTGACGGGTGCTATATACCATAGAGGTACTGTACCCCTTTTTGGCTGAAACGGTTTCTAAATGACGGGGCTCCTTAACCCAAAATCGACGGAATTTTTTTGTTCATTTTGTTTATACATGTTTGGTTGTATTCCTCGGCCATGGGGTTGTTCATCGGGGGGAACTTTTAATTTTCTCCAAATCAGTTTTTGGTCTAGGTACACCACACGGAACATGTTGTAAAACAAAAAAGGTATTTCAACGTTATCGGGTACCGATTGGCCTACTTAGTAACGTGACTAGCTTAACGTGACTAGCTTAACGTGACTAGCTTAACGTGACTAGCTTGACGTGACTACCTCGACGTGACTAGCGTCACGGGACTAGCTTCACGTGACTAGCTCGCTGCAAACGGGGTATCACCTAATTTTTTATGAGGCTCCACTGTTCAAGAAGTATCTACCTCGCCCAAATACTGACGTTGAGATCAATCAAAGCGCAACGCGATGCACAATCCCATGGCCCAGGTACCACCACGGAACATGTTGTGAAACAAAAAAAAGGTACTTCAACGATATCGGGTAGTTCCACAGTCGAGGAGCACGTCGGGCAAAAAACATTTCGGCCTAAAAGTACTCTTCCGCTGTTGTAGTCCACGTCGTGCTACACTAGAGGTAGCACTTTTTCGACTTTTTTGTTTCTGAATGACGGGGCTCCTTAACCCAAAATCGTCGGAATGAATGTCATTCTCGCTTTGTAATATGAATGTTTTTTATACCGAGGCCATGGGTTTGGTCATTGGGTTGCACTTTCAGTCTACTCAAAAAAACTTTTTTTGGGTGAGATAGGAAGCGCTCCTCAAGTGAGGAGCCTCAGAAAAAAAAAAAACGGTGCACCTTTACCGTGGGTTCAATTCTGGCAGAAAAAATCCACAACATCTACAAACATTATTCGCGACAGCAGCTGCATTGCCTCGCGTATATGTAGCTGAATTAATTTCGATTTGTTTCTGTTTGCATGCCTCTTAACGGTGATGAACGCCGCAGCTCGAACACGACCACGACGACGACAGCGGAAGCGAAACGAGCGACGCGGGCACGACAATGCGGCCGCGCTCGTCACTGCCTCCGGTGTCATCTGCGTTGTCATCAAAGTTATCATCTTCGACGCCAGCGCAGAAAAGAATGCTCCGGTTGGAGATGCTGATGAGGATGGTAGACGACTACCACGCCAAGCATGGCCGTCGAGGTGTATATACAGGAAAAGCTACCGCTCCAACCGACCCGGGTGTATCAAATCGCGGCAACGAAGGGGATTGGCCAAGTCACCCCGAACTAAGTCGCCCCGAAGTGGGGAAAAGCGAAAACATCTGCAGCAGCAGCGGCACAACAGCTCTACCGGCGATCACACCGTCATCGCCGGGGTCAAACACGAATAACATCAATCAGCCCACAGGCCGTTCGGTTGTTGAAAGCGAAACCAACAGCGCTGCTGCCGCACGGAAAAAACAAACCAACCCCGTTGCCGAACGGAAAACACAAACCAAGGCTGCTGCCGCACGGAAAGCAGCGATGCACATTTGCTTGTGTTGCGGAGCCGCGGGGGGGAAGGGGCATGGAAGGCGGTGCGGGCACACCTTCCGACGGTGCGGGTTCTGCCGAGCCGAAGACGTGAGAACGGTACTCTTTGCTGCTGCGGAACATCGGCGAGGGCCGGCGGTGCTGAATGCGGGACGAAGATTGGATACACCGGTGAGGGGTGGGGTAGCACGAAGAGACAGAACCCCCCGGACCCCCCCCCGTGGTAGAAAAGCCAACGTCGAACACCATGCCATTACCATGCATTGGGAACGCCGCACGTAGCTATAAATATGGTCTTGCTGAAATCATCACAGCGTGTCTTCAACGAACAGCAGTATGGTTCTTGACCTTAGTTTTCGCGCAGAAGGGATTGGGGGGGGTACTCATTTGCTGCTTGCCTTAGTCATTTGACCATTGACCACGCATCCCTTTCGAGACGGAGCACCGTTCCTACTTCTAATAGAGACACCTCCAACATTTCGGCGCTCATTACGTTTTTGTTTTTTGGGGGGGGTTAGGTGTATGATATCCCAGTCCGCGGGCGCCCTCGGTCGGGTCGTCACCAATTCGAATTCCATCTGCAGATAGAATGTGGCCGAGGTAGTTTACCTCTTTTGGCCCAAATTGCATTTTTGATGGTTTTAGGGTGAGACCTGCTACTTGCAAAGCTTTGAACATGTTTTATAGTAGTGTCAGATGGCCTTGCCAAGTGGATGAACAACAGACGCAATCGTCCATATAGACGAGGAGACCGCTTTTCGGCCCAAAGTGTGCAAACGCTAACGACATCATCATTCGTGCAAAGAGGAAGGGCGCATTATTGGCAATACCAAAAGGGAGTCTCTTAAAAACCCATTTCCCACTCCGTGTGACGAACGCGGTTTTATCTTGATCAGATTCTGCTACCGGTATTTGGTGGTAGGCATTTTGCACGTCGCAGACGGTAATAAATTTCGCGCCTGCTACGGTGTCGATATGAGCGGACATGTCCGGCATTGGCCATGTTTTACGAACAAGATTTTTGTTGATAGTCGATCTGTAATCTACGCAGAACCTAGGGGTTCCGTCGGACTTGGCTACTATCGTCACTGCTGAACCCCATGGGCTCGGACGCTGTTCGATGATTCCATAATTTTCCATTTGGTTGACACACTTGTCGATTACTTGTTGTACACGTGGGTTGTGCGATATGGTGATCGATCGACAGCTTGTGTTCCTGGTTGTAAGGGGAATTTTGCTTCCGCAATAATAGTACACTTCGCCAGCTCTTGCGGAGATAGTGAAAACACCGACCGGTATTTTGTACACAAATCAAGTAGTTGTGAACCTTGATCAGGTGCGAAGGTGGTGTTTTTGGAAGAGTCTTTCAATGCAGTACGAAGTTCCTCGCGAGTGGACTCCGATTGGGTGCTATCAGTTTGTTTTGTACTGACATTCTGGGGCAAAACGGATTCTACTGGCGAGATATATCCTAAAAGCAGTTTTCGTTTCAGGTGGACGTATCTACCTGACGGGTTTGCAATTTGAACCGTGGCGGTTTTGTTGACGGCATTCCACTCGCAAACTGTGCGTTCTACCACGATTCTATGAAAAGAGTCGGGTACGTCTGACGTCTGCGCATCATCGCATGTCACGATGAGCGGCTCGATAAGTGCAGCCGTTGACTTGGCTGGTGTGTTTGCTGTTTCTACCTGGACTACCATTTCATGTTGAGGTGGTATACAGTCTTCCTTCCTTTATTTTATTTTATTTTTACTTATTTTTTTCTCCTCGGATTTGTACATTATTTGGTTTCCTTGATGGCATGCAGTGTACCTGGTAGTCGGTTTCAGTTGCGGGTCTTGAAACGTATGTACCAGTATGGGCCTGATACGTACGCACGCTGACTTCCGATTTCACTTTTATTTATTTTTCTGGCCGATGTACGACTTGCTTCAGCTATGATTTATACGCATACCACTTTTGGTGTGTTTTTATTTTTTCTTGGGGTATTCTTCCACTCCAGAGCGACTAGAGCCTGTCCTGTGACCACGGACTTGATTATGAGAGTTAATGTGAGAACAACAACAACAACAGCATCTTTTACTCAGAAAACCAGGCACCGGTGCTTCACTTCCAGCCAGTCTTACCACAGAGCATTTTGTTGCTGCAGTGTCTTCTTGGGTTGAGTGAAAATGTCGATGCGTTGCTTTTATTTTTTTCGGGGATGATTTGAATGATAGTTCTTCGGTGTGCCAATCATGCACGGCTCCGAAGGCACCCATGATGCTGTTGTCGAGCAACATTTTATCAGGGCCTGAGGAGGACAACACACGCGCTTCTACCGGTAGGGTAATATCTCCCGAGATAAAGTTCACGCGAATGTAGCCTACTATCTTCAGAGGTGATCCATCGGCACTGTTCAAATTGATTGCGCCTGGAGGGACCTGACGAATTTTAGATTCGTTCAAAGTTGGGTGATCACACACGAACTGTTGAGCGATGCATGGTATATCGGCTGCGGAATCAATGGTCATCCCATCGACCGGGTATTGATTCACTCTGGCTGAAACGCGGATACGTTTTGATGAAGCATTCAACGCAGTAGGGTGTCGTGGATACCCCGATAATGATGATGCATGGAAGTCAGCAAACTGGCTCTCATGTTGGGCCGTGGTCGCAATTTGCGACCGTTCTTTTATATTACTTCCGATCACCATGGATACATGCAAGGCTTGTGGCATTATGGGAGAAAAAACGCATTTCTGAATCTTCTTATTTCCCTGAGCTACCCCAGCTACGCACTTCTTTCTTACTGCTGCTGAAGAAACCGTGCTTTTATAGTGCTTAGTACTTTTCTGAGCTACGCACTGGTTTCCTAATGCTGGTCCTGCTGTGGCGGTCTGCAGAGCTACCTGGGAACCATTGTCTGGCACTGCTACAGCAACTGCAGTCCTTCTCTTATTTTCTGCTTTTTTTCGGTTGCGTACCAGAGGTGCGGCGGTCGTCTTACGGCGCCATTTTTCCCTCTTACTATTTAGGGTTACCTGTATAGCTACAACTGCGGATCTGTCGACGTTGTCTGCCGGCAGCTCTACCATTGTCGCTACAGTACCCTTCAATTGATACCCGATACCAGGTGGGGGGTCCCGGTTTGGGCCCCGTCATCCATCGGACTTAACAACCTTTACCCCTTTCTTGAGGTTCGCCTCCTCGTAGCGGCAATCCGCCCGGGAGTGCGACGGGGGGTGATGGCATCCAGCGTAGTCGCACGGCTTGTCGACCGCGCGGCGAGCTGGGGCATAATGGTTCGTTGATGATGCCTTGCGTTTCTGGCCATTTTTGTCGTTGCCGCGACTAAGCGAGCGGTCGCGGCGCACTGATTTCTCTGCCCCATCGCGACCAAGCGCCTTGTCTTTGCTGCTATGGTTGTTATTTGTGCCACCTCGAGAATTCTGCTGCTGTAGGGCCGAGTTTTCCTCAGCTCCTCGACTTCCGTCACAGTATCTGCCAGAGTGGCCTGCAACTGGGGAGTTTTTTTCGGGCGGCCGTGTACAGCAGATATATTGGACTCGTGTTGAGTTGTGTTGCTGTGTATAGCGTTGCTTTCGTGTTTCTTCGCGCGTGATCGAGATGCTTGGAAAGATGGGGCTGCGTCTTCGCGGATCATTTCGATGCGAATGTGAGGAGGTAGACCGTTCTCGAACGATGCAATCATGGATTTGTTCCAGGCATGTTCGTGAGCTGTCAGATTCGCGGGGGCTGTTCGCTGAGATTCGGCGAGCATGCGTGCGTACGCTTGTGCTACACGCAGGCCGAACTC
>JAYJMJ010000309.1:1484360-1498771 GCA_036873875.1 Laminaria ephemera
CCCCCTTTGATCAGGTACGGTGCGACGAAGGCGTTCTTGTCTAACCTCGCGGTCTCCCTCTCGGTCGAGGTCCGCGCGAAGGGCATCGACGTTTTAGCGGTGCACCCCTCCCCCGTCAGCAGCAACTTTTACAACAACCTGGACCACTCCATAGAGCTCATGGATAAGGCTAAAGAGGCTGCGGTGGCGCCCAACGTCCTGCCGAGGGAGATCTTCAAGAGCATCGGGAGGGTGGTTTGGCGCGACATTGGGAGCATGGCTGTAGGCGTTCGCGTGGGAACGAAGATGCTGAGCTATAACTTTTTGGGCACTGCGTTTGCGATGGCGGCGCCGTTTTTGGCCGATTACAAGAAGAACGACGCTGGTCGGTGATGATGTATTACCTGGCGTAGTGGTGCCGCTTATTGGCCGAAATGGGGGTGGGAGTGGGGTTGGAGAAGGGTGAGGGTGGGGGTGAGCGTGGGGGCAAGGTAGGGGTAGGGGTGGGGGTGGGGGTGGGGGTAAAAACGAATGACTTTCGTCGTTCGTCGGTGGTATAGGTTTGTTCCGGGTCTGCGTTCGTAGACTCTTTGTGTTTCCTTTTCGTTTGTTTGATTTCCTGTTTCAAGTCGGACAACGTACCTGGTACCTGGTATGTATCTGATACGTACTACGTACGTGGATTTGGTTTGATTTGATTTGATCTGACTTGCTGTTTGCTGGGCGCGATTTCCCGTAGGTTATTTGATTTTTTTTGCCTTAATTGCTTTTTTCCTTGCGCACACTCCAGTTTTGTTGGAGCCTGTCTTGTGACCACGGATTTGATTATGGCGATGAGTTAATGTGAGAGCAACAACAAAAACAACAACGGCAACAACAACAATCTGTTAGGTTTGTTTTTTGTGAGGTGCATCGTCGGTGCTTTTTGTATATTGTGGTTGGTGTGCTCGGAAAACTGTTTTTCCTAGGGAGGAAGGATTTCTCTTCGTGCCGGTGTCCGTTGCGCGGTATATATAACCCTTACAGCTAGGAACATGAGCACACTCTGTTTCCGAGTAGATTTCCCCCCCAAACGGAGTGCAGCGCTAGAAAGGTTATCCCTTTTTCCACTGGAAAAAATCCCACTAATTCCAAGTACCTAACTTGTGCCCAACAACGTGGGTGCAGTTCTAAAGCGGTTTTGATACAGAGTCGACAGGAAGGCGTATCTCTCAGGGGTTGATTCGCATCGCCTTATCGCCATATGTTTTTCTGGAAACCCCGTGGATCTCCTGTTAGACCCGAACCTCGGTGCGGTTTTTCTATTCGCAGAATCCTACGGTACGGTTCGGTGCGGATTTTAGTATTAAGAGAATCGTGCGGTGCGGTTGGGGATTATTTTTCTTGAGAATCATACGGTGCAGTGCGGTGCGATCCTATCTACTAGGTAGCGCCTACCGAGGAAGCTGCGAAACGCTCGCACCGACACTCCATCGAGTCGATTAGAGGCGAGGCCGAGGTACCAGGATGACGGGAATGACTGTAATCCGACATTTCACAAGATATTCCGCTTAGAGCCCTCATCCTACGCCAACCTCACATCCCACGCCAAGCTGATCCCACAAGGCAACCGTTCGATCGTCTTTCCGATCCGACCCGTACTTGCCGACCAAAGTTGCGAGTATGCAATCGTCGTATCCCTCCAAAGAAATCATGCGCATTTGTTTGAGGTCTCGCAAGGAATCTCAGCACAAGGATCTCAACTATATCTGTACACCAGGAGCGTGCATCCTCGGCTCGTCGGGGGACGATGGCACCGCGGGGCTCGCAATGGTTGGATCCGCGTTGCTCATGTAGTGCGCGTCGCAAGACAGCAGCAGTAGAGCTTGCCACTTGTTGTTCGAGAAAATGGTTGAGGCACATTGTGTACGAGACGAAGGGGATTATCCCTACATTGTTCGATTGGGTTTGATTGGGTTAGGGTTAGGGTTTAGATATAATTCTAAGTATACGTCAACCATTATCTCGAATTATTAGTTGTAAGGTGCCCTCCAAGACAGTCGAACTCTCTATCAGTGTGGAAGACGAAGACCTGGAAATTAGAAAAAGAAAAAAAACAGTGTTGGTTGGAAGGTTATGAACGTGATGTTTCAAGCTACGACAGCAGTATGTAGGCGTCCGATCAGCCGGGACCACGCAAACCTTTCTATTAATAGCGTTATATACATTCCTGAACAACGCCGTTTTGAGACCGGTGGTGCAGAAAATAAAAAACTTGTCCGCGCTGAGAGGGTGTGTTTTTGTTGCCGCCGTCGCTTTTTGGCACAATACAGATCAAGGCGAGGAAAGCAGCTAGACTCTTCATGGTCCCAACTACTGTATGCCGTACGACGATTTTTTATTAAAAAGCTTATTTGCACACGCACTGATCGAATTTGAAACAGCAAAATCGATGGGACATTGACGGTACCCACGATAACAGGCACACACATGGAGCTGATATTTAGCTTGATGGCCATAGCGCATGCCAGCAGCTGAGAGTAGGGCCGATGCGATGCTATCGTGTGGAGGGTGGTGTGCCAGGGGTATGGGTGTGGGCGCGATGGAGGTGGCAGCGCGAAAGAAAAAATCGCGAGGGTTGGTAGCGGAGAATGATCGCACGAAAAGGTGCTTCAAATACGGATAGGAAATTCGCTTGAAAATGTGCTTCAAAATCGGAGGGGAGATTTGCTTGAAAAGGTTCTTCAAAAATATAATAAGCTTCAAAATTTATATTCCCGAGTGGGAGAACTGGCCAGCGTGTGTGGTTCCAGCATTATGAGGTGGGTTATTTGGAGACATTCCAAACCCCCACCCTAACCCCAACCCCTAGACTACCCCCCTACCCCAACCCTAGGGACTAGGAACGTCATTGGGAGTGATTCGGCAAGAAAAAAAATGAAAAAGTGATAGGCTAATACGAACAAAAATAACAATTATGTAGTGGTGGGAAAATACTCAGGCTACTAGAAAAGGGGGGGGCGTATAAACCCACGTCTTCTTTTGGATGCTAGGGTACTCGACGACAGTAATCTTTTTGATGGTCGGCATCGTTTCACCCCTGGCCATGTGCAAGGATCGCCGTCGTATCGAACAACCTTACCCCTCTTCTCGGGCTCTCCGCTGTAACCGTACTCGTACTACACGAGACTCCCCGGCCGAATCGTCTGGCACGAATTCGTGTTCTAATTGAGTAGCCCAGGGCCTGGCCCGGAAAAGGAGCTGGGGCGTGTTCGCCTTTCCCACAACTACTTCGATGTCGTCCTCCGTCTGCGTGTCTTTCGTCTCCACGACAACCCGCTCGCTGCTGCCAGCCTCATCGCCGTTTCTACTGTGCCCATCGCCTTTCCAGGCATGCTCGACGTCTTCCCCACCGTGATCATCGTCTTTCCCGCGGTGTTCATCTCTTCCATCCCCTTTCGGAATCCCGGTTACCTCGGAACTATTGTTAGTAAAAGCTCGCCCTCCTGGCCCGCTTGGATCCGCCAAAGACTCCTCAGCCTTAGGACCGCGCTCCACCTTTTGGGGCACGCTGCCATCTCCCGCTGAGCCCCCAGGCTGCCCGGGTGGCGTCGTTCGCGTCGTTCCAACGCCGGGTGCCGCTATGGGGGTTCCGGCCAATAGCTTTCTGGCGGGGATCGCCTGCACGGTATGAGTAGTTGGGTTCGAGCTCGGCGATCCTTTCGTCTGACAGCTGAATTTTGTAGCCAGTAATACGCCAAGGTCGACCCCTCTCCTGCCCCCAACCGGGCTGCTAATACTCGTGCTCGAATCTGCTGGACTAGGCGATGGGGTCCGCGCGGCAGTGGTGGAGACTTCCTCTGCACACGCGGCTTGTGTTGGCGAGTCGAGTCCGCCGCGGTCACCCTCCCTAAGCGTGTTAGCCGCGGGGGCCTTCTCTGCCAGTACGTCATCACCAACGGTCTCCTCCTCCTGCAGAGAGATCATACATTTGAAGAAGCAGGTCGAGGCACGTTTTTTAGGACGAAAGGGGGGGGTGTCGAAGCGGAGGACTTAACGTTGCTGCGAACGGTCATGGTTGGTGTGTGCGGAGTTGTGGTCACAGTCGTGAAACCAAGACGGAGGCATGGCATCGGGCATATGCACCTACCGACTTTGGGTGTCGCATACAAAAATCGAATCTTCCCGTCGCAAGAGGAAACAGGCAGGCATATGATGTCGACGGCGCACTTGTAGTCTACCGTTAACGCGCTCGGTCTCCACGCACACTAGTAACGATGCCCTCCTCCAGCAGAAGCAACGTGTAAAGCAGAAGGTCGAGGAGCGTTTTGGTGGACGGAAGGGTGAACGCGGGGCTCAACCCCCTTTACAGCAGCGCACGCCACTTTTTGGGGGACGAAGTGCTTGGATAAAAAGTGATGTTTTGTTTTTTTATGTCTACAGTGAGTGCGGAATGCTCACGACGGAGGCGTGAAGCTTCCGCCACCACTCCCGGTTGCACACAAAATAAAAACGATTCTGCCTGTCATGAGAGAGGAAACAGGAATCTTGACGGCAAAGGGTGCTTGCTTGCCGGACGCGACCCGGCGGCAGCTTAGTCTACCGGGGAAAGCGCTCGATCGCTCTCCCCCCAGCATGTCTCCAGAGCCCCGCGCACCCCGATTATATGCAAAAAAAAAACGTTTCCATAGTACGGCGGCACCATCTCTCCCTCTCAAACCTGATCTAACCACTCTGGGCTGGCAGCAGCGGCGGCACCAAGCGAACCCGGCAAATATATTGGCTCCACTTCTCACCTCTGTTATCGCCATTTGTGGAGGCGACAGCGCCCGTGCTGGCACTCCTCCGTCGAGACCGGATGGCCCAGATACACCAGGAGCGGCGTCGGTGGAAACGTCGTGCTGATCATCCGTCTCCCGCCTCTGGGCTAGCGCCCACGACAGTATACCTCTGGCCATGCTGGATTGTTGTTGTTGCCAGTCTGACGCTTGATTGGAGTTCCACTCCGTAGGTTCTTTGGGGGTTTTGCGGGGTTGATGGCTTTTGTTGGAGCTGGTTTTGGTGCCGGTCGGCGCGGGAAGTTGGTCGGTTGTTACCGTTGATCTGCGCGTCCGAGAGAGGGTATGGGGTCCCGGCGGGGAGGTGCCGTTGTTTCGTTCGTGGTTTTGTTGCCGATATTTTGGGTGGTACCTAAGGGGTACAGTATAGACAGCAGTACCGACAGTACAAGCGTCATCACTGACTACATTCGGGTGTAATCCACGGTGAAAATGTCGTTCCAGTACACACGTTTGTCCACCAACCACACTCGGATGCTGTCTACTATAAATCATGGCAGCGAGTCGAACTGAAGGCGGTTTGCCATGAACGGGCGTCCCTCGTTTGTACATGTACCTGGCTATGGTCTGCCTTATCACGCATTGAAACACAGAGACGGGCGTCTGAATAGGACAGTGCGCCTGCCTCAAACGACCGATGACGCCTAAAACAACAAAAATTGTACCAGGTGTTGCTGAATGCCACAATAACGCAAGTAACCCAGAATCACTGCCCAGCATCACTTTTTCACGCCTACATCAACCACCACCTCCGATTCCCCCTCCCGCCGAGCTATCCCATTCACCTGTCCACGCTGGTGTCCGTCGAACCTAGCGCCGGCGCACAAGTACAAAGAGGCGCACGAGTGCAAACAGGTTGAGACACGCACGGGCGTCAGAAGCAGGCCAGACGTTAGATTTTACTGAAAAGTTCTAACCTAACGCGGGAATAAGTTAGGTCAAACGTTAGATTTCACTGAAAAATGATAACCTAACGCGGGGTCAGTCTGGGCGTCAGACAAGGTTGACCGAGCTATGGGATAGTCCCAAGAGGGATATACCGTGAAACCTTGTGCGGGGGTAGAAGAGGGGATGACACACCAACGCATATTTTCGGCTTTCCGAAGGCGGGACGAAGCACACAACTGGGAGCAGTAACCACAAGCTCCGATGTTCCTTGACCCTTTGATATGTCGGTTTGATCATCTTCCTCGGACAAATGATGCGTCGGTTTTATTGTCTTCCTTAAGCCTAAGACGTGTCGGTTTGACCATTTCCCTTGGACCTATGATGTTTCGGTTTGACCATGCTTGGCTGCGTTCAACGAGAGTGCAATACGTCCCAATCATGAGGAATGCTTGTCACCTTCAGTGCCTGGAGCCAGCGTGAATGACGGACCGACAGCTTGACCAAGCTTATCCAAACCTCCTCCTTCGTCTCCAGACTGTTTAGCTGTTGTTCCGCGAGTGGCAAGGCCGCTCGTTCCTTCTCCTGAAGAAGCCAATACCCGATCTGGGAAAGTACCGTCAGCTTCGGGGTTCTGGGCAAGGTGACGAAGAAGGGGACGGTGCCCGCCGCAACGATAAGATATATTTCGTGTTCGACATGCCGTGCCGAGACGTGGGGTAACGGCTAATTCTTAGCATTCTCCTATGATGCTGTCAGCGCATCACCAGTGGCTACCCGGTCTCTAAAGAAAACAAGTTCTTCGTTCATTTGTTGAAAAAAACCCCCTGCATTTCCTCAAGAAACGCGTCAGCTCAATGCAGCCATATTTGGAAGTATACTCTCGACTACGGCAGATAGTTGTCGGACGGAGACCCACGCCATGAAGACCGGTGGGTGATCACGTTGAAACAGTTTCGAGGGTCGGCGCAAGCTTAGACAAACCTCCAGCTCAGCAGCCCCTCCGCTAGCTGCAGATGAACATTCACGACCAACCTCTGGCAAAGCTTCGTGGTGATCACAACCAGGAGTCCAGCGCCGATCCCCGGGAAGTCTGTCCTCTGTCTGCGTTTCCTCCGTCCGCGTTTCCCCTGAAACTGTCGGGGAGTGGCCGCCTTCAACACCATCTACCACCGTGTCTCGATTTCTTTCAACGTCGGTCTGGATCCCCGAAGTGCTACGGGTAACACGACCTAGAACCGCGTCTTGGTCTCTTTCAACGCTGGTCTGGGTCCCCATAGTGCTGCGGGTAAGGCGGTCCTCTGGTCCGCTTCCCACCACCCCCGGATACAAAACCCCTTTCTCTCGACCCGAAACACCCCGCGCTGGAGCTTTCGTTTGCGATTCGTAGGTCCAGTCTCGCCTGCCCACCTTCACCGCCGTCTTTTCTGTGCCCGGGTCCTCGCTGGCAGGCTTATCCTCCGCTTTAACAATAATCGGATCGGAGACAGCAGCAGTGGGCGTCTTTACATTCGCCCACAGTTGCGGGAGAGTCCTTGCCGGCACCTCCCCCAGCGCAACCTGTACATCACTTTCTTCCCACTGCGTACACGACGTGGCCATTTCCGGCGGCTCCTCTTCGTGATCCTCCGTCTGAACAAAGCCGACATTGCTGTTGTCTATTTTTTGGGGAATAAGTTTTCCCGGAGTTATCGCTGCCACCAGCCACCCCCCAGGTGCCGCCGCCGCCCCCCCCCCCGCCCAGACGATGCATTTTCCTTCCAGGGCGGCTTTGAGAACATCCTCCACTGACAGCGGTGGAGCGGGACGGTCAGCTGCTACACCCCCCTCGGAAGGTCCTGACAACTCTCTGCTACCGTCGTGGCCCTCTGCGATGGGGGCTTCCTGCTCGAATCCGATTCCAATGGTTGGAAAATACACGAGGGAGGTGTCAGGAGAGTCGAACATTGGGCGTTGTGATTATCGTTGGTATGTATAGTTCGACCACGTGCCATCACACCTCTTAGACCTTGACGCGAGTAACAACCAAATCCCACCCTTTCGAAGTATATTGTACAGTCCTACGGCGGACCTAACAGCGGAACGTGCCACCTATATACCAAATCCGAACGCCGCAAAAACCCGGATCCCCATTGTCCCGTCGTTTTAACAGGCAAAGGGCGATATTTGGCGACAGACTATTTGTCCCAAGAAACGGGCACTTCAAAATGTCTAAACTTCCTGCAGTGGTACCTTTGTGGGAGCTTCACACTCCGATCCAGCTGTCGGCGAGTCCACATATACCACCCCGGTGGACGCCTCGCTATCTGCATGTCCCGAAGTTGTCGCAGTAGTTCGTTGACGCGGCGCACCAGGCCCGGTAGTTGCGTTGGAGCGAGTGACGTCTTGGGGCCCATCGAGACCATCTGTCGAACCATCTGCTACGGTCCTTGTTGCCTCGCTACCACGTTGATCCTTGCCCACGCTAGTAGGGGCTGTGGTTGAACGAGTCACTTCGTGTTGCAACCGGTCTGGAACGCCAACCGCGTCTGGTGGTGGGCTGCCAGGAAGGTGGATTGGCGTAGTCGTGGACAGGGGCCGAGGTGGAAGGCAATCGTATCCATACTATTAAAATTGTAGGGCACTTCCAACTCCGAATGTAAAACCCTGATGTTGGTTATGTAGCACTACTCACTAGACTGCAGCAATATGAGTAGTTCTATGTTGAGAAACAAACTGCACGTCGGGGTCGATGATGTGCGACGCTTTTGCAACGAACGGGGAGCTGCTCCAATCAATGCCAACATACCAGGTATAATTTAGTGCCGATGTTTCTGCTGCTAAGTCTTCAGGTGGGCGGGCGCTGGAAGACAAGTGCAACCATGCCGTTTACAGAGCATTTTTGGACTCCGACTATTAAACCGTTGTTTCCACGGAAAACTTGCATGTCAGGATCGTCGATGTGGGATGCTTTTACACAATGGATGCTTCTCCAAATTCAATGCATTACTTGGTGCTGACCTTTCTGCTTTTGAGTCTTCAGGCCGTGTGCTGCCAGAAATTACGGGTGAAGCAGCTTTCGGTTCCCCCTTCAGCATCCCGCCTTCCAACATTGGACCACCCCGGTCGATATTTGCAGGGCAATAATCTATTTGAGAAGCAGCAGTCCTTGCTGTTTCTACATTGCGCGGTTTTGCCGAGGGATACACTGCCGACTCGGCTTGCATACTCGCAGCCGTAGCGGTAACGTCATCCTTGTGCGAAGGAAAATTCATCAACATCCCGACCAGATTATTCGGCGCGGAGGCGGATCTAGAGACACGATCAGGCTGAGCGAAGCTGCCCTCATCCTTGGGCCTCGCAGCAGGCTTTGCCCAAGACATAGCCGGGCTTGGCTGATCATGGCCCGGGCTCGGGCCCAGCTCCAACCCACGACCTTTCACTCCACGACCAGGCGGGGGTTCTACCACCCCCTCCGGTTTTGGCAGAGGACGTTCACCCCCTGAACCCATGGCGTGACAGAAGCATCTCTCCCCGTGTCCTCGTCCCCTACCATACCCTCCGCACATACCACCTCTACCCATGCCAGGACGCGGTGGCGGGGGGGCTCGTCCGACCCACCACATTCCAGGTCGAGGAGGCATTCCTCTGCCCGTAATATGTCTGCGAGGGCCCATGAATGGCCTAGGAGGGTCATTCCTACCTCCCATCCCCCCTCGCGGACAATTACTACCCCCCATCCCCCCTCGCGGATCATTCCTACCCCCCACCCCCCCTCGCGGTGGTGGAGGTGGTCCCCTCGGGAATCTTCTTAACCCGCATTGAGGGCAACATGGTGGTGGTGGCCCTCTCCCAGGGCCAAGCCGCGGTGGCATTATCAGCCGTCTTGCTCCCGCTGGAAACGGCGGACGAACGCCTCTTGCGCTACATGTTTGAGAGGTTGGATGTGGAGTCAATAATGAGGCACACGGTTAGTGTTCGTTATACTAACAGCAGGTAGTAGGATGGAATTGGTGTTCGCCGTTTACCGCCTGGTCAAGCAAGTTGTTTTTTTCCGTTTTACCATTACAATGTAGGTGCTACTCTAAGTCCAAGTAGGGTGTCTTCAGTACGTGATTGCAGCTCCAAACGGGTTAAAGGCGAGTCTGATTGGTCGAAAAAACGTGGTTGACCTTTAACGTCGTCCACGGCCCTAACGTCACTAAACACTAAAGGTAGTATGATAGTTTTCAAGTGAGTGAATTAGCTTTTAATTCTTCGTGTCCGAAGCGTAGAAAGGGGCGTCTGTGGTAGCTACGATTCAAAATTCGGGTATGATAAGGCTCCCACATTTTTACGGTGTATACGACAACATTTTTTAGTCCCGACAAAATCGTCTCCTCGTCAGACGACTTGATAACAGCCATCACCAGACAATTTGAATTCCACAAGTGTTGACCAACCCGCATACGAGCATACCTTCGTAGCGCCGCATCTCCTGTGCAGGGTTGTCGCATTCTAGCACTAGCGGGTCGACGGGGCTCCTTGGTGTCATGCGGTTGCTCGTCATTTGCTCCGATTGCTGAGCTTGGGCGCGGGTTCAAAGCGCGATCCTTTGCTCCTATTGCGGAGCTTGGGCGCGGGTTCAAAGCGCGATCCTTTGCTCCTATTGCGGAGCTTGGGCGCGGATTCAAGGCACGAAGTGCACCGACGATCTGCGAGGTCCATGCATATCATAGGTAATTTTACATCAAGACCAGGAGGAAGGAGCCGAAAATCACGGTTTTCCTTCACCGTAACATTCGGGGGAATCGGGGTCCTAAATGGACCAGTACCAGTAGTACATAGCAGTCAACTGTAGCTCATACGCAAAGCTGAAGTGCAAACGAGTCTTCACGTAGAGCTGCGTATCATAGTCGTAATGCATTGAGTTTTGTTGTAGAGCGACTGCTGAAGTCGTGACACACTTATTTGTATTTCCGCGTATACATTAGCGGCTGTCGTTCTGTTTAGCACACCAGGGTATGATACTCGTAAGGGTACCCATATATTATACCGGGATCCAAGACACTGTAACATGTACAACTTAGCAGTTGCGGGCTAACTGGAACTACCACGTACCAGGTACACAAGGTGCTTGTACTGGGGCGCAGTAGCTACGGCGAGGAGACAACGCCTGTATGCACTGAACTGGCATTTCCGCATTCGCTGGACCACGAGCACCATATTATACGCCATACATACCTCATCGTTCACAATGCCACGGCGGTTGTCCTGCGCCACAAATGCTCGTGGGATGTCGCTTGCAGAATATGCCGCCGTACTATGCATAGGCGACAACAGAGGCAGTTCATCAGCGGCTGCCCCGCAGTCGAGAAATGCCAGCCATCTCCTTCGTCGAAGCGGAAGCGGTGACGTCTCTCTTCCAACATCCACCGTCATCTTAGCCGATCAGTAATACAAGACGCCCAGCTGCGTATGTTAGAACTCACAGCAGCAGGAATACTGAGACCTGTTCCGCGCTGCAGGTCAAGAAGTAAATATCTCGAACCAAACAATTTCGACGAGAATCCCCACGCATCATAGCGGAGAATGGAGCAAATGTACTCTCACCCACGTATCGTCAAAAATAATCAGACGGACTAACAGCCAGGGTACCTACCGCTGATAGGTCCCAAGCTACCCCGAAGGCGCCAGGGCCTACGAGCGTCGAGCGTTTATAGCCTGCAAGACATCTTCCTAACATGAGTGTTTAGCCGGCAAGGCATCGTCCTTACATGAGCGTTTCAGGCGTTTCATTCAAAAACTTCTCAACTCCAAATAAGTAGACATGCCTGCGTACATGGAACTCCAGGTTCAAACCAGCACAGCAGGAAGCAAGAAGCCACGACTACCTCCACGCGTAGAGGCGATGCCGTACACCGCAATGCACATGGCTATCCGCGTTATCAATTCCGTGTTGGCACTAGTATCCCTAGCCGTAGCTGGGACCGGCGAATATAGCGCAGCAGAGGGTAGGGGAGCATTAGATGCAAGGGATCATCGGAAGGTTGGGGCTATGACTGCTGTGACTACAGAGTTGATGTTGCCTCTAGTCGTGAACACTTGGACGGGCGACTTTAGCAGGGCCACAGGGCGAGCTTGGGATGTCATATCTGCCGGGGGGGCGGACTCTGCTTTGCTTGACGCCGTGGAGCAGGTGCGATGGATAACATGTAGTGGAGCGGTCGCTTCAAATAATATTGCCTTTTTGTCACGACTGCTTTCACACTGTTCAGGCACGAATCCTGCTGTAGTACTGATACTCTGTTGCCGAGTAGCACGAGTATTAAATAGAGCTGGCAGATGGCGGCAGCAGCAGTCTTAGTAGTACCTGCGGTAACGCAGTTCTTTTGTTGCGGACTCAAGTCGTACGCTGTAGAGCGCACGATGCTTCTGGACGATTGTCTTGCGCATTGTTTGAAGGCAGCATGGCCATTTGGGACTTAAGAGGGAACAAGTGTCGAAAAAAACTGACGATTGCAGCATTGACCGCACGAACAGCGAACAGCCCGGGCCGCTGGCGTAGGGGACGTGACCGAACTACAATGTAAGAAGCTGTGCGACACGCGTGCAACATGATCATATTCGTACTGCTGCACGCTCTTCCTAGACACTTGGTAAGATCGCAATCGTCGATTTTTTGTCGCTATACATGGGCCCCAAAAAAGGGATTGCGCTGCATGAAATCTGTCTCAACATGAAAACCAAACGCCATTTGCCGGGTGCAATCTCGCGGCCCGGCTTTGCTCGGGCCTGGCAGACGGGCGAGTATCGTACTACCAGCGTACGAACGCAGCAGCAGCGGCAGGATAGTCTTCAATTGTTGGTTCTGTGCACTGTGCTCATCAGTAGCAGTACCGCGTGTTGCCGTTCGGCTGTCGCTTGTCGCTTGTCGCCTGTTGTGTCACAATGCAATCACAGGGGTGCAAGTTGTGCGAGGATATCCAGTGCGGGGGAAGCGTAGGTGAGCCGATTGATTGGATCCACTCACTGTTGTACTGTACTCGTAACACGAGGAAGTCGAGCGTATGCTCGTGTTTGATTCGCAGATATCATACCAGATGTGTACCTGGTGCCTGTGCGCGAGCCGCCTTTGCCGCAATTCTGGATTATTATCTACTGTAGGATAAAGTATGGAATTCGGGGAAGTTGGTTTGGCCCACGTGTGCTTCCAGTATTATGAGAAGAGAAATTTCAAAAACTGCCCAACGCGCCAATTTAGACCCTTACCTAACCCTATCCCTAACCCTAACCCAAACCCCGACCCCGACCCTGCTCATATAACTTTGTCCGGAAAAAAATCGACGATTTTGTTTTTGAAGATTTGGTCGACCACATTAATACTCAATACAACAAAATATTCCCCGTTTTCCGTACTTTATCCTAGATAAAAATCCAGTGACGTCGTCAAGGCTACCGCTGTTTGCTGTCTGTTTATCTGTTGCCTTGATCCCTGGTGCCGGTACTTAATGTTGTTTATGTTGTTTGTTTTTACTGACCTGGGCTGGATGTCTGCAGCCTTTCAACAATCGACAATCGAGGACGTCCCGTGCTTTGCGCCATGGCTTTAAGACTCCAGAGGGAAAACACGTCGGAAATAAATGACGATTAAAGGGAGGTAGTACGTATTCAAGGGAGTACGCGCAGGGAAGGAGAATGGATTGGGTAAGCATGGTAGTATTCGGTGCATTGAGTCAGCTTTTGCTTTTATAATTCATTATTATGCTCCGCACACTACTATCGGAAGGCTCATTAAACAATAAATTACAGCATCGGCCACACGATGCAGCCCGGACTTCTAGGGCAAGGGGTGTGCCCGAACAGCCCGGACTTCTAGGATAAGGGGTGTGTCCGAACATCCCGGACTTCTAGGGTAGGGTGTGTGTCCGAACAGCCCGGAGTTCTAGGGTAGGGAGTGTGTCCGAACAGCCCGGAGTTCTAGGGCGAGGGGTTTGTCCGAACAGCCCGGACTTCTAGGGTAGGGGGTGTGTCCGAACAGCCCGGACTTCTAGGGTAGGGAGTGTGTCCGAACAGTCCGGACTTGTAGGGTAAGGGGTGTGTCCAAACAGCCCGGACTTCTAGGGTAGTAGATGTGTCCGAACAGCTTGGACTTCTAGGGTAAGGGGTGTGTCCGAACAGCCCGGACTTCTAGGGTAAGGGGTGTGTCCGAACAGCCCAGACTTTTAGGGTAGGGGATGTGTCTGAACTGCAACAAGGAGCTGTACGACACGCGCGCGGCATGGTGATACTAGGGTGTTCGCGATTTCCAAACACTATTGGGCTGGAAAAAATGTAAAAATAGTATTGAAACCGACGAATTTCATAGCCCAAGGCCAACCAACCCACGAAAAAACTAGTTTGAGAAATTAAAAAAATGGCGGAAAAAAAAACTAACCTAAATTTTCGCCGATTTTTCGCGGGTGGGTTGGCCTTGGATTGTGATTTCGACGGTTTCAATACTATTATTATATGTTTCCGACCCAACTCCTATCCAGCCAAAGTTGGTACATCGCAAACACGCTATTGATACTGCCGCATGCTCTTGCCAAACGCTTGTTGATAAGATCGCATTCATCGTTTTTTGCTCGCTATACACCGGTCCCAAAAGGTTTAATTCGCACCGAATGGATATGAATCGTACAACGGTATGACAGTGTGTGTGTGTGTTCTTCACATTAAAACTGATATTTCCACCCATCTACATCCAGCACAACCAGTGTCCGTGCCGAT
>JAYJMJ010000309.1:1542245-1564579 GCA_036873875.1 Laminaria ephemera
CCCCCCCCCCCCCCCCCCCCCCCCCCCCCCTGCGCATGTATGTTGTGTGTGTGGCGCCTGCCTATAAGCGACGACCGGGCGGGGCGTTTGGCAATCCCAGAATCCATGTCCGAATTATGTGTGTGCAGTCTTGTATGTATCACCTACAACAGGGAGGGCGGGCGGGGTGGGCAGGGTATAGTATGCGCTTGTTGTGTGGTGTGCGACGTCTTTATTATGTAGTGTTCAGCGAATTTCGGGGCGTTGGTCATCGTTCGTTCCAGAATAATCCTGTCCGAATCACGCACCAATTATGTATGTGCAATTAATGTACGTGCGTATAATATCATAATACCGTTGTACCTGGCACCTGGTATGGAATGGCGGGGGAGGGGGGGTGTTAGCGCATATTGTTTGTGTGGTGCCTGCCTACCATGCGACAATCGGGACGTTGGCAATCCCAGAATCGGTGTCCGAATTATGTGTGTGTAGTCTATGTATGTATGTATCACCTAAAACGGTGATGTATGATGATTTTGTTGTGTGGTGTACGACGTCGTCTGTATACAACTGTTCAGCGAATTTCGGGGAGTTGGTCATCGTTCCAGAATCCTGTCCGAACGATATACGAACTACCTGGTACCTGGTATTTAATAATTACCTGGTGGTACGTGTTATTAATGTACCTAAAGGGGGGGGGGGGGTAGGCGCATGTTGTTTGTGTGGTGCCCGAGCGACGGTCGGGGCGTTGGCAATGCCAGAATACGTGTCCGAATTAAGTATTATAAAAAAATATGTATGTTGTGTAGTCTATGTAGTATGTATGTATGTATGTATGTATTCATCGTATAAAACAGGAGGAGGGGAATTTCGGGGCGTTGGGCATCGTTTGTTGCAGAATCCCTGTCCGAATCATGTACCAGGTACCAGGTATGATATAATATATGATGTCTAGTTTATGTAATAATGTAGTATGTGTCATACCTGGTGCCAGATGTCAAACAGCGGGGGGGGGGGAGGGCGACATCTGTGTGTAATTAATAAGCGAATTTCGGGGAGTTGGTCAGCGTTTGTTCCAAAACCCCTGCACCCGTGTCCGAATTCTGTCTTCTTGCGCCTCTTGCGACCACCGATCCTCCGCCTTAGTAGTGTGTATCCGACATACATGTCGCTGCATAATATATGGGAAAATGGGAGTGGAAAGGCAACATGGTCGGTCGAAACTATACCCAATCAACCATCAAGTAGTAACAACTGAACTGTTCGTAGTAATACTACTACTAGCAGCGTCGTCTCTTGTTTGTTTGCGCTCCGACAATCAATGATAATAATGTGTGGCATAAGATATACGTATGATAATTTATTATGTACATGCATGCATTGATTGGCATAGTGCCCCCCATTTTGTTTTTTTTTGCTCATCCCATCTATTATTATTATCTTCGCACTTACTTTTTCTTTCTCCTCCCTCCCTACGTAATGTAACTCAGATCCGGGGTCACTTAGCAGGCTCTTCTCCCCCCTCCCCACTATACGGTACGCACCTTTTAGTTTTTATCACGAGAATGATTTATTAGCGCTTTCTTCCCTCGTCGACTCGCCGCGTCGAATTAATTGTGCTTACTACCCACGCGACAAAGCGCTCTCGGCAGTTGGTGTCTCTAGAAATAAAAATCTCCATATCGAGATACGACTCGCCGCGTCGAGTTGTGCTTACTACCCACGCGACAAAGCGCTCTCGGCAGTTGGTGTCTCTAGAAATAAAAATCTCCATACCGAGATTTGAACCCCTGACTCCAACCTTACTAGTATTCGAGGTTAACCACTAGACTAGAAGACACATTCTACGATAGATAGAGGTGCACCAGCTTTTTTCTGAGTCGCATCACTTGAAGAGCTCTGTGCTTTATTACTCACAGCCTGATGTTGTGTAAACTAAAAGTGCAACCCGATGAACAAACAAACCCATGGCTTAGATATATATATATACAAAAAATTCGGAGTGCAAAAACAAAACAAGAATGACATCCCAACGATTTTGGGTTAAGGAGCCCCGTCATTCAGAAACAAAAAAGCAAAAAAGTGCCACCTCTATCATCGTAGCACGCGTCAGGGGTTCAAATCTCGGTATGGAGGTGACGCATGCTACGATAGAGGTGCGCCATTTTTTTTCTGAGGCTCCTCACTTGAGGAGCTCTTACTAACCTCACCCAAAAACTTGGTTTGATGAGTAAAAACTAAAAGTTCAACCCGATGAACAAACCCATGGCCTAGGTATTAAAAAGTATTCATATTGCAAGACAAGAATGACATTCCGACGAATTTGGGTTAAGGAGCCCCGTCATTTCGTCATTCAGAAAATGTTTTTGACAGAAAAAGTGCTACCTCTATCATCGTAGCACGCGTCAGGTTTTATTTATAGACACCAACTGCCGAGAGCGCTTTATAGCGGGGGGGGTAAGCACAATTCGACGCGCGCGCGTCGACGAGGGAATAAACAGCAGTGCTGAATTCTTCTCGCGACTAAAATTGAGGCGCGTACCGTAGTGGGGAGGGGGGAGAAGCGCCTGCTTCTTAGTGGCCCTGGGTCTGAGTTACGACTTTTTTAATAGGGAGGGAGAGAACGAGAAAGAAAAAGTGCGAAGACGATGATAATAGATGGGATGAGCAAAAAAAAAAAAAAGTGTGGGATAATTTTTGCATCCTCGTTTGTTTTTGGCGACAAATCACTTGGTGTTGGTTGGATGTACCGGTCGCCGCCGGTGGTTTAGTGGTTACCCTCGAGTTTCTACTATTATTAATAAGGTTGGAGTCAGGGGTTCAAATCCCGGTGTGGAGATTTTTATTTCTAGAGACAGACACCAACTGCCGAGAGCTCTTTATATAGCGTGGGTAAGCACAATTCGACGCGAGTCGACGGGGGAAGAAAGTGCTGAATTCTTCTCGCGATAAAAATTGAGGCGCGTACCGTAGTGGGGAGGGGGGAGAAGAGTCTGCTTAGTGACTCCGGATCTGAGTTACGAATATAGGGAGGGAGAAGGAGAAAGAAAGTGTGCGAAGATAATAAATACCTGGTAGATGGAATGAGCAAATATATACCTGGTAATATATACTTGAAGTATATGTATATCCACCCCCCATCCCCGGGTTTCCGGCTATGTCTAATGTCTAGATAGTTTTTCGGTGGAGTCAATTACCCCACATTTTTAACACGCTGCATTTCGACCATCAGGTGGTTCGATCGTGCCTTAGTTACAGCGGGTGTTATTGTTTAGTGTTGAAATCCACAGCAGCTTGTGATTGTGATCAAGATTGGCCGTCCGCACTTTCTCGACGCGGAGGTCTGGACCTCGACTTTGTTTGGTGTGTTGCAGTGGTCGAAATTGGTCGAATTTTTGAAGACACGAAACGAGACAAAACCCAACCTCCAACTGAACGTGTGCGCTTCACTTGCGGACAGCTACAGCTGCTCACAAGCAACAGCAGCTCGCGAAACTGTGGCATGCTCCTGACGGGGTGTGCGAGGGCGTCGGGTGCACCAGACAGCAGTCGTAGGCAGCCAGGAACGACTCACGAGGTGATTTGGCTAAACCAAAGTTGCCAGTTGCGTCATTATGCGCATGGATGCACATTATTTGACTTTTCTACGGCAGTAACCACGGCAAGCCGCGGCATTTTCCGCGGCATTCCATGGCGACCCGCGGCTTGCCACGGCAATCCCCACGGCTATTTCCACGGCAACGCCCGTGGCAACAGCCGCGGCATTTTCCGCGGCAACAGCCACGGTAGTATCCGCGGTAATATCCGCGGTAATGTCTACGGCCGTGTCTATGTGTCCGCGGCAGTACCCACGAAAACAACCGAGGGTGTATCCACGGCAACACCCGCGTAAACATCCGCGGCACTGTCCACTGTCGTATTCATGTCCGCGGCAATAACCGCGGTTAGCCCCACGGCAATATCCGCGGTAATACCCGTGTCGATATCCGCGGCAATTTCCGCGGAAAAATCGACGGCAATGTCCCCGGCAAGCCATCCACGGCAAATACCACGGTAATATACGCGGCAATATCCACGGCAATACCCACGGCGGCATCCACGGCAATATCCGCGGAGATGTCCGCGGCAATAGTCATTGTAAATAGCCGCGGAAGTGTCCACGGCGATGTCCACGGCGATGTCCACGGCAAGACCCACGGCTATGCCCGCGGCAGGGCCCGCGGCAAGCCCCACGGTAGTGCCCACGTAAAAGTCCGCGGCAACGTCCACGGAAATTTTCAGGACCAACACGGCTCGCCATACGCGGCGTACACATATTTACCTTTGCACCATTTGCCACAACGCTGCCCAGGGGCCGTGGACACCGCCACGGACATTGCCGTGGACATTGCCGTGGACAATGCGGTGGATATTGCCGTGGAAATTGCCGTGGGCCTTGCCGTGGAAATTGCCGTGGGCCTTGCCGTGGGCGTTTCCGCGGGCATTGCCGTGGGCATTTCCGTGGACCGTGCCGTGACTATTGCCTCGGGCATTGCAGTGGACCTCGCCGTGGAACTTACCGTGCACCTTGGACATGACCGTGGCTATTGCTGTGGTCAGTACCGTGGACATTGCCGTGGACCTTGCCGTGGGCGCTGCCGCGGACATTGCCGTGGGCATTATCGTGGCTTGCCGTGGACATTTCCGTGAGCGTTTCCAAGAGCCTTGCCGTAGATTTTGCTGTGGGTGTTGCCACGGACCTTTCCGTGGACCTTACCATTTTCCGTGGGCCCTGCCGTGACGTACCGTGGGTATTGCCGTGGGCATTGCCGTGGCACTTACCGTGGACCTTGCCCTGGCAAGCCGCGGCAATTCTTGCCGTGGATTGCTACGGGCACTGCCGCGGGTTGCCACGGCATGCCGCAGCATGCCGTGGATAGCCATGGGCGTCGCCGCGGGTAGCCGTGGCAAGCCGCGGCTTGCCTCAAAAAAGTAAAAAAAATGTACATCCCCCGTTATGCGCGCGATACGTATTATACTACCATGGCAACGACACGTATTATGAAGAAACGGCTTTCACCAAAACATAGCTGCGTCCCCGATGATCTAGTCGGTTAACCTCGTTACCACTAAGGTCGATTTCGGAGGTTCGAGTCCCACCGAGTGCATACTCGTACTTGTAATGACATTTTCTTAAATAAAAAAAAAAAGAAAAATGCGGAAAGTGCGGGAGCGTGAGATAGCAAAAATTCGATGAAAATCGACGAGCGTTGGGAATGCTGAACCCTCCTCTATAAAAATGAAGGCACATACCGGGGGGGGAGAAAGGACGACACTGGTGACCCCACGGTTTGCCTAGAAGCTGGAAAGTAAAAGGCAATTAAAGAAAAAACAACTGGGGTTTCCGCGGATCTTTTGAAGCACTAATGATTCGTACACGAACGAAGTGCGGATAGGCAGTTACGTTCCCGTTTGGGGTATTCAAGAATTGGGCTAAAAGCAGGGCAAAAAAGGGCAAAAATGCTCTGGATTCTTGGATATATATTTGCATCAGTATTTTTAATCTGGAAATTCTGGATCCTGCTTGTAAAACTCTGAACTCTATTTCCAAGTCGTCTGCATATTTTGGCGAAACGCCTACTAGCGCCTACTTGACAAAATATTCTTTAGGGATCCCCCCCCCTTTTACTATTATTGGGAAACAAATCCCGTAGAAAATCGAAGTATTTTGTCCCCCAAAACGTGCATGCACTTCAAAAAAAACGATTAACATGCCGAAACAATCGTATTCGATCGAATTCGTCTAATAATGTCACTAATTGCGCCTGGGTGATGTTTGTTGTCTTCTTATTTATACCCCACATGATATCAGCACCCTCTGTTTCCGTCCTGATTTTTCATCCTGTAATATAATAATACGAGAGCGATACCTGGTACAATTTCTGTGGTCACAGACTGATATGTGATATGTAGAAAATTAATGAAGACGCATCTACGATAGAGGTGCTGCACCAGTTTTTTTCTGAGGCTCCTCACTTGAGGAGATTGGTACTTCACCACACAAACCGATTGTGGGTAAACTACAAGAAGTGCAACCCGATGAACAAACCCATGGCCTAGTAGGTATACAAAAAAGTCATACCAGGTATTGCAAAACATGAATGGCATCTCGACGAATTTGGGTTAAGGAGCCCCGTCATTCAGAAAAGAAATCGCCAAAAAGTCCTACCTCTATCGTAGCATTCGTCTTGAAGCAAAGCAGATTAGATGCCAACGTACAACGGGTACAAAAAAACGAAAAAACACAAAAAAGCCCAGATATAATAAAAACTGTCACTAAAGAACAAAAAAAGCACCAAAAAAAAAAAGGAATCTTGATATCAGATATATGATAAATGTAAAAATCATGCACACACACGTGAAGATGAGACACGGGAGACCGGAAGCATTCCGTGAGAAGTGGTTTCATAAACTGCTAAACATCAAGTCGCTGACCCTTGACCCTTGACCCGACCGTTTTGGGCGAGCTCAAGGCGTGGCCCCCGTGTAGGCCGCTGGATGATGTCCCGTCCAGGTACGAAGTGGAAGAAGCGATTCATGCCACGGTAGAGATGGACTCTTATTTTTTTTTCTGAGGCTCCTCACCTGAGGAGCTCCGTACCTCTCCCAAAAAAATGATTTTGGGGAGAAGAAAACAAAAGCGCTACCCGACGAAAAAAAAATCCCCCATGGCTTAGGTATACAACGAAAATTATCGGAAAAAAAACAATACTGAAATTCCGAAGGTTTTGGGTTAAGGAGCCCTGTCAGTCAGAAACCAAAAAGCCAAAACGTGCTACCTCTGTCGTAGCATGTGCTTTTTTTTTTTTTTTTGTGACGCGTGCTACGATAGAGGTAGCCCTTTTTTTGGCTCTTTTTTTTGTTTCTGAATGACGGGGCTCCTTAACTCAAAATCGTCGGAATGCCATTTCTTGTTTTTCAATCTGAATGATGTATATACCTAGGCCATGAGTTTTGTTCATCGGGTGGCAACTTCTAATTTTCTCGAAATCAGTGTTTGGGTCATGTATAGACCTCCTCAAGTGAGGGGCCTCAGAAACAAAATGGTGGACCTCTACCGTAGCGTGCGTCCTCGTGCGACGGCGAACCGCAAGGCGGTCTGGCCTCGTGGTCTCCCGGACAAGGGTAGCGGTAGGGGGGGTACTTCAATTTTTAAGGCCTTGTTTTTCTCTTGCTTAGAGGCATTCACGGGAGTGACCATTGGTGCTTTTTCGGTTTCGCGATATGAACCGCCATAAAATGGTTGCTCTACGCCAACTAAATTACGCTTGGGTCTGGTTTAAATTTGGCGTGCATGTTGCAACCACTCGCGGGAGTGGCCTCAAGTCGGCAGTGAAAATGATAGCATAACATCCCTCCTACCGCAGCCTTGGGCCCCGGCCGAACCCTGAATGGTCTTGGTCGATGAAGGAGCATCGGACACGCTCGGAGCGTTCAACGAGATCATCGTCGCTGCGTTGAAGGGAGGTGGCGTGCCGCAACATTGGAAATGTGCAACAATCAAGGTGTTAAAACAAAAAGAAAAACCGGACGGAGTGTGGCAACTGTGGTGGCATTTCTCTCGTGGCGCACACCGGTAAAGTACCCCTTAAAGTCATCATGGGCCTCCTCAGGGACGACTACTGCGAATGCGAAGGCATTCTTCTTGGTGAATAGTGTTGGTTTAGACCCCAGTGCTCGACGATTGGCATGGTTTTCGTGGTGCGACGCCTGCAAGAACTGGCGCGGAAGAAGGACACCCCCCCGTAAGTGTGTTTTATCGCCCCCACCAAAGCATATGACTCCCTTGATCGAACCCTTCTGTGGGCTGTCCTTGCTCTCTTTGGCGTGACTTCGAGAATGCTCACAGTCATATGCCAATTCGACGACCGCATGCGAACATGCGTGCGGTTGGATGATGGGGAGTGCTCAAATGTGTTCGACGTGGAGAAGGGTTTTCGGCAAGGGTGTGTGCTCGCGCCACTGCTGTTCAACATGGTTTTCACGGCGGTACTGGATGTGGTCGAGAAACGTCTCCTCGCTGATGCAGCCATCATGGACAACATGGTGCAGCTCCAACGAAAGAAGGACAAGGGGGAGGAGAAGGGCAAGCCACGGACGGGCAAAGTCAACGGGCGGTTGAAGGAGGAGGTGAGGAGAAAGAGGCGCAGGAGTTGTGGGGCATGCTATGCGCTGACGATGCAGGCATCGTATCGGGATCATCAGGAGGGATGGAGGGGATGATGACGGTGACCGTTACTGCGTGCTCGGCGTCCGGGCTTACGGTCTCGCAGGCCAAGACGGAGGCAACGTGCCTGCAGATGAAAGATGGGGGAAAGGTATCCTTCACCGCCGCTGCAGCCGGCAGGTATACAAACAAGCGATCGAACTTGTGTGCTTGGGCGGGACTGTCAACGCAGATAGAGAGCTCAGCGTCAAGACAACCCGGCGTCTTCAGAGGGCCTTCGTCGCGCGCTTCCAGCGGCACAAGATGGAAATCTGTGACCCCCGGAATGTGCGCCTGAGACTGAGGGTGCGGATGCTGAAAGCCGAGGTGATCGAGCTGCTACTCTACGGGTGAGTGACGTGGAACCCGAACAAGCCCGACTACGACAGGCTACGGTGGGTTCACAACTTCATGCTCGTCCGATGCCTCTGCTGCCTGAAACGGAAACGCGACGATCACACCCTCGTGTACGCCGATGCGCTTGCCAGAACGGACTCTGAGAGCATTGAGGCGACGGTGCTCAGACGGAGGATATTATGATTCGTTCCACGAATGAGGGAGGAGCGTCTGCCGCGGAGGGTGATGTTTGAAGAGCTGGCTGGGGGTAAGGGCAACTCCGGAGAGCAGGAGAAGGATTGGATGTTGCACCTTGAGGAAGATATGACGGAATTCGGCATGAAGTTCGAAGGGTGGCGAAAGGTTGCACAGAAAGCCGGCATATGTTTTCGACGGGTCGAGGAGGGGGCGGAGGCATTCGTGCGGAAATGGCTTGATGCGGATAGCTACAGAGCGGCAGAACGACGCTCGAAAATCGCGACCACGCCACCCACGGTTGACACCAATGTGGGGCTGGAGGGGGGTGCACGGGGGGAGGTGAGCAGGGGGGGGGATGGGAATCGTCCTGCCCAAGAGAGTGAAGTTTAGGTCTGGCCATCATCGTCCTGACGTATGTGTGCCCAGGCCGTAAGTAGCTAGCGTAAGGTCGCCCGGACTTCCTCGCCTTGCTACGTGTTTCCCTTTCTGCCCTGTATCCCCTATATGCCCAATGGCCATTTCTGTCAGTGTCTAGGATCTGATATAAGTGTTTTCAATCCCTTTCCTTGCTTTCTTTTCTATGCAATATTTTTCACTTTGCCTCGGTTGATTCGTACGCATACACATTCATAGCGCTGGTTGGTTGGTTGATTGGTTGGTTGATTGGTTGGTTGATGTCTGTCGCCACATCCCCCCTGCTGGCGATCTTGCGTAATCACTTACGTGTAATACGTAATTGCGTTATATATTTGCTTATATCAGACGCGTGGGTTTTCTTTCGCGGCGCTGTGCAGTTTGCCTTTACCTCCCTACACCCCCCCTGTTGGCGAGTCTACGTAACATTGTACGCTTGGAGCTCCTGTCGACCAGAAAATCACCGATATGATAGGGCCAACGAAGACCTCCCCCCCCGGTTTCTTCTTGCTGACGAATAGGCCGACATCCCTACCATCCCTATCATTAGTCAAGCTCGAAGACGAGACTGGGATTAGTGGAACTGGGCAGAAGGTCCTACCGAACCTGGGGGCCAAGCACAACGGGGGCACCGACGAAGGCGTCCACGCAACCATGGAGTGGCTTCTCAACTCCAATACGGAGACCAGCCATGGCCCGTAAAATGACACTTGATGGAGAACCCTCTCGTGCGCTTTGAGCTCGAGAACATGGGCGGAACCTGTTTTCGACCGGGCGTTCAAGGGCGACCGCGTCCACGGGTTAGTTGCGGGCTGGATGGACACTGAGGTTATCATGCACTGCGACCTCCCCTTCGACACTGACCAGGTGCAGACAACACTGCGTCACATGTACGCAACGCGCTGCCATCGTTCCTGACACTGCACTCTCGAGGAAAATGTAGATTGTCAAACGCCTCTACTGTAGTTCTATACTGTAGGCCACATCAAAATGCCCCCACGGCCATCGTGCCACCATCCCAACCGCCACTACCACGACATGAAACAAGCCGTAACAAACCGCGCCCAGCGCACGATGTTACCGCACCATACTCGCGCTGTGCGTGTCACGGTCAATGCCCTAGCAACGTTGAAGAAGAGAACAATACGTGCCATACACGGCAAGCGCGAAAAATTCTGGGCTAAAAGACGACAGGGATAGAATGCCAACGGAATGTTTGGATAACGTAATAAAGAAAAGTTGACCGGGAAAAACAACACGGATTCGAGTCATGCACCGTACAAAACCTTACGCACTTTGTTCTTACATATCGCGTACTACACTGTAGCGCGATCCCGCATAATTTGGATTTTTGCAAACACACGACGTGGTTTACGACAATAAATAGCAGACTCTGTCGACGACACGTATCATTATTACTTGTATTTTGTGGGATTTTGTACCGTTCCAACTTCGGACAGCAGGAAGGACATCCACGGCGGGTCATAAACATTCCGATGTTACGTTTCCACGCGGGGCCGAGGGGGGGCGTGGGGGCAGGTACACATCCTGTGTGAATGCGACCCGACGGTATTGACATTACCGTTGCGGCGCTATTAGCGGAGATCGACCAAGCTGCGCTTCAGGCGACGCACGAGGAAATGCTTAACGCGTTTTGCCAACTCCGTTGCTGGCAAGGGTGCCGTAGATAGTAGTATTTTACGCCCGACGACAGCGCTTTAATTGACGATCTCTTGTTATTCAGTTTTAGCCGTTCGCCTTGATTCGTCCTGGTAGAGTTCTGTCGTGTTGTGGGATCCCAACAACAGTTTGGGTCCCTTCAGGTGTAAACCAGACGGTCAGGAGGGCGGCGGCAACAGCGGCAAAACACGGGCGGAGTAGTCGTGTTCGTGTTTCCGTTATCATTCCGTGTATCACGATGATGTCATATCGTACGAGAAATTTCACGCGGCGCGGAGTCTACGATATCTCCCAGTACCCATTGTCACGGCGAGCACGGGACATTCACCCATATTTTAGTAAATGGCCCGGAGTTGCAGGGACCTCGGAGGGATAGCACAGAAGGGGATCGGCATAACGTGCGAGGGGCTCGGGGGAGCTAGGGTAGCCGATCAGAGGAAAGCACGGAAGAAACTGAGAACTGAGAACTTGTGAATCAAGGGCATGAAACACTCGCTCTGAACGCATGGAACGCTTGCCCTGAACGCCTGGAACGCTATTTGCGCGCTTGTGGACACTTGCTCTGAACGCCTGGAACGCTATTTGCACGCTAGTGGATCGCCCCGCTGGCCCAACCCGCACGCTTCTCTTGAATCAGGAAACCAGGCAAGGTGGAAAAGTACGCTTATTTTCGTGTATTTCGTGAAAGTAGGAATCGTATAAAACTCGTGGATTGCTAAGGCTCAGTCCCCGTAACACTATCGACAAGCGTGTCTCGCGAGGGCAAGGTAGACCGTTTACCTATTGGGGCTGTACGATTGACTCCTCCTGTTTGGAGCAGTTCAGCCGAGCGAAAATCTTTGACCAAGAACACTGGATTTTATAAGTTGAGAAAATGGTTTTCAATTGAGAATTTTTAATATTAATTATAAGATTAAGTATAAGAACAATTAGTAGATGCTTGGCCAGGGCATCCAATCGGGAGCGCTCACGGCACCACGCAATACGCAAACACGGCTGGCTGTATATACAAATGAGTATCGTAGCAAGATGATGTAATTGTTTGGAGGTAATGTGCGCATGAAGGCGATGACGCCCTCACCGAAACAAATTCTCAGTTGAAAATCATTTTCTCAACTTATAAAATCCAGTGTTCAAGCGTGTTTGGGGTGGTTTCGGAGACTCGCTCCATGACTACCCCCAACCGATGGTCAGCACGCAGAAAACAACACGCTCAAATTGAAGAACTTATCGATGGGTCAACCCAATATCGACAACCGAACAAGGTAGATGGTGGGCCAATGGACCACAACCAGGCGTATTCAGCCCCCATGTGGGTGCCCACCTTCTGTCGTGGCTGTGATTTCCTTCCCTTCGGGTTATCGTTACGTACGAAAACATTCAACCGAGCGCGCCGGTGGAACTGTGTTGCGCGGCATTCTTAAGCGCGGCCTGGCGCAGGCGCGCGAGATCAAGCCATATGCATCAACCACATAAATGTATTGACCACAGCACGCCTTACCGCGAAGCCATGCCCGAGGCACGCAGCTCATCGCCACCGGCGTGATGTACGTCTCTACAACTTGCGCGCCTTATCCTATGCAGTGCAATGCACACCCACGCCCAATGGTGAACACCATAGCAATCTCCCACGCGTCGTCTAGACGTTCGGACGAGTGGATGCTGCCCGGTTCGGCGGCGGAGTTTCGTTTATGACGTCCGCGGCAGTCGACGTGGGGGAATCCCCAAAATTCACAAAATGGGATCCGTTTGTGACCCCCCAGTAAGATACCGAAGAATACCCAAATTAAACGTTGTTTGCGACCGGGTTGTTCACAGCGTGATTTTTCGAGGCTGTCTCAGAAGAACGGTCGCGGACGTGAATGTGTGCGAAGGAGAGGAGGGCGACCCCCGACATGTGTGTGCCATTGGAGCATCCACGGCCTCAACGCCGATGCCGCCACTGGAGTGTACACGCCAAGGAGGCCGCTCCCACTGTGTTAATTTTCCAACTGTGTCCACATAATCTGGAACAGGCAAAACAACAAACACACGCGTGCCGGAATCGATGTGAGGGGTCAATGGTGGCAAAAATAGGATCGAAGCTCCTCAGCCTTTCTCAGCCAAGAGGGTAGCAATTAAGGTTACGTCACCTCCACGCGAAGCCCACATGTGCGGATGGTTGGTTCTTGATGTCGACTTCTGATATGCATCATCGGGTTGCTGTACGGTGATACGCGCTCTCGTGCTGTGAGGAGAGCATAGCTCGGGTGAGAGCTCCCCTCCCGTGCACGAGTGGTTTAGGCAGAGGACCAAGGCTACACAGTAGAGGGGTCACGTTTAAGGATTCATTTTTCAGCGACTAAGAACCACTCACGCGAGTGGCTACCCATGTGCTTTTCAGTTTCGCGATATCACAGTCATCGAAATGTTTGTTACGTTGCACACCAATAATATACTTCGAAGCACATTTTTTGGGGTTTTTGCCGAAAACAGGTATACCTGGTCACTTTGATGCCAAAAACAGTTACACACATAAAACAAGTACAAATCGCACACCAGGAGCCCAGTGATTGGCCAGCCTCATAGTGTACCTGTTTTTGGCTTGAAAAAGGCCAGGTACATCTGAATTTGTCTACTTTGTCTGGCTTTCAACTGGTTTTGCCGAATTTTGGCCAATCAGAGACGATGAACTACTGGTAGTTCCCCTGAATCCCTTACACGAACGCCACCGATTATTCAAGTACTACTCGTACCAGTAACAGCAGTAATAAACGGCAAACTGCGAGGCAGTTTGAGCTCAGTCTCGTCCTTCATGCTCCTTCATGTCTCGTATAGCCGCCACGCCCGATGGAGGATGAAAACGTCAAAGAGGCCTGCTATTTTGTTTGGCACTGCACCCACTTTTCGGTTGCAATTAATTGGTATTAATGGTAGTTGGAAAACGTTTGTTGCACCACCAGTATTATTACAACAACAGTAGTAGTAGTAGCAGCGCAGCAGCGCTATACTCTGTGTAAAGTGTAGAAAACATAATCAATGAACGGCCAATAATAATGTACTGATATATGGCAACACGTACAAGGTTTCTTCCCATATATATACTGCTGCTCTTTGCTGAAATTGTGCGGATAAAGCGCAGTCCAGCCTCAAATTAATCTCGATGTTAGTTTTGCTGGTATACGTAGCTACTGTACATATCGATAGTAGAAGTTAGTGAAATCACGAGAAATCAACCAAAGCATTTTCACGTATGAATACATAAAGGGCCATACAAAAAGTTTGGCTAAAACCCTTTTCTCGAGGCCGCACATTCACTATCAATACTGCTGCTGCTGCAAAAAAAAAAACAACAATGTTTATGGTTTCCCATGGCCAAAAACACCGCTCGTGGCGTGCGTTTTTTAATACGTTTCAGTAAGTACCTGTTTTTGGCGAACAGGTATACCTGATTTTGGCAGTTACCCTAGTTTTTAAGTCTGCCTTCGAGTGAAGGACTGAGCCACGCGCGGGGTGTGGCACATTATTGTGTGTTTTGGCGTAGCCATGGTTGACCCACCCTAACCCTAACCCTAACCCAAACCCAAACCCATACGAAATAAAGGCCGAAAAACGTGCCGCGACGTGCCACGACGTGCCACGGGGCAAAATGGTTGGAAATGTCTAATAATGTGTATCACTGCACGCGCGCGTGGGGCCTAACCTCGGTCTACAGAAAATGATAGTATACACTATTCCCCCCTACCGTAGTCTTGGTCGGAGGCGTACCTCAGAACCTAGTGTTATGGTTGTACATATATTATAACTTCCGGAATATACAAGATGCGCCACCGTAAACGTGTAATATCAGTAAGACCAACACAAAGCCTTCAATTGTGGCGTACCTTCAGCTTTAGTTGGCTGCAGCAAGCGGCGAAATACATATACACAAGCAATAATTGTCCCCGGCAAACGCTCACATGTTCTGCCGCCTTCATCCGTCCGCGAAAGCCAGCCCGGAGGTAGTTGGTCGCTGTCCGCACCCTGCGCATCACTCTTTCAACGTATGGTCGAAACCAGCGAGTGAGCAAAGAGGGGAGAGCCGGTTGGATGTGCGAGGCGCTTCATATACGGACTGGATGGCATGCAGGATGCGCTTAAGACGCACAGCATGTTAAGGCCTCTCCGCGAACGGTTGCGCCTGCATTCAAGCTCTGCCGCATCGGCCTTTGATGTCTTGATTAGTGGACCGGTCTACTTCTAGACTACGCCTTTACCTGGGCAAAACGTATTACAGTGAGTAGTTGCTGATCGTGGAACTCGCTAAAACCCGGGATGATGTCACATACCCGCCACTTTAATGTTATGCACAGCGCTACCGTGAGCATGAGTGCCTGTTTCTCATGAGAAATCTCTAGAATATTCGCCCCCAACAGCTCGTGAAAGGTGCGTGTGATAACAATATCTTGTTGGGGACAACATAGAATCACAGCGATTTGCGTGCGACACTTGTCCACCTGTGATCTGACATACACTTTGCAGTTGGCAGATACGGTCGGCTGCACCCCTCGACTCCTCCCCTCTTCATACGAACGATACGTCAGAAGCATCGACAGCAATTTAAAAGAATGTAAATCTTCACGAATGGTGATACCACCCTCTCACCATTTCACGCGCCGCGGTTGGTGAAGTGCCAGACCCAGAGGCTTGAGAGGTGTGCGCCACCTGTCGAGAAATCGAATCGTAAGGGACGGAAGATCGTAGACATGAGGCGTCCGTTTTGAAGGCACCCATATATACGACAACCACCAAACACACCGCAGTAGTGACTTGACTACTTTGTATTCGATCGACAATGGAGTACCTGGCGGCAAAAGGAGATGCAGCACACGCTGAAGCATATATGCTATTCAACCTACAGCCAATACAGCTGACTCGAAGGGTTAATATTCCTTCGCGCTGTTTACAGAAACAATGCATGCGGCCAGAATCGAGCAAATCTGTAAAGTCGAGGACGACTGTCTCTACCGGGAAATGCCGCGAGCTGCACTTCGTGGTGTTGCAACTAGGCTCATCCGTTCGGTTGCTTTGTCCAATGCGTTGCGGGGGCTGACGCTTGCGAGGGTGGTCGTTGCACTGGAGAAATGCACACTCCAGGTCTTTGAGTTGTTTTTTTGCCCAATCGGTTAGCAGGTCCTTGCCAATTGAATCTATTGAGATGTCACAGTCGCAGTGGAACGAGGATACGGCAGGGAGAGGTATCGCTATTTTCATTACCGAGTGCAGGCCACTCGCGCGAGTGGCTCTTATCTCACCCAATAACGGACCAAACCATGTCTTGTTGGCGCAGCGGAACAATCAATTCCCTGGTGGTGGTGCATATCGCGAACCCGAAGAGCACAAAAACTTAAAATTGCAAAGAAACCGGGGTAGCCGTCACTAGCGCGTGCACTCTAAGTAACCCCCCAACGGTAGCTTTTCTCGGTGAAGACGCTGCAAGTACACCAGAGAGGAGGCATTGAGGCACGTCCAGAACTTTCAACCTTAATCGGGACGTATATCATTTTTGTCGTTGCTGAATGGAAGTTCTCCCCTAAAACGAGCCCCTTCTCGTTGTCTTTCGCTATGACGGCTTCAGGCGGGAACATTGGAAGGTGGAAGGTTTAGCGATAAGGATGGTGACATATCTGCCCCCCTTGCGGCACTGAAGGGATGTGCGCGCAATATCTGCTGATCTCGGTTTTGATCTCTCTCTCTGATCCAGACTCCAGACACACACAAGCCTAATTCGCTACCCCGATAAACCATGTTTTTTCTTGTTTTTGTGTTTACGGACGCCGTTACAGCGTCTACCGACAAACCCATCCTATACAGAGAAACCGCCATAACCCAGAGAGGGGCAAGCGCTCGCCTGCTAGGCCCATGCCTGGAACCACTCAGCTCCCCATGGAAGATGTTAGACATGCACCCAAGGTCACAGAGTTGGGCGCAACTCAAGCCTTTAGGAACAACACTCTCCAAACCTGACCTACAGTACCCGTATGGACCCACCCAACCCGTGTCGGTGCGTTCAAAATAGGATTAGATAGAGCATCGAGGACTACAGCAGGTGGATCCTACGTAGTATGTCGACCGTTTAGCCTGGCGTAGACTATTATTCCTTGCTGCGCGTGAGTAACTATGTCAGTTTGGCCAAGGCTATCGTTCCTTGTTGCGCGTGGGCATTAACCTAACGCGGTCGGTTGGGAGGGGGGGGGGGCTATCACAAAGGCTATAAATCCCGTCTACACAATTTCGTTCGCCCTTCCGAGCTTGCCATAAGTCGATGTGACGACACGACCGCGGTACCTGCTGTGACGGCGTTGACTTGACTCCGGAGAAGCGTTTCTTGATATTGGCGAACGGCGTGGCCACCTCTTGGTAGAAGTTACGCATCTTCCGGTCCGGCGGCTGTTTCTCCGAAAAGACGAAGAATATCCCAAACGCGACAACCACGATTTCTGTTACGAATCGCCAGAGAAAAGAAGTCGCACACCAGCAAACGTTACCAAGACGTACAAGCCGCGCACATGCATGTCGCAGGTACATGTGTGAGAGTAGAACCTCGAATTACCAGGTATGTGTTTTGACGTCGGGAAATTACCCTCTCACCCCTTGAAAAGCAGTGCAGCATGTCAACATTCACAGCGGTTTTGGTTTGCCCGTTTCTTGAGATTAGCGCACAAAACTGGGTCTACTTGCGATATGGCACCCGTGAGTTGCTTTTGGGACTCCCAGTAACTTGCATAGCTGCGAGTATGGTGGGAATGCGCAAGCTATGATTGGTACAAGCCATACTTTAGATTTTTTTATCCTATCAGCCGGTCGAACGATGGGGAAGACATGGCAAAAATTCTTCGAGGTGTGTAGAAATAGTGCTGGACACCGAACCAAAACCAAAGGAAACTTTGATTGTACCGGGACCCCGATCTCGGGGGGTTCTTCCTGACGTTTACAACGTATACTCACGCCAAACGCCGCCAATGGCACCGATGATCGCCCAGCCGTCAACGGGATCGACCTCCTCGATGCTGGTGTACTCGAACTTGGCGATGGTCATCTCGATGTACAGGAAGGAGACTCCATACGAATATGACGGCGACGTCCAATACCTGTTTAGCTTACCGCTCGTTGTGCTCTGGTAGAGACAGGGAGTTTGCACGACACGGTAGGCATTGCAAGAAGGAGGGGTGGATGGCGACGGGGGTGCGTAATCGCTTTTTGACCTTTTCGCATAAACGGTTGATCCTTTCGCTACCCTTTCGCATAAACGGTCCATCCTTTTGCCGCACTTGCGCATACAAAGGGTCGATTATTTTGCCGCCCTTTCGCAACAACGGTTGATCCTTCTGTTGGAGGACTGGCGACACACAAACCGATAGCGGTAGCACTTGATGACTCTCATGCTCTTCACTTCATGATCTCTCTACCACGCCCAAACGCCCACCTGGAGAAACTAGTGAACAATTCCATGGCCTAGGTATAAAATAATGAATTATCGTTTTTAATGCAATGGCATTCCACCAATAGCGGGAAGCTCCTTTAGTTGAAGAGTCCCGTCATTGAGGCATGTCTGGGCCAAAAAACCGCAACCCCGATCGAAGCATCCGGAGAAGTTTTTCTTTCTTCCAGAACAAATGTCGCAACTGACGTACGTGTGGCCGGCCACGAAAAACAGACGTAACCGCGTCAAAGAGTGTGCTCCGATATAATACGATAGTTGTTCCAATCATGAAAGCGCGAGAGGTAAGGTGTGAGGTGTTTCGACGTGCGATGGAATCGTTCAGGCGCCGACAGGGATAACCCGAGTTGGGCATGGGCGCGAGAGGTGTGACGCATGCTACGGAAGGGTTGCGATAATATCTTTGCGAATCCCCTCCCTTGAGGAGCTCTATACAAACTTTGACAGAAATTTCAGTGCAACTCGACGAACAGGTCCAACCTCGACGAACAGGTTCACGGCCTAGGTATTTGTTTAAAATATCATCCTACAAAAAAACAGGTGGCATTCCAACGATATTGTGTAGTTCCTCAGTCGAGGAGCGCCCTCGGTCGGAAGTTTTTTGACCGAAAAGTGTCACCCTTAACATGACACGCGTCGTATGATTCAATTATCAAAAGTCGGCGCGAGGAGATTTTGCGATTTCCGGTACCCTCCGACCCACCATGGAGTTTTTCATACAAGTGCGACAGACAGCGCCAAACAAACCTTTTCGTGTTCAACAATTTAAAAATAGCATTCTCGACACCTTCAGAGCAGCGAGCAGCAAACTCGAAAGGTGTTAGTCGCATAGATACGTGTATATGCGCGCTTGAAAAGTAGTTAACTACCAGGTACACATTCCACTATAGTGCCGGAGGGTATTTCACGACACGAAAGAAAGCAAGAACAGCGTTCGCACCTGTAAGAAGGTCTGCTCAACCTCCTTCCTTTTGCCGGTGCTTGTGATTCCCGAAAACTCCGATAGGGTCACCACCTGGATGATGGTTGAAGGGTCGGCGGTGTAAGGTATGACAGGGTGTAATTGTTTTCCGTCGGGGCAAGATAATAGACGTGCAGTAATCGGCTTTGGCTTCACTTAGCTCGTGTCAGTACCGCAGCAATTACAGCCGATTTGGGAATGACACCCTAAATCGGTTGAGGTGAGGCGTATCCGTTTCCGTCTGTAACCAACAGGCTGGTCCGCCCCGGGATCTACCGTTTTGAAGTGGCAGGCGTACACGAGTAGTGCCTATCAGAGACGGATTGAATTATTAATATTCACAATCAACAAGATGCAGACGCAGAGATGATTCGAAACAATAGAAACATATTTAGTCGCAAGAATGGCATTGACACTGGCAGGTTTCAAGTTTGTTCGCTGATCTGCCAACAAGGTCCAGACGCGGCGACTGGGGCAGAATATTGCAAAATTCTAAACGGCCTTGACGAAAAAACACACAACAGCAATCTCGAGCGTTAACCAATGCCAGACAAAAAAGAGAAGAAACAACCCATCACGAGTCTATATACACACTTGATGATTAACTACATAATTTGCCTTCCCTCAATGTGCAGTGCGTATTTCATGCAATAAATAATAGAACGGACACTTGTGTCCCTTTTTTGGCGGTACGCAATGCAGAAACTGATACAGTAGATACAGTAGATACAGTATACAGTAGATGCAGTATATACAGTAAATGCAATAGATACAGTAGATACAGTAGATGCAATAGATGCAATAGATAATAGTAGATACAGTAGATACAGCAGATGCAATAGGTACAGTAGATACAGTAGATGCAATAGATACAGTAGATACAGTAGATACAGTAGATACAGCAGATGCAATAGATATAGTAGAAACAGTAGAAACAGCAGATGCAGTAGGTACAGTAGCTGCAATAGATACAGTAGATACAGTTGATGCAATAGATGCAATAGATACAGTAGATACAGTAGAGACAGTTGGACACCTGCTACGATAAGGGCAACACTGTTCGGCCAACATGTTTCTGACTGACAGGGGAAATACCCAATATATCGTTGGAATCTCGTTTGTGGCTTATCATAGTATTCGTTGTATGCCTAGGCCATGGGATTGTTCATCGGTTTTAATCGTTCAGATTTTGCTAAAGCCAGCTTTTGGGTGATCGCTAGAACTCATCAAGTGAGGAGTCTCAGAACAAAATTTATGAACCCCTCCCACAGCTTGCGTCGTAGCCGATAATACCTGATTCACAGCTCACCATATTGTTCTGGGTTAGAACGACCCATTCATCCTCCGTGAAAAGAACCCGGTCGAAGGGAAGATTGACATCCAATTGATTCTCGCCAATTCCTTCCACACCCTGGGCAATGTCGATGAAATTCACTTGGACGGACTGCATGTTGAACGGGTTTTCCGTGGCGTTGAACTCCCCGAGCGGGTCCTCGACCCACATTATCTGCACCGTGCGCGCAGGGCCGGAGATACGGGGCAAGGTGGTCGTCACCAATTGCGAGAAAGCAAGATCTAGACCTCACCCAAAAACTGACTGTGAAAAAGAAAGAGACGCCTAACCCGATAAACAAACCCATGGCCTAGGTATTCAACGAATAAGTGCACCAGCCAATGGGATATCCGAACGATATTGGGTATTGGGCAGTTCTTCAGCTAAGCAAGGAGCCCTGCCAATCACAAATGGTATGGTCACAAAGTGCTGCCTCCATCGTGGCGCGCGTCTAAGTGGGCATACCACACCAGGGAATTGACACTTCGGGGAGATGCATGCTACCGCATCGGTGCATCATTTTTTTTCATGAAACTCCTCACTTGAGGAGCTCTATATACCTCTCCCAAGAACTGTTTTGGAGGAAAACAAAAGTGCTAGGGTTACCACGAAAATTATTGAAAAAAAAATGAACGAAAGTCAGACGATTTTCGGTTTTATGGAGCCCCGCCATTCAGAAAACGTTTCAGTAAAAAAATGCCACCTCGATCGTAGCAAGCGTCGGGAAGCCGATTCACACGTTTCCAAGTGGATGTTGTCCGACCTCATTCCACCACAGACGGATGGTACGGTAGAGATGCTATGGTATGGATGCACCAATGTTTTCCGGGACTCCTCTCTCTAGGAGCTTATACTTGTACCTCATCCCAAACTATTGCTTTGACCTAATGTGAAAGTGCAATGGGATGCCAATCCCATGACCTAGGTGTACGACGAATAATACATTTGAGTAATTCGTTGGTTGAGAGAGTCCCGTCGATCAGAAATAATTTTGTCCAAAACATGCTGCCTCCATCGTTGCACGCGTCCACATAGATATCCAAAAGTAGTCACTACAAAAATGGCCTCTCTATTGTGCCGGTAGGCGCCAGCCAGAAATGCCGGCGGCACTATCGCGGCCACCGGCACAACTCCGCAGACTGCTCTCATACTACTTGTTGTTCCCATCTGAGCCAAGCGATTTCACAGGCACTATATCGGGCAACCGGTACTACTCAACCGGCGTCATAGAGGGACCTCTCCTAATCCACCGCCCACCCTCTCTCGTGTTCTTCGCCGAGAACACTAAACCCGCCTGTGACTCTCACATAAAATGCAGCCTTGAACAAATTGACGTCGCCATTGCTGACGCCTGTTTCGTTGACCGTGAGCTTCGATAGCGGCATCACGGCGCAACCAGGGTACGCTTCCCTGATTTTCACCACCTCGGGGAAGTCCGCTGGATCAAACATGGAAGGGTCGTCCATGAAGCCCTGGGTGGTTGACAACGGGGGGGTCGACCGGGGGTGGAAGATAATGTTGTTGTACACCGTAGCTTTTGCTTTACGCCCAGGCGAGAGGTGTGTGCTAAAACCAAGTAAAACACATCGAAAAAAAAACGGCTTTTTTATTCGTCGTACGGTAATCACAACTCACTGATTTTTATAAAAAAATAAAAATGCACAACAGCTGTGAGATCTAGGATTTCGTCGAAACTCATCTTTGCAAGCTGTGTGTGATACTCCGATCG
>JAYJMJ010000309.1:1568063-1578962 GCA_036873875.1 Laminaria ephemera
CGCCGACCGCCGACTGCGCGTCAGGCGCGAGGCAACGTCGCTGTGTCCCCATCCAACTCGTCGATCGTTCTGCTGCTGCTGCTGCTGCGTGCTGCGTGGATAAATAACATATTGATTTTAGAGACCATGCCATTTTTCAATTTGAAAATCTCATGACCCAAGTCGTCGGATTTTGGGCCAGAATCTGACGACTTGGGCCAACGGATTCTCAAATCAGATTTTTTCCGGTCCAATTTTGCACATTTGGACTGCACAAGCAGGTGCTTTCATTTTTGGGATCGAAAACTATGAATCTGAAGCTCGAAAACGGACCGCATAGGAAACAGCCTGAGCGAGAAAATCGAGAAAGACGCAAAATAACGACGAAAGGAAGGGAAAACGAAGAGGAACGAGAAAAAAGAACACTAAGAACGCGAAGAAAGCAAAGAACGCAAAGAAAGCCGGGAAGAGTTCTCCGAGAAGGGGAGTTAGGCAAGCGTGTTCCAAGTGGGAGCGCTGAGAGCGAAGCAGGTCCTTTTAATCAAGTGATTAAGGTTTTTAAAAAAAGCGGAGACAAATGTAATTATGTTTATGGCATGATATGGTTGCACTTGTTGCTCACTACGAGGTACCAGGTATTCATTATTGGCAACACCTTCAGTTTGGAGGTATGATATGATACAGCACCTAAACCGCGGGCTGTCGCGCTGTGACTATTTACAGGCTTGTTGTGACCAGCCCACCTGTAACAACAAATACACCTGCCCTAGGCATCCACGCTCTATGGAGCCAGCTGCTGAGGAAGGTAGTCGCGCAGCGCTTTCCTACGGGTACTGGACTGCATGTCGAAATGCGCCGTTTCTCGCAAACACAACCACCAAGGAATACCGGTAGTCCACTCAAGTCACGTGACTTGGGAGGCTAGTGGGTAGTGCTACACGTATATATGTAACCAACACTTCCATACGTAGCTTCGTATATTGATACCATGCTTCTGCTTGAGTAAACGTGAAAAACCCTCTGGTACCCCTTGAATACAAAGGCCTTGTATACCGCTGTACGTATTTTCCCGTGTGGACGCAGGAGGAGGAGGGGTCGGAAGAGGAGCGGGTGGTGCCTCAGACAGTCAATCAACGTCTGCTCGCCCAGATTGCAGCGCAGGTATTATATAATATGTGCTTCCAAAAAGTAAAATAGTACCAGATAGTTGATGCTCCTCGGAGTCGTCGAACGGCCGATAATTCGACGATAACCGCCCGGTCTCCGCCCACTCGTAACTTTTAGCCTAGGGTACAAGATGCGGGAGGGAGGTATCGGCGTGGCCTCGCTGCTTCGACTCGTATGAGCCGCGTTTGATCGGCACTTGGAGGATTGACGCTTCCTTTGTATCCGCCCCAGAAGCACCGGGATTCAGCGCAGGACTCAGTGACCTTGTGTTTGGATAGGAGATGTGATGCCGTTATCGATGAAGAGTCCTGACTTGGGAAGTAGATGACGTAGCCGCAGGAGACGCGTGACAAACACGACATACCAGGTATACTTACGGAAGGTGACATAGCCGAAGCGCCAAGGTAGTTTAGCGGCCACAGCTCGCAGCAGCGCACCCCGCCCCCTTCCCCTCGCCTGCAGTTTCCGCGCGTTTCGTTCGTTGCTCGATTTGCACATCCATCTATTATACTATTCCATCGCGGTTTTTGTGCGTGTGTGACGCCGATCACAGCCCCAGAGAACAGTTCAAGTTCGAACGAGAACAGTTCAAGTTCGAACGATACCCCCCGACAACAGATCGAGTCTGAACGATATGGAGGCAGGCGACAACAAGCCCGTATCCAAACCAATTCAAACTAGTCTACAGTTGCTGTCGTTCTCACATGAACTCATCATCGCCATAATCAAGTCCGTGGTCACAGGACAGGCTCCAGTCACTCTGTAATGGAAGAATACCTCAGGAAAAACACAAAACAAACCAAAAATGGTAAACGTATATGTCTTAGCTGAAACAAGTCGTTATCACACCTTGGACATGTAGCGCTGACTCTGCTTCATTGCGTGGACGCGCAGGGCAAAGATATTGTTATCCCAACGGAGGAAAGCAAGACGATTATGCGGCGAGAGGAGGACCTGAACGGAGTCAACCCGCTGTACGCGATACTGGGCGCCGGGGGTGCGGCGGCCATGTCGTTCGGGTCGTGGAAGGTGCGACGGGAGCCTTCCCAGCCTGGTGCCACTCGGTACCGTTATCCCGATTGCGGTGGTATGCACACTGTAAATGCAGCGCCAACGATATGCGTTGCCGTGCTGTTGCCTAGGCGTTAGTTTTTAAGGTTGGATGGAGGCATTGATTTTTCTTGGATTTTTCGAATTTAAAAGTAAGGAAGCGGCCGAAAACAGGTACTTGGAAAGTAAAAACATTCCCGATTGTGGCGGTATGCATATATTTGCAGTAAATGTTTAGTGTGGGGTGCGGGCTGTAGCGCACGTTGTGGGCCAGCAGGTTGCCCTTCAAGGCCCATGGACGTTTTGATTCCTGAGCTGTGTTGGGGGTACGTTTTGCTGCGCATGCAGAGGTACGCTGAGCAGCCGCAGGATGACGATGGGCTCACTGGTTTCACGAGAGCTATGTGTGGAATAGGTATACATCCGTCCACTGTATTAGAAAAATATGAAAATACACTTCAGCTGTGAGATCGAAAATTTCATGGCAACTCATTATTTCTATCATATACCTGCGTACCGGTGTATGCTTTTGCCTGTAATTTTCGCAGCGAAAATCTATGGATAGCGTCAAACTGTGTCGCAAAGATTGACTCGCTCTGGTTCGACGTTTGGAAACCGCAACCCGAGACGCCGGAAAAGAATCACGAACTTTCTTCTTTCGGCTATTCTCTGTTTGCGTTCCTTTCCAGGCGACGCTCTGGTTCGCCCAGGCATATTACAGCAAACCGGCGCAGGATAGCGACATCCTGGCTGTGGCTCGCATGACATCCTTCATCAAGCAGGCAAGGGAATCAGCAGACGCCGCTGACATGAAGCACTGGCAGAACGTACTCCGTGTGGGTTGGAGCTTCTACACTAGCATGCAGCTTGTGCCATGGGAGGGCTGGTGGCAAGTCGAAACGCATCTATCTCTAGCCGACTCGCGAATCGCGTATTGTGTGGTGGCTCTTCTCACGGAATGACTTTAGAGAAACAGCGACACGCAGCTAACATAAGACCGAAATAACAAAAAATAACCTTCCACACCTCGGACAGATCAACGACCCCTGTTTGATGATCTAGATATTTCAGGGAAGATCTGTATGGTCTAGCACATGTTACCGGGTGACAGCCGCATGATCTGCAGGATCTAGCACATGTTTCTTGGACTGGATCTGTACTCTATGTATACAGATCCTGCACACCATCTCTTAACGGCAGGTACAGGATCTACTGTAGATGATCTAAATCATGATCTGTCCGAGGTGTGTAACCTTCGCACTCTGTTCATCTTGCACGTTTCGTAGGGGCAGAAACCCTCGGCAATTTTTCATAGTCCACCTGCGAAGCCGCCCGATTTCGATGTATGTGGGATTTTGCCAGTGCGTCGTTCGCTTTTTGCGACTTGAACCACTTTTGCTTTAGAACTCGTTTGTCCACGGGGATGTTCCTGTTGTTGTTCCTATTCGACTCGCGTACCGGTTCGCGATCACCGTCGATGTGTTTTTTTGCCATGAGGCGCCCCCCATGCTACGGCTTCTGAGTATCTCGCGTAGAGATGTCTCATACGAGTGCATTCGTAGTACGTTTTTCAAATATCGCCTCCGTTCAATTCGTACTGTACGTGGTGCCGATTGAACGGCTGCAACACCTGGCCGGAGCGATTCGCTGAACAAGCGCCACTTTACTTTCGTATATTACGTCCATGTTCCCCATGTTGTACCGCCATCCTCGCAGGCGGTGGTGGGATTGTTTGCGCTGGGCAGTGGTATATTTGGCGTGACGGCTTTGGGCATGGGCATAATGGCGGGCATTGTTGCGGTGGGCGTGGCCAAGGGCGAACTGGACCCTTCGCCAGAGGTGCGTAAGCAGGAAAATGCCTCGGCAGTACGTTGAACACAAGCATAGCAGTAGGTTTTCGCGGCATGTGGGTTACGTGCGCGCGCTTACCGTTCCTTATGAAGCGTTGGCAAAAGGGGTGGGGCAGATTGTTTGGGTGCCGGATTGTTGTTGCTTCTCTCTCGGCACTCGGGCACCGACCTCACAGAGGGGCATGACAACTCGATCGCACGCGGCGCTCGACTGCGAATAAGGTTCTGCTATGGATTGCAGCACATTTGGTGTGGCCGGTTTCTGTTGATCTAGACGATTGTTTCGCTTCTGAACTGCCACTTCGTCTCTACCCCCCCATTCTCACTGCCAGCAATGAATTATTAATAATAACATTCGACACCGTCGTCCCCGTGCTAGTACGTGAGGGCTCTTGTTGTAGAAGCCGACCTCCGAGATCCAGGAAATGACTGGCCCTAGTTGTCGCTATTAACTGTTAGTGCGGTTTCGCGAGTCTTTTGTTGTGAGCCCGCTAGGCGCAAGTCTAGGGCTACTTCTGGCCATAGATCCAAGTAAGCGTTACTGTAACCCTGTCCTGGACCTCAAGTTTATTTCGGCCCCAGCTCGAAATGTGAAAGCAAGACAGATAATCAGTGTGTTTTTCCATGGTTGGCAAGAGGTGAGCATACTCTTGTCCTTGGTTGGCTGATATGCTCATAAGTCGACCAGGGTAGATTGAGATGAACGCCCTTGTTGGTTATATAGCACTACCCACTAACCCACGTGACTGTTCGCTCAGTGGGTATGGTGTATCTCTAACAAAAGCACAATCTGAGTTCCGTGTGGCTGTTAAGCCTGGATCTCAGATTTTACCCCAAGGGTTGCAATCCCTAAAGTTATACCAGGTATAGCACTGCCCACTAGCTTACATAGTCAGCGCTGACTGCTAGCTCAGTAGTTATGGTGTATCTCTAACAAAAGCACGATCGGAGTCCGTCTGGCTGTTAAGCTCGGACCTCAGATTTTACCCCAAGGGTTGCAATCCGTTTAGTTATATAGAACTACTTACTAGCCTACATAGTCAGCGCTGACTGCTTAGCTCAGAGGTTGTGGTGTATCTCTAATACTTCTGCCATGATCCTGTCCTCATGTGATGCTTCCACGTCAATCGTATTTTCTTTCAAAATGTTTGTGCACCCAGGCGAGTGGCTCGAAAACTCCAGCACCGGGCGCTTCCGCGGAAGAGGTGGATCGAATCATGCTCGAGAAGGCGGAAGAGAGCCTGCGTAAGGCCCAGGCGGACATCGAACGAGACCTTGGTGGCAAAAAATAGTGTTAATTGTGCACCATAAGCCCGGACCCCAGACTGTGCTTTTGCTAAATCTTAACCATAACCACTGAACCATAGTCAGCGCTGACTGGCTGAGTGGTAATGGTGCACATTTAACAACTAGTTTCTGGACTGCCAAGGCAAGCCGGCGGGGTTGGGCAACCCATTCGCCCTTCGACTGTATATGGTATGATAGAGGGGGTATCATATATACAGTAGAGGTCCCTCTATAGTGCCGGTTGCCCCATGTAGTGCCGGTTAAGTTTCTTGGCACAGATGGGAACAACAAGTAGTGGCAGTATGTGGAGTAGTGCCGGTTGCCGCTATAGTGCCGGTATTTCCGGCTGGCACATACCGGCACTATAGCGGAACCACTACTGTACCCCGTTTTTCACTACCGAGTTTAGACCACTCAAAAACGGACTTAAACCCATTAGAACTGCATCCACGTTTTCGGGGACAAACGGCTTGAAAATCGTGTGGGAAAAAACGGGGTGCTGCGTAGTGAGAGTTAACCCTACAGATACGGACAAAAAATGTGACATCACGAATCGTGATTAAATTTAAGTGAAGCAATATGATTGACTGAGATCCAACCGCATGCCCCGAAGCTGTTCCTGTCTGCAGAGCCAGCCGCTGTGCACCCCACCATACTTTATCCAAGCAAAACAAACAATTCCAAGGCGGTGCGTATCACGAAGACGAAAAGCACAACAGCGGTCGCCATTCGCGTGAGTAGCTCTGAATCGCTTAAAAGAAATACCCTTGAGTGAGCTAGCTCCCTACCGTAGTCTTGGTCTTGCGGCGTGACTAGTCATGGCTACCGAGGACAGTGGTTATCAAAGTGCGTATTATACGGTGGTTAATTGGCCGACCGCTTGCTGATTGGTCTGTTTTCGGTGGGCACGTACAGGGGGTGTCCGTTTGTGGTGCGTTACACGCGGTTTCTCCAACGGTTTGCGCAATTCGAAGGCTGCAGACTGTGTCGGCCTTTCGGTGTTGGTGAAATTTGATATTGTCGGTGGTGTGTTTTGCCTTGCACCTCGCCGAGCTACGAGTGTGCGTGTTGAGATAGGAGGGTGGGAAGATGGAGCGCAGCAAATATCAGAACAGCTGACGTAATAGCTCTGCAACCTTTACTCGAGCTTGCTTTGGCTTGGTCTTTCATGGGTGGCATCATTTTTTTTTCTCTCGACTGCTTGATGTTTGTTTGGGGGCATTCGCTGGCTATGCACCGCCATGCTGCCGTGCGTGTGCGGGACGAGACGATTATGGCTCGCGATGTGCATGTTTTATGCGCGAGATGGCGTTCATAAAACAACAGCTCAACATCGCTGTTTTGTAAGACTACCCTGGTACAGGTAACTCCTATTATTATTAATAGCAGGTCTCTCTACTAAGGAGGTCCCACGATGCCACTCAATTGTTGTGTATCTTTTCGTAGTAGTTCGTTTGTATTAGTCCTCAGGTCAAGGAAAAGGAACACGACTGATCGCTGTGCGCGAGGCAATTCCTTTCGTATCATCCCCTTGTTTCCCTATACGTACATGCCCACAAGGGCATGTGAAACCCTTTTATCTCAGTATCCAATATCTAGGCTCCTGGATCCTAACCTTTGTCAGGCTCCCAGGACAATACCATAACACTAGCCCACCCTGACGAGCCGTGTATGCTGAAATGTGGGAGAATCGGGAAAGCACCGGTTCCACGATCTAAAACATGACTCGAAGACGCGGCTCTTCAAAACCCACTCCCACACCTCTACCCTGTGAGGCTACGATGGGCGAGAGATGGACCTCCAGCTCTCATGACAACAAATTTTGCTCTTCGTATTGGGCTGGCACTCCGAACCAGCACCGCCAAACCAACCGCCTATACCCCAGATGAGCATTGGTGCTGCGCAACGGGAACTCTCCCGCGCTAGCGGCGAGCGATTCCTGGCACCCGGCTACAGCTGCGTGCCGCGCGGGCGATTCGCATCTCTCGTCAAGCAGAAGCAGCTCCGAGACCACTGCCCCCGTTGGATTTCGGTCGATGAGCGCAGAGAGAGCCCCTTCTGGCGATTTTCCGCCTACGTACGATGACGCCGCCAAGCTTGGTGACCGTAGTAGGTCCGGCCCCGCTTCTTGCGTCGGAGACCCAGTGCGCCCGGAGGGCTGCACTGCGCGCTCCAACCATGACCGCCGACGGCTCGCCCCCCCCATAACAGCTGGCAGTCGGGACCTTGTCTCTTCCATGCGGCAGCAGCAGCACGACGGGCCCAGCCATAGGAAGTACATACGACATGTATGTATTATGGTGTGTGATGAATGACGACGATGGTCGACTGAAACTCATAACCTCGTTGCGGTACCGTTGGAGTGAAAGGACCGGTCGCTGTACACCAGGTCCTACTATATACTATACCTGGAACTTCTTGTGATAGGAGTACATTGTATAGAACCTATAACACCTGTAATATAAAAATAGGACAACGGTGATTCGCCGCCCAGGGTTTGGTGGGGCAACGGCAATAAGCACCACCCTCTTTCATACCTTTTACTTTGCTCGTTGGGGCACATCATACCTACCTGATCTGGTCGGGGCAAACCATACTTGTTACCGTTGGGACATCCCGTGGGGGTATTTAACACGATGGCGGCCAAATCACACATATTCTTGAGCGGGTTCCTTCGTGATCGATGATTTCACATTCATTTGAACTACGAGTACGAGATTTTTAACTTGATGCATACGTACGTAATGCTGTCACATCTACTACATACATGTGTAACAGTGCACGGCTCTTTCTTAGACTCTCTCTACTGAAGATTTGCTTGAGTTCACCATCAGCAGGAGGGGTGGTGGCACGAGGCGCGATGACCAATAAATTACGATTCCCTAGCCCCTACGAATCGTATTGTGTGCCTGGTACGTAGTATCAGTTCAGTATAGTTGTAGTATGGTACGTACCAGGTATCATATCATACTGTATGTATATACAGGTTGCTTCGCTCCGCGGGCGGCATTCGCGGGCGGCATTCGCCGTTCGCTACGCTATAATAGCTCAAGAAGGAAAATTAGAACAAATTATGTGAAGCGGACAGAGATCCATGATTGATCGTAGGTGCAAACTGGCGATTTGACAATGTCAAGAGGCCCGCCACCATGCTCCAGGAAAACAACCCGGACGCCACATGCATGAGCATACCGCCGTATGTACCTGGTATCTTGCTGTGGTACTTGCGACGTATATGTCATCAGTCCCGAAGTTTGTGACTACAGTAGTACAGAGCTTTTTTTGTCTCTGTCTAGGATGACGAACCGGCAAGAACACTGCTGCGTGTGCTGGATGTCGATGGGAGGAAGGCGAGGAGGAAGGCGGGTAGGAGGAGGAGGAGGTACGCGGGCCGAGGAGGAGGAGGAGGTAGGAGGAGGTGGTTCAGGCGGGCGAAGAGGAGGAGAAGGTGGGGGGCGTCGGAGTAAGCGCAAAGGCAGATCTCAAGCGGTAGGCTACGAGGAGTCGGAGGAGGAGGAGGAAGAGGAGCATGGAGGTGGAGTTTCCGACGATTCATCTGAGGAGAGGGAGGACGCAGGAGGTGGTGCGGGCGCTAGGGGTGGAGGAGGGGGGGGAGGGGGGGGAGGAGGTACGCCGGTCGAGGAGGAGGAGAGGGGAGCTGAGGAAGGCGACTATATTGTTTACTTCCGCACACCTTCTCCAACTTGTTCCACACCGGACGCGGTGCATACCCCATGTTAATTATATAATATGGGGCTCTGGAAAATTATCAGTTGGTTTTCTCGATATCGGTTCTCTGATGTTGCCTTGTTGGATTTTGCAGTCATCTTTTACGCCGGGCGCAGAGTGTTCTTTCTTCTGCACCTTTTGTTTCTTGGACGATACATACGCGGTGGTAGGAATCGATAGTAAGCGGGGGGAGGGAGAGGGTTATCCCGACATCATAGGGCATTGGTTTTCTCGGTATTGGTTCTCTGCTTTTGCCTTGTTGGATTATGCAGACAACTTTTACGCCGGGCGCAGAGTGTTCTTTGTATTGAACCTTTTGCTTCTTGGCCGATATGGACAGTGGTAGGAGTCCATAGTAAGCGGGGGGGAGGGGGGGGAGGGTTATCCCGACATCATAGGGTATTGGTTTTCTCGGTATTAGTTGTCTGATTTTGCCTTGTTGGATTTTGCAGTCAACTTTTACGCGGGGCGCAGAGTTTTCTTAAGTTCTTTTGCACGTTTTGTTTCTTGGCCGATACATACGCAGTGGTAGGAATCGATAGTAAGCGGGGGGAGCGGGAGGGTTATCCCGATATCATAGGGTATTGGTTTTCTCGGTATTAGTTGTCTGATTTTGCCTTGTTGGATTTTGCAGTCAACTTTTACGCCGGGCGCAGAGTTTTCTTTCTGTTGCACCGTTTGTTTCTTGGCCGATACATACACAGTGGTAGGAATCGATAGTTAGCGCGGGGAGGGGGAGGGTTATCCCGACATCATAGGGTAATGGTTTTCAGTATTGGTTCTCTGATTTTGCCTTGTTGGATTTTGCAGACAACTTTGTACGCCGGGCGCAGAGTGTTCTTTCTTTTGAACTTTTTGCTTCATGGCCGATACAAACAGTGGTAGGAGTCGATAGTTAGCGGGGGGGGGGGAGGGTTATCCCGACATCATAGGGTATATTGGTTTTCTCGATATTAGTTGTCTTATTTTGCCCTTGTTGGATTTTGCAGTCAACTTGTACGCCGGGCGCAAAGTGTTCGTTCTTTTGCACCTTTTGTTTCTTGGCCGATACGGACAGCAGTGTATAGAAATCCCTATAAGCGACGCGCACAGTGGTAGGAGTCGATAGTAAGCGGGGGGGGCGGCTATCCCTATCTCGTAGGGTATTGGGTCATCGACCTTTTGTAAGCATGGTTGAAGCCTACCAGGTATATATTAAGAAGTAGAATCGTTCATGGTATCAAGTAAACATTATTGTTCTTTTAATAAAATTTTAAAAAAAACGAAAACGACGGCAGATTGTGTGTAACACGTGGTCCAACGCGGGAACGTTGCATGAATATTGTTCCCAATCTCCAAAGTAAAGGTTGTGTCGATGACGTTGGGCAGTTTTGTCCAAGCATGAGGTTGCGCTTTTTCAGGACCTCGAGAGGCTGCGTACTTTACGTTGTGCAACCTGGGGACGTTGTGCATGTATCTCCCAATGTATCGACGTTGTGCATGTCGACGTTGGCAAACAGGAAGGTTGTGAACTTGTACGTTGCGCAAACGAGGACGTTGCAATATGTGGCCAACCTCATTTCCACTCAGGTTGTGTAATCTGGCGTCGCAAGGTACCCTTTTGGCCACTTGTGGATGAGCTTGCAACGAGCAAGCACACACACATAGCACAGCACAAAACAAAAATCACACAACACAGCGCAAAGACCAGCAGCATCCCAACGGCCAACCAAACTACAGCCCGACTAGCCGGTGGAAAGCGCTCAAGAGATGGCTCCCAGCCCGGCGCGCTCTGCGGTCAGAGAGCTGGGGCCCTGACATCGCTCGTCGCGCGCTCGCTGTTCTGTCGCCCTGAAGG
>JAYJMJ010000309.1:1624519-1634687 GCA_036873875.1 Laminaria ephemera
TAGACGTAATATACTGTTTTTAGACTGGAATATCTTAAGGTGTGACTGACGTGACCAAAAGCAGCCGTCTCTTTGCTACCACTTGACCCACAAGTTCCACGCTGCTGTGTGTGTTGTATTAAACTGCTTTTCCACCCATCGACATCCAGCATACGCAGCAGCAGTGTTGTTGCCGGTTCGTCATCCTACACAAAGACAAAAGCTCTGTAGTCACAAACTTCGAGACTGACATATACGTCGCAAGTACTACAGCACGATACCAGGTACATACGGCGGTAAATCCATGCATGTGGCGTCCGGGTTGTTTTCCTGGAGCATGGCGGCGGGCCTCTTGGCATTGTCAAGTCGCCAATTTGCACCTACGATCAATCATGGACCTCCGTCCGCTTCACATAATTTGTTATATTTTTCCTTCTTGAGCGAGCGTAGCGGGCGGCGAATGCCGCCCGCGGAGCGAAGCGCCTTGTAATGTTGTGTGATAGAGCCAGAGGTTGAACCCGATTGTCTTGAGGAAACTGCGTGCTGTGGTGGGTCAGACCTCGCGGTAAGAAATCCCCGTTCGAACTACAGCAGTAGTGGTGCGAGTAACTGCCGTACACTCAGTACTCAGTAGCACCGAACTCGTATTATACGGTGGAGTAGTTCGTTGCACGACGGCTATGATAGCTAACAACTGCTGCTGCAGTATTACACAGCATGCAGCACAGCAGTATGTACCGGTAGGCGGCAGTAGTTTTAAGTGTGTTAACCCCTTCGGGGCTTCAGAGGAATTAAACGTCGAAACAAAAATGACCATTACAGCATCGACCACACGAAGCAATGCAATACTACTGCTGGGGTAGGGGGTGTGTCCGGAGTGCAATGTAAGGAGCTGACGGACATGCGCGCAATATGGTGATACTCGTATGATAGCGCTGCACGTTCTTCCTAGACGTTTGATTATATCGTAATCGTCGCTTTTTTGGTCGAAATACATGAGTCCCAAGAAGATCACTAAGTGTATATAATCTAATGTGCACATAGTATAGTAAGTACTTCGTCGTGTGTTCGGATGTATGATACTGGTATGTTGCATGTATTTGTTGCTTGTATGATACTGCGAGAGGTTTTTTCAGGTTCCGACTCTCTGCTTCACGTTTCGCACAACAAGTAGTTCCTTGAAGCAGGACACAATTTCAGCATTCGAAGCGGTGCATACCGACGAACGCACCCTGCTCCGTTGAAAATATTAATATATGAGCATGACAAGAGGCGGAGGGAAGGGAGGTCAGAAACATAAAACGCACGAAAATACGAAAATGAAAATACCAAAACACGATAATCCCTTCCCCTGCACCTACGTTTCGACAAGTTGAACCAGTGATGCATTGCCGTTCTTGTGTTGCGGCACGTCTAATCGGTGCCGGCAAAGGAGCCAACGATCGCTACGTAGCGCTTCTTCGAGTCATTCCAGGAACCAGTAGCGCTTACAACTTATTCGCGAAACCCCTTCATTGGTCAACTTCTGATATTGCGAGATGTTTCATTGGTCAACGCACGCACACACACAAGTTTACACTTGATCCCACCCAGACCTGAACCCTCCCAACTGACCCCGGGTATATAAGTAGCCGCCGGCAGGGCCCACCAAGCTCCCTGATCCCACACCAACCAAAATCGATGGTCGGCAGCAGCAAATCGAGAGTGGGCCACACAGCCAGCAAAACATTTCTCGAATAAGTGGTAGGTACTTTCCCAGGAGCAGCTATCCAAGAAACGGCTCTCCGAATGATGACGAATGATGACGAATCTTAACGCTTTTACTACTGCAAAAGTGTCCTATACGAACTCCAAGTAGTTTATCCCAATATGGGCTATATGAACAACATTATTTATACGCATAAAAATCGATACTTCCGCCAACTTTCTGTGGGCCATCGTTCACTTAGAACATGCTTCAAGATTGCTGTCAAAGCGACCACACCCTGGACAACATGTAGACAATGGCCACTGCAATAGCAATGGAATATGGTGCAATGGGCGGGTCAATTGTCGTCGGTAATGTCTATCGATTGTTACCTTCCTCAATCTATTGTGGCCTGTAAAGGCCATCCATGGATAGCTAGCACATTTTTTTTGGTGGACAGTGTCAGTCGATAGGTAGCTTGCACAATCTATTGTGTGGACCATGGTTATCGATGGACAAGGTTCACAATGTATTGCGGTCGACACTGGCTATCGATAAATACCTCGCACAATCCACGTATTGTGGCTGGTAATGGCTATCAATGGACACGGTTCACAATCTGTTGCGGTCGACAATGGCTATCGATAGATACCTCGCACAACCTACTGTGGCTGGCAATGGCTATCGATGGGCACGCTTCATAATCTATTGGGGCTGGCAATGGCCGTCGATGGACACCCTTCACAACCTATTGTGGCTGGCAATGGCCATCGATGGACACGCCTCACAATCCGTTGTGGCTGGCAATGGGCATCGATGGGCAGACTCCACAATCTCTTGTGGCTGGTAATGGCCATCGATGGACACGTTTCACAATATATTTCGTCAACAATAGATTTTGATAGTTTTAGGCAATAGGCGGCTAGCATCATGGGATAGATGATGTGTGATGTGCATATACCCTGGAAAATAGAAAGGAAATAGAACATTGATGCTACAATAGCTCCGCAAAAGTGGTTGTCAATGGCCATTGTAAACCACTATAGACTGGAAGCGCTGTCTATCGATAGATACTGTGGGGAACAATTATGTCGTGTAAGCAACAACTATATACATTGTATGAACAATAGGCCTCTATCCTTGTCCGTCGATGGCTATTGCCCTGAACAATAGACGTCCGGGAAGCAACAGGAATATACATTGTTTGAATAATAGACCACTAAACCTTGTCCATCGATGGCTGTTGTTCTGAAGAATTGATGTCGGGGAAACAACAGCAATATACATTGTTTAAACAATAGACCAATAAAAGTTGTCCATCGATGGCAATTTTCCTGAACAATAGATGTCGGGGAAGCAACAGCAATATGCATTGTTTGAACAATAGACCAATGAATCTTGTTCATCGATGGGTATTGTCCTGAAAAATAGATGTCGGGGAAGCAACAGGAATATACATTATTTGAGCAATAGGCCACTAAACCTTGTCCATCGATGGCTATTGTCCTGAACAGTTGATGTCGGGGAAACAACAGCAATACAATAGACCAATAAAAGTTGTCCATCGATGGCAATTGTCCCGAACAATAGATGTCGGGGAAGCAACAGCAATATTCATTGTTTGGACAATAGACCACTAAACGTTGTCCATCGATGGGTATTGTCCTGAACAAACGATGTCCGGGAATCAACCACGATAGATGTTGTTTGAACAATAGACCAAACCAGTTTGTCTATCGATCGCTATGGCCGCGAACAATAGATACTCAACTGTGTCCACCAATAGCCATCGCACCCGCAATGAACTGCTGGGCGTGTTTCCACAATATAGTATTGCCTCAATAATACTGTCTCAATACTGTTGCCTCAACCTATTGTGTATGGTGTAATTGTGTACCAGGTATATATCGATGGCCATTTCTGCCGACCGCCGACGAGTGTCATATTGTATGGTGATTTGTGCACACCCTTAACAACTCTATTCGAGTTCGTGTTAAGTTTGTGAGGCAACCATTCGTCCACGGACGAATACCCTATCAAACACATATATGGGCAACTGTTCGTCTGGACGAATACCCTCTCAAAACCATGGGACAGGTAGCCGTCCACCGACGAATATGCTACTTTCTCAGAAATGTGGGGCGAACATGTTTGTTTCATGTTGGAATATTTGAAACGATTTTATGAACAATATAAACAGTGCACTCTATCACAAAAAACGTATGTTCAAATTGCAAAAAATAATAAACATTAGAACGTATGTGATGCTTCTGAGGTAGCGCATTTTTTCGATGTTGTTTCGTATTTTATAAATTTTCTTCGATAGTCATTCTCGCTAAACGAAAACGCGTAGTCGTTGAAAAGAAACTACCAATTGCTTGAAAGCAACACGCAAAATGCAATGGTCACTGCAATAGGAATGGAATATGATGCAATGGGCGGGCCTATTATCTTTGGTAATGTCTATCGATGGTTACCTTCCCTAATACAATGTGGCCTGCAAAGGACATCGATGGATAGCTTGCACAGTCTATTTTGGTGGACAGTGTCTGTCGATGGATAGCTTGCACAATCTATTGTGGTGGACCATGGCTATCGATGGATGGATTGCACAATCTATTGTGGCTGGCAATGGGTATCGATGGACACGCTTCACAATCTGCTGTGGCTGGCAATGCCCATCGATGGACACGGACACGCTTCACAATCTATTGTGGTGGACAATATCTATCGATCGATAGTATGACCAGTCTATTGTCGCCGACAATACTTATCGATAGACACCTTCTGACAGCCTATTGTCGCTGACAATATCTATCGATAGACACCTTCCACAGCAGTCTATTGTCACTGACAATATCTATCGATAGACATCTTCCACAGTCTATTGTCGCCGTCAATATCTATCGATAGACACTTTCAACAATCTATTGTCTCCGACAGTATATATCGATAGATCCCCCCCTCGTCTACTGTCGCAGACAATACATATCGATAGATTCTCCCCCTCGTCTATTGTAGAAGCAATAGACCATTGTTGTGTCTATTGTCCAGGGTGTGGTATTTGTTCGCTCAGCCCTGGCGATTACGACTGTGGTATTAATAGTCTTGTCTTGCAATTCGTCGTATTTAGAAAGTTATTTGCCGAAAACAGATTTGGCCAAAAAATCCTGCACGGACCATATATTTCATGTATTTATTTTTTAATCTCACTTTTTACTTTCCAGCTTCTGGACAAGACGTGGTCACGGGTGTCGTCCCTTCCCCCCCCCGGTACGTGCCTTCATTTTTATCGCGCAGAGGGTTTAGCATTCCCAACGCTCGTCGATTTTCATCCATTTTTTGCTAACTCACGCTCTCGCGCTTTCCGCAAGATATGGAACGCTGGGAGAGAGGCACAGTGGGCCTCATCTGAGGATACTATACATTCACCTTTTTGGCACCCAGGTACGCGACCCTATAAAGGTCATGCTGACTTTCTACGAAGAGCCAGTCACAGCACAATAGGTGTCATCATGCTGCGCGCGTGTCGCACATCTGCTTACGTCGTGCTTCGGACACATCCCCTCCCCTAGCAGTCTCTCTATGTTCCTTCGTGGGGCCGATGTTGCAATTACCATTTTTTTTAACATTGTTTTCCTTATGGACCCTCAACGGGGTTATTTCCTACGTGGAGATGTTAGATCGTCAGGTTCGGTTTGCGAAACGAAGCCCATCCCCCGAGCTATGGATGGGCATGGATTGCTGAGAGCTGCGAGAGAGGCGCCGTGGGCCTCAGCTCTGGGCAACAGAGTATCTTGCAGCCCCAGTAGCTCCTGCTATGATACGCCATTCCCAGGTGCGGATGCCGCAGACACGTTGTTTTTCATCCGTACAGCGGTCGGCCAATCGGTCCACGCTGTTTATTTATTTGTGCCTGATATCGGGTACCACGTACCCGTATACATGAATAAAAAACAGGTATTCCTCTGCGATTCACACAAGTAGGACATTCGCGTACACTCACCGGTGTATCGTCCTCCCCAGACGTGGAAAAAAATGAACTATTTCTCCCACACCCCCCCAACGACCCATACTACGGTAGAGGTGTAGTACCATTATTTTGTTTCTTGGGCTCCTCACTTGAGGAGCTCTAAACCTCACCCAAAAAATGATTTTTTTGAGAAGAATGAAAGTGCAACGCGATGAACAAACCTTCGTATGGCCTAGGTACATACAACAAAATCATATTGCAAAATAAGAATGACATTCCGACGACTTTGGGTTAAGCAGCCCCGTCATTCAGAAACAAAAAAAAAAGCCGAAAAAGTGCCTACCTCTATCGGCGAACGCGTCCAACATGGACCCGCTCCATCGTCGAGTGCTTTTCTGACAAGACAACGCGTTTCCACGGAGACTAACGGATACTCAACAGCACACCGAAAACGCGGGTTCAAGACATCGAACTACTAATAATGTTATTTTGTACTATTAATAGTTCAAGGCATTGAAATTTTATGAATATTTTTGGCACCCGACGCGTGCCACGATAGCGGTAGCACTTTTTGGCTGAAATGTTTTGAGAATGACGGGGCGCCTTAACCCAAAATCGTCGGAATTTTGTTCCTTTTTTTTTTGCAATAATTTTCGTTGAATACCTATTACGGAGGACCATAGTAATCAGGACCTACGATACACACAAAAACCTACATATTCCCCTAATTTTACTAACTATATTTGGTCCTAATTACTATGTACCCCCCGTAATAGTCCATGGGATTGCTCGTCAGTGTAGCACCTTTATTTTTCCACAAATATGTTTTTGGGAGGGAGAGGTGTACAGCTCCTCAAGTGAGGAGCCTCAGAAAACAAATGGCGTACCTCTGTCGTACCAACCGACGCCCGACAACGGACAGCAAGAGCTTCAGCGTCAATCACTCGTAAATATCCCCAGAAAGAAGAGCAACACCAAGGGAAACGAAAATACATGAACTAAATATCCACTTCCGTCTGAGGGAGACGATAGTGATACCCGCTGGGGAATGAATTAGTTGTTTGTTTGTTGCGGGCAGACGATTCTAGTAATATCGCTACCCCGATATCAGCACAAAATCACAAAAACCGCGTTGAGAACGAAAGTTTCGCACAAAAAGCTTCAGGCTCTCTAGGTCGCGCGAGAGGCCGGTTTAGATATCTCCACGAGCAAGCAGTAATGATGTGACTGGAGATAATTGCCACGAACCATCATTCCCAACCAAGCAGTCACTATTGTAACGTTGTAACATTCCGGGTGTCGCTTAAACCGTTCTACAACTTCCTTTTATTCCCACTCTAATGCCAAGTATTTTGCTCCTAAAAAAGTCGGTGCAGTTTTAAAAAGGGATAATTCGTACCAGGTGTATAGTTTGGGATGAATGAGGCCTCTCTGCTGTGATCAGCTGAAGACTCTCACCGAGGGCTACTATCCTACCCCCGCATTGATTCATCGGGAAATCAACGCGGTACCTCGTCGAAGAGAGCAGTTACTCCGGAAAAATAAACACTGCAGTATCGAGGGCCCAACACCGACGCTGCATTGCGAGGGGTCACGACCATCCATGGAGTCCTTGAATTGGAGGGAGCAGTGTGTACCGGGGACAGGTGGGATGATAGTATCATCTCCTGTGCCCCAGTCGACATCGTACCCTTCACTTGGAGTAAAAGCTGCCCTTCCTCTATCTCTACGCAACACACGTGAGTAACAACGAAGAGTGCTCAATAGACAAACCTGGCAGGGGACACCACCTAACAAGCATGTACGCAGTCCGTCCTAGGCACTAGCCTAACTATTGTGCGCGTACGATTTTGAACGGCAGCCAAGCAGTTACAGCGGGGTACCCGATTTAAGAGCCCCTCAGAACAGACCGTTGTCGCCGCTCTTATATCAGATTGGGTCTCATAAGGGTTTATTCAAGCCGATTTGGCCGTTCTTGAGTCCGTTTTCTCTTATTATGGACGCTCTTAAATTGGGCATCCCACTATTTGTACTGCAGGCATCGACTGTCCAACATCCTGCACTGCGAGGGGTCATGACCATCCATGGAGTCCTTGGGTTGGAGGGGGGAGCACCCGATCAGCCCCGGGCACTAGCCCAACCTTTGCGCGCATACAAAATTGGAACGGGTGGCAGCATACACGGAGAACGGAGAGCGAGACGAACACATTTGAGCTCATAAATTTCTCGTGGATTTTGGCTGTGGGTTGGATGGAGTTCACGATTAGGTATTGGATTTAGACAGATTTAGACATTGGTGAGCTCAGAAATTGTTCGGGGATTTACCTCAGAATTTGTTCGTGGATTTAGTTGCTCAGAAATTATTCGTGGGTTTAGTAGGCCGGTGAGTTAGCTGGGTTGCCACGTCTAGGTATTAGTTGGGTGGCGGAGTAAAAGCCAATTAACTGACTTGGTCGTTAATGGTAAACACCATACGTCGAGCCACAAAACACGGAGGGAAATATTATCACGAGCCTAGGAGTGGCGTGCAGCAATACCAGTATGCCCATGCTACACGCGTGTCACGCAGCTCCTTAGTTTGCAGTCTGGACACAGCCCATGGCCTACCAGCACGGGCTGCTTCGTGTGGTCGATGCTGTAATCGTTGATGCAGTAGTTAACGGTGACCGTCGGTAGGGGCAGCTCGCGCTGCCGTCGCCACGGCTACTGAAGGATACGCCAGCTAACGCTGGATTGCGAATGGATTTGAATTAAATTGACACACGACATGTAAAAAAATGCGTCGAAGTGTGGTGAGCTTAAGCTTTATTTGTTTTTCCCCATCCGCCGGAAGATATATATAAAAAAAGACAACGGAGTACGACGTTTTTTCCCTCTGATGCCAAAGGGGTTACCTACTTGCATGACTTTTTTATCATGCTAATAAAAGTTGTTCTCACTTCCTGGGGTGCTGGTGGAGAAAAGCCTCCAACTCTTGCCAGAAATCTAGCCCACTCCAGTACCTGAATTAGAGAAATCAGAGGGCGGGTGGAGAACGTGGCGCGCGGGGGGGGGGGCTGGCCCTGTTAGCACCGCAACAAAATATCCACACCGATTCCTAGTAGACTGTCCACAAAAAACGTAGGTGCAGGTCAAAAGTGGTTAAACAACAATTCGCATCTATTTGCGACCTGGCCATGCAACACTCTCCAGCAAAAATGTTGTTGGCGTTTAATTATATTACCATTTGCAGACGTAGGCCATGGTGTTGTTCGTCTGGATGCACTTTCGTTTTTTCTTAAAAGTCAGTTTTGTTTGGTGTAGGTGTGTAGAACTCTTGACGTGAGGAGCCTCAGACGCATGCACGCCACGGTAGAGGCGCACCATTTTTTTTCTGAGGCTCCTCACTCACTTGAAGAGCTCTGTCTTTCTCCCCAAAACTGATTTTTGGGGGAAAAATAAAAGTTTCTGCACGATAAACAATCAAATGACCTATTAATAAATAGGTACAGTATACAATGAAAATTAGTCCAAAAAAAAAAAACGAAATTCCGACGATTTTGGGTTAAGGAGGCCCGGCATTCGGAAAACGTCCCACGCAAAAAGGGCTACCTCTATCGTAGCACGCGTCCTCAGAAAAAAAAATGTGAACCATACCGTAGCGTGCATCTTGAAGGTGTATTCTACAGCTGCTACTGCCGCGGATGTGAGCTGTAGTCGACAAAACACGTGTACCTTATACAGCGTGTTTCCTATCTGATTTGGAGGTTGAAACAATTATATCCTATGAGTACAGCTGCTACTGCCGCAGACGTGAGCTTTAGTCGAAACACTCTTGCGGCTTACACAGTAAGTGTGTTTTATTATACCTGATTTAGAGGCTAAAAAGGTCTATTCTATAGCTGCTACTGCCGCACTGTTGGCTTTGGTCGAAACCAGGGCATTCATTGGAGCTCCAGCGTCTGTTGCGCGAAGTGCAACAGGAGCTGGAAGGAAGCGCAACATGTCAGATCTTACGCTACAAGTACCATACAGATCCGCAGTATACCGACACAACACGGGTAGCAGGCGTGTTGACCCTCCGCAGGGGCCCCGGAGGATCGCCGGAGATCGACCTCCTCGTAGGGGCCGCCTGAAGCAACATTGCGGCGCCTGTTCTACTAAACAGCATTTCCGATCCGAACGTTGCGCCAGCGCAACAGCTAACTAGTGCCTTGGTGTACACACCTCATCCCGCCTCTCCCAGAGCGCCCATTGCCTCATGTCGATCATGTCCACCACGTCGGCGCGAAAGTCGACATCATCACCGAGTCGCGCCGCCAGTCGAACGTAACTGAAAAGCACACGAGAGCCACGCCACGGTAGGAGGCGTCCCCGGTGGTCTAGTGGGTTAACCTCGAAACCACTAAGGTCGATTTCGCGGGTTCGAGCCCCCCCGAGTGCATGCTCGTACTCGTAGGGACTTTTTCTTGTGCTAAAAAACTGACTTGCGGAAAGCGCGAGAGCGTGAGTTAGCAAAATTCGATGAAAATCGACGAGCGTTGGGAATG
>JAYJMJ010000309.1:1687783-1698342 GCA_036873875.1 Laminaria ephemera
TACGTGGAAGTGTGGTGAGCTTAAGCTTTATTTTTCCCCATCCGCCGGAGGATAAAAAAAAAAAAAAAAAAAAAAGTTTGTACAGTACTGCACCGATGAATTTTATACTACGGGTATGGGTACTCTTTTTTTTCCTCTCCCTTTTTCCTTGACATTACGAGTTGGGCTTTTTTTGCAGGGGTAAAAGAGGGATTTATTTAAGCCACAGGAAGCATCTGGTAATAGCTTGTGCCTGGAGTTGAGACGGGTCAGGCCATTGGGGGCGCGATTGGCCTTCATGTGCGTACCGCCGTGCTGCGAGACCTTGTGACCGCCTTCGGAAGGTGGATTTCCAGGCAGTGTCTTTGGTACCAGTATAGTGGTTTTCAGTATAGTTGCACCACTATGTACGTAAATATAAGGACCTTTTTGTACTGATAATAGTAAACAAACGGTCCCTACATTTCCGGACAGATGAGTTGCAAATGTCGTAATGTTTTTCTCCGTTCGCCGCCCGACCTGTTTTTTTACACACCGTACCCGGCACAGACGGTGTATTAACCCTTTCGGGGGGTCTATTTATATCAACCAAAAAACACGGTAAGTGCGATATTATCACCCCTCTAGGGAGAACTTGTAGCAGTACGAGCGTCAGCATGCTGTGCACGTGTCGTATAGCTCTTGACGTTGCACTTCGACACGCACCTTACCCCGGCGCCCCGGACTGTTTCGTGTGGCGGATTCTGTATTTTTTTTTCACTTTTTTTCTATATGTTTTCCCCTTAACTTTTTTTTTTAAATTATTATTATCCTCCGGCGGATGGGGAAAAATAAAGATTAACTTCACCACACTTGCACGTATTTTCGTACGTGTCGTGTGTCAATTTAACTCAACTGCATTCCCAATCCAGCGTTAGCTGGCGTATCCTTGAGTTCCCGTGGCAACGGCAGCGCGAACTGCCCCTACCGACGGTCATCGTGACTAATACCGCAGCGCAAGCTGCCGTGGTGTGTGTACGGATGCGTGAGTATGTCGACCCGACTTGATCCCTGTGGATCAGGTGCGGTGGAGATAGCCACCCGGACGGTCATCCCTCCGGGTAGTGTGGGACTTGCGCAAGCTCGCCCACTAACAAAACCCCCGGCCATGAGAAAACAGTCTCCCGCCGGACTTGGTCCCGTTACGGTCCACCCTACCCATTCGGGCGTTGGTGGGGTTAATAGCATACGAAGTACGGAGTATACTATAAAATACTACTATTGTATGGTGGAGGTTTTTAAGGGGGGCGAAGGCCGCCCATGCTTGCAGCCGGCCGCGTGCTCCCAATTAACAACGTGTGCAATCATACGGACCGACATGGCCCACTGCGCTGCAGATTGACGACGCAGCAGCCCGGTTATGTATCCGGCGTGAGGAGAAAAGAGTAAGAACAAAGAACTTCGAGAAGAACAGGAAGACAGCAGCAGCTACTGTACTTCTATTTATAGTAGTTCCGCATCTTAACGGAATCTAGATCACACGCGGATTAACAGTCGTGGAAATGATCTCTCCAAAAATGTTTGCAGTACCTGTTGAGACCTTGCTCGACGAGCAGGGTACCCATTACCCATGCAGACACCCACCGGCCGGCACCGACGGAGCCATGTACACTGCCTATAGATTCCCGTTGTGTGTTGTTAGGATCTGGATGGCAAGCGATGTATGACGTTTGCCCTGTTATTTCCTCCGGAATTAGACAAGCGATTATAGTCACTCGTTCTTTTAAATCATACCTGGTACACTTTTTGCTTTTTGGTCGTAAGCTCGCGTCGTTCGCTGCGAAACCTTGCAAGGTTATGTTTTGTAGGGTGTAGTACGGGTATGCACTCTGAGAATACCCGGATACCTACCCGCGTATGGCCTAAGCAACCAGGTTCGGTACCCGGGTACCCCAGAGTAGACCTGGTATACCCTACTAAAGCAAACCCTTGAAACATGAAACCTTGATATTTGATATATACGTGGTACACAGCAGCAAAACGATTGTAGAAATCACACTGTTGACCCTGGTGCTAACTAGTGCTAAGGGGAGTCGCCGACCTATAATCCTTCATGAAGACATACACATCCCGTAACACGCGCGATCGGAGTATCACACACAGCTTGCAAAGATGAGTTTCGACGAAATCCTAGATTTCACAGCTGTAGCCGTATTTTTAATTTTTTATAAAAATATCGACATGCGGGATCGCACTGACAATATTATCAATTCGGTGTGGCACTGACATAATATCGATATCGGTTTCGCAGGACACGAAGCGCAAGAAGGCCCTGGATGACCTGGGGTTCGACTGGGGGGACGACGCGTTGTATCTTCACTTTCAGTGGCCAGAGGTCCTCATTTCCTTCTACTCCGTCATGGTGCGTTTATATAGATACTGTGACAAGTACCACCGTATACTCATACGTATGATAGCAATTGTTTTTTTTGTTTTTGTGTTTTTTGTTTTCTTGCGCGAGCGTGTGTTTGTTGTTGTCGCGGTGGGTTTAAATTTTGTTTTGTCACAGTTTTGTCTGTTTTGTTTGTTTGCTGTTGCTTCTTCTTCTTTTTTTTTTATGTTTGGTTCTCTTTTTCCTCGTGATTCTTCCTGTTTTTGTTTCCGTTACGGCTCTCTTATTTTCTCGTACAAGCTGGTTCCAGCAGAAACAAACTAAGTGTCGGCCGCTGCTGTAGTGATTCTTCTTAAAAACGTTTCACCTTCTAATTGCGTCAAGCTACCCGTCGATAAAAACGCCGCCTTGACAATCCCGACAACTCCCGCTTGGCGATACCCGATCCCCCCCCCCACCCACCCCAACTCCAAACGCCAATAACACCCACACCCACCCCACAGCAAACCAAGAGCACCCATTTCACAATGTCCGTGATTTTTCGTCCGTCGTTTTATCCCTCTGATCATACTGTGACCTCTAATCTTATATGACAGAGATTGAAGGGGCACCTCGACGTACCCCCCCACCCCCCAGCAAATCCAGAGCACCCATCACTGATCACGCTATCCGTAATTTTCCGTCCATTGTCTGTGTCCTCTCTTCTTACTCTGACCTCTGGTCTTGCTGTTACAGAGATTGAAGGGACACCTCGACGTGTCGCCGCAGTACGTGATCCCAGAGGAAGACCCGTGGCCGATGCCCATCAGGGGCACGCCGGTCGGCTTCTACCTCAATATTATTAAGGCGCAGAAGGACCTGCTCATCGAGCACTACCCGGACAGGTAAGGAGGTGCCGCTGGAGAAGTCTGGGGGGGCGGGGGGGGGTTCTCATTTTTTTTTTCGTTTCTTGTTTTCTGTTTTTTTCGTTTTTTTTCGTTTTGTTTTGTATTTGTTGTTGTCTTGCGTGATGTGGATGGTGGCACTCCGGTAGGGTTCTACCTGGATATTATTAAGGCGCAGAAGGACCTGCTCATCGAGCACTACCCTGGCAAGTCAAGAAACGCCGCCGGAGAAGCACGGGGGGGCGGGGGGGGCTCGAGGAATTTTTTCATTTTTTTGATATTTTTGTCTCATTTTCTCATATTCTTGTTTTCTTATTTTGTACTGGTAGGTTGTTGGTTGTTGTTTTTTGTTGTTGTGGTTGTCTTGCGCGATGTGGGTGTGGTGTGGTGGTTTGATTTAGGTTTTTGGGCGCTTGTGGCGTGTTATGTAATTGGTTCGTTTTCTTGTTATGATACTATCGTTTTCTTGTCCTGTTTTTTTTTTGTGTACTGTTTTTTGTCTTGTGTGACGTAATGTGGTGTGGTGGTTTGATTTAGGTGTGGTTTGTTTTGTGCGGTATGGTATGGTTTGATTTGTTTTTTTTTTTTCCATGTGTAGTGGCTTGGTTTGGATTGTTGCCCCATGCTACCTTCTCCTCGTCCCGGCTTCGCGTGCGCTATCCATCGATGGCTCTGACCCGACCAACCCATCTTCCTGTCTGCTTGCCTGTCTCCCCTGCTTTTTGCTGTAGGTACGAGATTCTGCGCGGGTTGGGCGTGATGTGGTCGGAGCCCATCTTGGTGGACTGGGAGAAGGAGGAGGAGAAGATAGAGTACCCTTGGCGAGAGTGGGGGTTCGTCAAGGCGGACGATGAGCAAGACGAGATCTCCGTAGATCCAGAGTTCGGTTTGAAGGATGCCGACCCGCTGCTGTGATTGGGGGTCTTTTGATTTTGAGGCTTGTTGGAGGAGGGGGTGGGGGGGGGGGGGGCGTAGAGGTGGCACCCAGCGCGAAAGAAAATGTGGGCAAATGTTGTGTTTGGTTTGTTTTTTAGGGGTAAACATTTTGAGTGATGAGTGTGCGTGGGGTGCCCGGTTGTTGTCGGTAGAAGCGATTTAGGCGTCGGGGAAGATGTCGCGTTTGTTTGCTGCTGCTGCCGCTGCTGCTGCCGTTGCCGCCGCTACGATATTGCCGCTACCACCGCTGATGGAGTGTGTCCATCCCCTCGTCAAGAAGAGAAAGAGGATGGAAGGCAAGAGAGGGAGAGAAGAGATAACGACTAATGCCTCTGACGATTGTTTTTGTCACGACGAATGTTTTTGAATGTCCGCGAGTTGTTGATGCCGTGGAAAGTGGCTCTTTGCTCCATCTCCCCGCCACAATCACTCGCAAACATACATACCTGGTACCAGGATACACGAATACCAGGTGCACACTTCATAACGTGCAAAACACCATGAGGTAACGTTTCGACGCCTTATTTATACAGTAGTGTGTGATGGGGTGGTCACCTCGCCAGCAAATGAAAAAAAATGCGGGACGGTTATTTCACGTCCCCGTTTTTTTTGTCGATTCCGACATGGTTTTTATGCATTCGTTTGTTTCATCCACCCCCCCCCCTCCCCCATCCTCCAGCCATCCAACTCCAGAGACTTGAACATCCTGTCTGCTATGATATGGGGTCCCCCTGGCATGTTTCGAGGTTTGAAAACACACGAACAAAAACCTACTGCTCTGCTGTCTGCCGTTGTAGCGTTGTGCCGACGACGCCGGCGTTCACGCGTCCTGCCCGTCAATGCTGGATGGTATCATGACGACAGCGACTCGGGAGATATACACTGGACGTGGTGTTAGAACTCATGTTTCATCTCGCGGCCACGAAGGGGTATAGGTAGACCTTGCTGACCCATGTCCGCGACACTAAAACTCACTCCATGTTGTGGAAGCACGTTGTTATCACACTTAACGATTCACAGCGAACAGCATAACAGCAGGGCGGTGTGCAACGCCACCCGTCTCACTTGGCCGCGTTAAGTGATGATGCTCCCCCTCAAGCGCAAGAAATATGCCCTAGAAGTTTCGCGCTCAATCCCATAACCCCTTCATTCCAAGGTCCGTGTGGGACATTTTGTCCGTTTTGAGTTGCGGCTTTCCTGTGTAACTTTTTCCTTTAGAGGGGCATAGCCCCGAAGAGGGTACTCCGTATCATCCACACCAATACTGCTCCGTACCAGGTATCCGCTTAGTCCTCTCGAAGGTGAATCCCCTCGAATTTTCGATTCTCGGTCCGGGCCAGCCTGCGACCAAACAATATCCACTCCACCATTGGTCATAAGTCATCATCTTGCTGCCCCTCACGAAGTTTCAGCTCGTTTTTTTTTCGCGCCGCTTGTGTCTAGTTGTGGTTGACTCGGCAGCGCGGGAATCTTTTCGGGTTCTCAGCGCACGGGGACGGCAAAACGCATTTAGGTGCTTGTAGTTCCCTTTCCTCTGCCCTCCTTGCTGGCTCGAACTCTCCACTCGCGCTTCGCAGTCATCACTAATCGCCCGGGACATGCTTTACGTACGGTTGTATTCATGTTCACTAATCAACGTTGTTCCAATGACAAAATGAAACAAAAGAGGCAGATCAAAAAGTGCGCAAAAATATAAAGCAAAATCATAACATGCACAACATAAAACAAAAATATGTGCCTTACCCCCTCCGTACGTAACAAGCCGATAAAGCTACATACTTGACACCATCCATTGTGTTCTCAACTCTGTGGTACAAGCTACTTGCAAGGATCTAGCCTGTGATGCACGAAAAAAATCTAACCCGTCATCTCGAAAAGGCAGAAAGACTCTACAGGTATACGTGCAGGTATACTGCTGTGTCATTCTAACCAACACCGTACCAGGTAGGTCTAAATAAAAGCACACACCAGTACGAGTATATGATAGCCAAATATGGTCGACTCTCTTTGTAATGTGCTTCTGCCTGTGGACTGCAAGTTACCGATACTGCAGAAAATCGCCGCTACCACAGACAGCACTAATAGACTCCCCCCCCCTCCAGCACATCCGGCATCATCGCTAGACCGTAACTAAAATAAAATTCGGAAAACAACAACGACACCAAAATCAACAAACCCTCACTCTCGACAGCTGTGCCATGCGGTCAAATACAACAACAATAACTACGACAACAGAACCGACGAGTGCTGAAGGGTGAGGAGCTTTCGGCTGTCCGGAATGAAACAAAAATAAAACAAACTAAACGCCGCCACAGAGACTAAAGAAAAATCCGTGACACTGGTGGTAGAGCCTAACGCAGCAAGCCCTCTACCCTTCTGCATCCCTGCTTGCTACCCTACGCGCGGATCTCATCCTGCACATTTTTCCTGGGGTTTCGGAGAAACGTGGCGCGTAGGAAGAGATATGAGCGAAACCACACCAAAACATCACGAATATACACACAGCAGTAGTGGTCTCTCTATACGCACCAGTAATGGCAATATGCAGAATAGCGCCAGTTGCCGCTATAGGACCGGCAATTCCGGCTGGCACATACCGGCGATATAGAGGAGCCACTACTGTACTTCTAAGCATACATATTATATAACCTTAAACTGGCGTAGAAAACACTGGTATATCGTTTTATGGCATTTAGGTTTTCGAGCAGTCAGACAGTCAGACGGACATCTCGACGGTTTAGGTGACAAGACAACCAAAAAAAACTGAGGAATACCTGGTAGATTCGCGCGAACAGGACAAACATCTGGGACAAGAAACCTCCCGCTAGCTAAAGCTCTCGGCACAAGAAGTGGGCGAAGAGTGCAAAATACCACCCGTTTCTTGCCGTTCGTGACATCACAAAAAAACGCGTCTAAAAACAAAAAGCCACACGAGTCCACCCTATCGGCGACGCCTCAACACAAAATACTCTACTTCCCCGCTGCGCAAGCATAATTCAGCGGAAGGGGATAAACAACTGCAAAGAAAAAGAGGGAATCAAAATCGAACAACAGCAGCAGCTACCGTTTTTTATCTATATCTAGTATACCACGACCGCACGGTAGTGCTGTCCTTGTATTGTAGCTCGACATATTTCTATGTTTCTGTTTTTTCGGGGAAAGCGGGGCAGGCACACTGGCCGATCGTGGGGCGGACACTTCACACATGATTACATTCGGTAGCCTCTAGCACGCACAAGTTCGTACAGCGCGCTACGATTAATAGAGGCTACCTCAAATCTAGCGCGAGGTTCTAGGTAGGCAGCACGGAGCACTTTCCGTGTATCCTCCTCGCATGCGTACAGGCAACAGCTACCGTACCACTACTAGCAGAAGCTAAGGCAAACGCTGATCCAACACATATATCACGGCATGCAGGCCGCAACAACAACCACAGCAGACCTTCACCGTTTCAGCGCCTCTTGAATGGCGATACGAACGCCAGCGTCGACGAAAACGTGTCGTCATAAAAATACAAAAATACAAAGCACGATATACGCATCGTCTGTGGACGCGCGAGCGTCTCACTCGCTGTGCCCGTCCGCACACCGCCGGTCTGTCAATACACTGACACTAGTTCACACGTCAGACACATCAGATGCCTACCCACGATAATGTTTTTGAGATAACTCCCTGGCCAATATGATCTGCATGGCCTGTAGATCATGTTGCCGGGTGAGAGTAGGATGATCTGAACGATCTAGCACATATTTCCTGGGTTTGACCTGTACTACACAGATCCTGCACAAAATATCACAACGAAAGATACATGATCTACATAATCTAGATCGTGATCTGTCCGGTACGTGCACTAGTTTACTGGCCAACCGTGAACAACACCACCACACAACCCAGTCGAGTGTCTTCCGAAAGCAGCAAAAATCCAATCTCCAAAATATGGTGCCCTCCCAGCCAATACATCCCGGATATATGCGCCCGGGCGTAGACCCTGCAAAACGCACATACATCAAAATTTATACACAAGAATAGACAAACGGCGCTTACAGCACGTATATATATCGTGCAAGAACACACAGCAGGCACATACATCACCCATATGGCGCGAGGACAGACGGGCGGACCCCAATTGCCGGCGCACGGCTTCCCTCGCGTCCCCTAACTTTTGGCCGGCCCGGAGGACCTACCGGTACACAGTACCCACGCCACCACAGCACATTCCCCTTAAAACCGGGGCTTTTCATGGGTCATGATCCGACCCGGAAAACCTCACGGTTCGAGTCGGGTCGGGTCAGGGGGTATTCCAAATCTCACGGGTTGAGTCGGATCGGGTCAGGAGGTTTTCAAATATCACGGGTCGGGTCGGGTCAGGCTGACCCGATCCGACTCGCGAGAAATGACCCGACCGGGAAAATCCCTCCAAACAAAACTGGCGGGGGTGCTGACGGGTTCCCGTCATCGCCTAGACGGTCGACACCGGCGCGTGTCCTCCGTCAGTGTGCGGCGGGGGTGGTGGTGGCGGGGCGCGTTCCCACCCTTCTTCTTCCTCGGTCTTCTCGTCGTCTCGCGACTTCTCGTCGTCTCGCGACTTCTCGTCGTCTCGCGACTTCTCGTCGTCTCGCGACTTCTCATCGTCTTGCGATTTCTCGTGGCCTCGCGACTTATCGTGGCCTCGCGACCGACGATCGACGGCGCCGCCCGTCGAGGCGCGGCGCATGGCCGGGTCCCCCGAACTCCGGGAGGTGACCGGTATCCCCTCCCTATCTACCGCCTCGTCCACGGTCTGTAACGCCTTCCAGGACGCCGTTTTTCTCGCGTCGCTAGCTCTTCTTCCCCCCCCGCCGCTCCTGTCCGCGGCGGTGGCGGCGGCAGCGGCGGCGGCCGCTAGGGTGATTGCGCCGGCGGGGGCTGCAGCGACTGAACCATCGCTGTTGAGAGCGTTCCGATCGACATCACCCGCGGTGCTTTCTCTAGCCTTTGCTTCTGCGGCCTTCGCCTCGCTGGCGGCCTCCGCCGCGATAGCAGTCTTGATCACGATCATGATGTCTTGCGCTTCTATGTCACCGCCGCCGCTGCGGCTGCCGCCACCGCCGCCACCGCCGCTGCCTCCAACGGCGGCGCTCCCCACCGCTTTTCGGCCACCGTTATCTTGCTGATTGGGCGACTCCTCGCCGCCATCGCTGTCATCTTCTACCCTCAACTCCCCCTTCACGGCCGGGGCACCTCCACCAATCATTTCTTTGAACGGGACGACCACCACAAACGCCAGAACGATCTTCCCGACCGTGCAGAACAGGGCAACAACCGTGAAGATGAGCCGCGCGTCGTGGGAGGCAAACGCCCGCCCTGCGTCCGCTGCATCCAAAGCGTTACCCACCGCGAGACAGCACGCCGTCTCCACGCAGGTGAAGAAGCAGGACACCTTGTAGGCCTGGACTCTATCCATCACGGCGTCCATAAAAGGCATGCCCACGTGACGTACAAGTGCTCGGAAGTGGAGATTCTCGCGCTCCACCCCTCTCCTGATCGAAGTCCGCGAGAGCGCCCATCGGGTGAACCAAAACCACGCCAGCAAGACGAACAGGTAGAACTCGAGCACCAGCGCCACCACAGCCAGCGACAAGAACCTGCCGACGATCTCGAGCACCTCGTATGCTAAGAACCACCACACGAAGTCCTGCGGGTGCATGCGGAACCCTCCGCCCATGACGACGCTACCAACGTACGGGATGGTCCCGAAAAAGAGGCTCGACGCGAGGGTAAACCTCGCGGTAGGGTAGTCAACCCCCGTCACCCACGTAACTTGGGAAAGCGGGTGCTCCGCTACGACACTGGTAGTCGCCGCGGCTAAGGATAAGGTTGACACGGCAATGGAGAAGACCCTCAAGGCTAAAAACTCGCGGTCTACCAGCAAAATGTACGTCTGCAGGAGGAGCTGCGGGAGCGACTCGAACAGCGGCCCGATCAGCCGGAGCGCGACGATAACGTGGGAATACCGCTCCTCCGCGATGGACACGTACGCTTCTACCAGCAGTCCAATCTGAACCATAACCGCCACGCCCCTCTTTGCAGACTCCTTGCGGAGAAGCGCCGCCCCTAAGACCAGAGATGGGCCGAAAATAAACACCAGTCCCACGACGAACCAATACCTCTGCTGCGACCGGTAAGAGGCGACGGCGGCGAGGTCGGAGGCTAGGTCCAGGTAGCCCAGGAGCAGCGCGGGAAGCAACGACCGTTTCGACCTCCAGGGGGGGACCGGTGCGCCGTCCTCAGGCACGGAGAAAACGAAGCGTTTGAAGTTGGGGTGCTTGCGCAGAGCCCGGGGTATACCTCCGCCTGCACGCAGGGGGCGAGTTTGAGGCGGGGGGGGGGCGGGGGGGGGGGGGGGGGGG
>JAYJMJ010000309.1:1735189-1749579 GCA_036873875.1 Laminaria ephemera
CCGCTTCGCGTTTATTTGCTCTATCTGAGCTAGCGTAGCGGGCGGATGCCGCCCGCGGAGCGAAGCGCCTTGTATAATGTACACCTGGGAGTTGGATATTTATAGCCCTCCTCAAGTTTCAGATTTGAGAGGTTGAGAGCAGCTTTCACCGAGAATTTGCACTTTCCGGCAATCATTACCGCACCCTTTTGAGACGTTTAAATTGGTTTTAGTGCCACTGACCCCTCTCTCCTCGTCCGGGGCACGATAACATGCGAAACATGCCGCAGGCTCTTCCATCAGATGGATCGGCGCCAAGAAGAGTCCAGCAGTAAGCCTTGGGCCGACTTCAGCTTCATCCGAGCGGACGCGTTGTTAACCCTCCAAGTGCTCCCGCGCTTCCAAGATTGCGGCGACGCGCTAGTGGACGGGCAGGACGTCGAATTTCCGGTGCTCGTGTCGCACCGCTGGACAGCCCAAGACCACCCAGACGAACACGGACGGCAGCTGCAAGCCCTCCACAAGTTGGTGAACGCCGTCGCAGACGTTGCGCTGGCGCTGTTCGCTTCCCCCGAAGAGCAGTTCGCCGCAGCTTCAAGCTTGGCCGTGCATGGCGTGCTCCAGGCGGCCATCCTGGCCAGTCGCTTCGTTTGCTGCCACACCGTTCCAAACGACCGCGATCACCTGCTGCGCCGCATTGGCGTGTGGTACGACTATTCATGCATGCCGCAGAAACCGCGGACAGAGGCAGAGGACCGCCTCTTTAAGTCTTCCCTGCGCAACCTCCCCATCCTCTTCAGCACTGCCCCGTTGGTCAGCTTACGGGAAAGCGCCGGGGATGACTACATGTCGCGGGGCTGGTGCCTGGCCGAGGTCGCCTCAGGCGATCAGAGCGACTTCGTGCCGCTGACATTATATTTGGATCTATTCGGCCATGAAATACCGCCGGCTAAGCTTGATGAAGCCATTGCCGCGGGCGGCGAGTCGCCGTTCAACCCCTGGGTGAGGCCGGCTGCGGACCGCGCTCGAAGCTTGTTACGCGGCTGGGGCGTAACTCCTTTACCGAGCGGCATAGAGACAGAGTGCTCGACGGCAACCGCTGGTGGCGACTGCACGCGTGCACTGTGTGCGGAACAAATGGACCGTTGCCAGCTGACGGGCTGCTGCATTCACGAAAACTTTGGTGTTTGGTGTGCGAGCAGTCTGTGTGCCGCCAAAGCTAGGGTGGGACTGGTGAGGGGAGAAGAAGAAAGAGAGGAAGAGGGAGAAGAGCAAGAGGAAGAAGAAGAAGAAAAGGACGAAGAAAACCAAGAAGACGCGGACGAAGACGAAAAAGAAACGGACGACGAGGAACAAGAAAAAGAAGAAATGGACAAAGAAGAAGAGGAACATGAACGGGAACAAGAAGACGTCGAAGCCGTCGAAGAAGAGGATGCTAGCAGGCCAACCGCGACAGTCCCAAACGATGGCACTGAGCTTGTTGGGTCGCTGTACCAACCAGGGTTTGAAATAAGCGTAGATATCAGCAACGAGATCAGGCTGCTTGAGCTTGAACCCCCTTTTGACCTTGGCGACGTCCTGATCGCTCGCCTCGCGAAAAAGGAAATCGAATGCACCAACGGAGGCGATGTGCTTCGGGTCGGTGCGTGGTTGCTTCAATCGGCTTCGTGTACACAGACCTTATGTGAGCAATTCTTCGCCATACTTCATGAGCGTGTCCTTGCAGGGAAAAGCGTGCGTGTTGTAGGTATGCAACTTTACGCGGATGAAGATAGCGAGGAAGTATTGGTTGCTACGTATGAAGATAGCTAGTCAGTGATACTGTTTATAAAACTGTGATGCAGCGCCAATTAACTGTGCTGGCGTGCTGTTTCCCAGCGCACTGTTTTTTTATAAGGTTGGACGGTCGGACAAGGACCTTACCATCATATCCAAGGCTCATCACAGTGACAAATAATCGGGGCGGGACTTGTTTTTACTTGTTTGGTGGGGGGGTAAATGAAGACGGGACGGGATGGTAAAACGAGGAAATGTGTAGTCGGCGGGGCGGGACGAGACGGGACAGTGGTTAAACGAACTTTCTATAGGGCGGGACGGTAAACGTACAATATGGAACGTTTTCACAACGGGACGGGACGGTAAAGTATACAGCAGTAATGATATTTTTTTTCACAACCGGACGGGACAGTAAAAACAAGTTATCACATTTTTCCACGATGGTGCGTATATATTTTTTTCGACGGGACGGCTTTTTTTTTAGTTGATCGCCAACTTTTATTCGGCTACGATCTGTTCGTTCAGGTGGCTGAGCAGGCCGCCGCTTGTTCAAGGGCTTTTCTTTTCCGCTGCAGGGGCCGCGCGGGTGGGTGTACGTAAATACCGTAGTTTCCCGCACTGCGCGCAGCAAGCTGCCCCGAGGCTATGGGCTACAGCATAACATGCCGGTAAATATAAGAGGCTGGCAACTTTGTGACCGCCATGCACTTGAGGTTATGAAACTTTGTGACCACCGCCGTACACTTGGCATTAATTTCGGAATTTGAATCTCATCATTTCGTAAATTCTTATCGGGAGTGGACGAGAAGACATGACGGGTCAGAAGGGTATATTGGACGGGACGTGGCAGGTTTTGTCGGCGGGACAGGACGGCAAGTGACAACGGGGTAGATTTTTCTCGACGGGACGGGGCGGGATGGTAAAGTACAACGGGAAATACTTTCTCAACTGGACGGGACAGTAAAGTACAACGGGATAGGGTTTCACGACGGGACGCGACAGCACGTTACAACGGAAGGTATTTTCTCGGCGGGGCGGCACGACGGGACCGTTTTGACGACGGCGGTTTTACCGTCTCGTCCCGTCGCTATCTCCAATCCCGTTCCGTCAAAACACCGTTATAATGAACAACAAAATCACAACACACCGTTTGGCCGCGCAGCCGAGACGATCGCCGCTTGCTTCTCTGTAAACTAAGCGGACACGAACAAACAAGCAAATACGTGTTTGGAATATCGGCAGGGGGATACCATTTTCGGGCTAAGCCCTCTATTATCTTTAACCTACTGGTATGTCATTTGACTACAGTACTGCTTTATAAAAAAATTAAAAACACAACAGCTGTAAGATCTAGGATTTCGTCGAAACTCATCTTTGCAAGCTGTGTGTGATACTCCGATCGCGCGTGTTACGGGTTGTGTATGTCCTCATGAATGATATAGGTCGGCGACTCCCCTTAGTACTGGTTAGCACCAGGGTCCACAGCAAGCAGTGTGATACGAAGACGTCGGTCTTAATCAAGCTGTGCACGGAAACTATAAGCTCAAGAGGGGGACAACATCTGACTTCTATGAGACACATAATTATATATACGTAGTCTTATCACCGGTGAGGGGGCGGGTGGAAGGGGGGTTTTGAACGTAAAAATAAGCATTTTATTCTGTGTATATATACCAAAATCATTTGCGTACAGTGAAGTTTTGCTTTTTGAACGACAAAATGCGTATTCTCTTGTACTAACATCGCTTACAGTATTGCTTTTTGGACCGCAAACATTTGGAATTTCCGCTGTAGAGAACCTCAGTAAAGCGTGGTACACGCTCGAAACAGCTCGATTTTACGCCAAACGCATCAAATACAGCCAGCTAACAATGTTGCTGCAGCGAGAAGTTGCCAAGCTTGCGCAATGTGGTCAATCGTTGATTACAGCGTTCAAATTTGAAGCCCAAAACCCTCAAAACTGAAACTCAAAAAGACCCTTCGACGTCCTCAATCTAATTTTTTTTTTACCAACATTCGGAAAATGCTGTGTGCTATAGCGCCTAGCACCAGCAGCTAAGCTACCACGAGCACGAGAACATGTGCACGCATGATATCGGCAGTATGGGGACCCATTTAGTATCTAGCTCACGTCTGACGCTGGTCCATACATGCGTTTGCTATTCACTGCAAACGACAACAAAAGTCAAACCTACCATATACCGTAGTAAACAAACGGCCATTCTTCAAACATTGTACCGGACTGCCTCCCTCTGCTTCATATCCGCTTAACGGTTTGTTGCACTTCCACCACGTGTTCCTTTACGCGCGCGGTTCTCGTACACGGAACTGCAGAGACTCTGCAACCGCATGGCTCTGAAGGTGGTGTTGGTGTACCCAGGTCTACCACCACCCGCGGCTACGACAACGAGGCACGTTGACGCTCTCATCGTGTAGACTACTCTTCTTAGAGAACATGTCCCGATTATTTCTTAATGTTGGGGCATATACATTTTCTGGCCATTATTTGCGGCTTTCTTGTCAATTTTTCTCCACCTACGCCTGCGAAAAGCTGTTGTGGTTTAAACAAACGAACACTGCAGCCGAACACGGCGGTGCATTCGTCGATAAAAAATGGAAAATAAGACTGGAAGGAGACGGATCACCGCAAAGTACTAGAATACAAAAAGAGCTCGACCGCTGCTCCCACCGCGCCATCATGTAATCTACCGCGTAGCTTTCTTCGCTCGTCATTCAGAAAATGGCCACTCACAACGGAGGGAGAATCTGTTGCAGCGTAACTCGACCACCATCTGGTGTACATTCTTTCGCAATATCGGCGAGGAGCCTCACGCGGGGCACAAAAACAGTGGTTTCGGCGCTGATTCCCCGCGACGTTACCACATTATAGATAAGCGACCGCCCCCGTGTGCACAACAACCACAATACAGAGCAGAAAACTTGACCAGAGCCAGTTTCAAAGCAGGATCGAGGTGGAAGGATCTGCCTTGTGCACCGTCCACACCGCCTGTCAAATCATCCGTGGAATCTACGCAGTGCCCCGGCGCACTCTCTCTACGCCGAAGCACTTGGCGAGGCAGTACCAAGAAACCCGGAAGAGATAAACACCAAAAGGAAAATGAACAGCCCCTAAACCAAGAAACAGAAAGACCGCTAGGAATAGGACCACACAAAAAGAACGCCACAGCGAAAAAAATCAATGAAGCCTCCTGCCGTCCGAACACAGCAATGTCTCCAACAACAAAATGCCAGATGGTCCCCTAGCATCCGCAGAACGTGAGCAAATACATGGTTGCCAAAGTGCGCAATTCTCAAATGGAGATGGAGGACGGCGGTACTCCGTAGGAACCCGGTTAGTGACTCGGCCCTGCCCTCGCCTTAGTACGGCCGCTTTTTCGACCCCCGGTAAGCGGGTCGAGCCTGGCCGTCCGCAGTCTGCCGATGCTCTCTGCGTTCGCAATCCACGGCAACATGCAAACGGTTGACAATACCGAAAGTATGAATCACGTTTTTGTCAGTGTCTCGCGGTCGGTCTCAGACACCATTCTCGTTTCGTCGCCACCTGTTCACCGCTAGCACCGGATGAAGCACCAGCAGTGGCGACGCCGGGCGGGGCAGTCAAGCGGTACTGTTTATTCCTTCCCCGCTGCCGAAGGATCGTCTCCATTAGCATCCACGACGGCCGCGGGGCTCGTGATGGAGTTCTTTCGGGGCCTACCGCGACCTCGTTTAAGGCCGGCAAACGGAGCAGCTATTTCCGCCAAGCTTTCCAGGGCAGCGACAGGAGCTGCGGCACTAGCTGTGTCACTGGCAGCACAACCGGCATCACGACATTCTTGCTTTGGCTCATCAACCTTTCGCTCGAGGCTAGCTGATGCCGACTCGGCACCGTTGTCACCCTGTTCTTCTCCCACGTGCTTGGGAGGGCGGCCGGGTCCTCTACGCTTCTTACTGCTTGCCTCGCCCTCCTCGGGACCGGCATGAGGGGCAGTTTGCGGTGACCCGTCTTTGCGAGGCCGGCCTCGCTTCCGTTTCTCGGTGCCACCAACCAAGCCATTCTCGGAAACCGTGACAATTTTCTTGGGTCGGCCTCGTTTGCGCTTCACGGCGCCGTTGTCGACACTACCTCCCGCACTGCCCCCGTCATTGCACCCAACTTTCTTCGGCCGCCCTCGTTTCCGTTTCACGGCGGGCGTTCCAGCGTCGTTTTCGCCGTCGCTCTTGATCTTCCTGGGACGGCCTCGCTTTCGCTTCTCTCCAGTCGCCGGGTCCATGGACGCCCGGCTGGATCCGGCCGCACCCAGGACTTTCCTAGGTCGGCCTCGTTTCCGTTTCAGCCCGGTTACTGGGTCTATGGACGGGACTTTTCGGCGTGCCTGCTTAGGCTTAGCCGTGAAGGAGAAAGAAGAGCCATCCGACTCAGATCCTGAGGCCTCGGACGATTCTTGGTCTTCGGCGTCCGACGAAAGCTGATCTCCATCAACAGCTTCGTCTCTGAATCAACGGTACCGCGGATATGGGGGGAGGGGGGGATGCCGCTCAGTAAATCGCGAGGAAAAGCAAAATGGGCGGACCCTTTAAGGGTCGTTGCCAACGAACGCTAAAAATCACGATTCGAGACAAAAAATCACGATTCGCGATATTTCGAAGTTCTGAAATGTCACGTTGAATCCCGTCATCAATTTTCATGGAAATTTTCTTTCAAACTGTTTCAAAATCACGATTCGTGACAAATGCCACGATTCATGACAAATACCACGATTCGTGAAAATGTCACGTTTTTTGGTCACGATCCATGACATTTTGTTTGCTCGTTACGAATGATGATCCTAAGGAATACGTCGGAGACTTGTAGCAAAACCTGTAGGGTCGACTTTCGAGAGGATCGCGTCAAAAAACGCGTCAAAGTCTTCGCCACCGAATGAGATGGGAAATGTATTGCGCCGAGGGAGCTGGGGAGCTTCTGCACTGGAGCCCCCCAACGATGTCCTCACAACATACTTTTAGCTTGGGAGTCTTCAGCACACCGCCGAATGCCCCGCCATGTCTCGCTGTTGGGGTCGAAAGAGGCAGTAACGGAACGCCACCAGCACCCTCTTAAAACCCCCATCACACAGACTACGTAAATTTTACCAACGAAAAGAGAAGTTTAAGTTTGTTCTTTAGGGCGCGCAGAGCGCAGATACGCCAACACACAACTCGAACTCTCACCCGAATACGGCTTCGTTAAGCTTGATATAGTCAACGGATCTCTTCCCGCGCGTACGACGTCCGAAGATGTTGGCCGTATCTATTTTTCCGTTGCCCGCAATGGCAGCAGCGATTGCCCTGTCGCCGTGGAGCAAGACATTGAGAGGGAAGGGAAGCTGTCAGATGGTTTACTGTTGGACACGCACGAACGCGCGCGACGTCAAGCTGCGCGGGTGGACAGCAAGCAGGAAGACGCAACAGCGCCACAGGTGCGTTTGATGTTCGCTGCACGGTGCACGCTTGGCGTAACCTCGAGGACAGCCAACGCGCGAGTGCCTGGGAAAGAGGCGGAGGCAGAACTAACGATACCGTCGGCAAACCAAAGCCAAGCGCTCGACACTCTTTTCGGCGATCCAGAACCCAGAACACCCGACCGGTCTCGACACAATCTCCAAGCGCCACCCAACGGTAAACGTTTACATCCTGCACACGATTTCTACCGAGACCAACCTGTCCCGAAATCATGACCCCAACAGCGTGCGCGAGGTGTAATGGTCTCGGGTTGTCTTTTTACTTCAAAGGAAAAAATACACATCTTCCAAGAGTATGTTTAGTAGTGTACTTCGTACATATAATACTCTGGGGGGTGTACCCGGGTACCTACCCGGGTATGACCTAAACAACAACCAGAGTAGGTACCCGGGTACTCCAAAGTATTTACCCTACGAAACACACCCTTGAAAAATTCTTAGTCAAGACGTTACAAGTTGATGCCCGCCCGCAAACAGCGCATCTACTTTGCGAACAGACGCTACCATAAAAACAAGGCAAGGACAGTACCGGTACCGTATACTATAATCAAGATAACACTCCCTCGGGCGATTTTCGAGGCTGCTTTTCTCGACAACGGAGGCAAAGGTGCAAACGACTAGCGATGCGTCTATGGAAAGCTCTCGACCACAGTATAGATCTTCGAAAGACAACATTTTTGTTGTGTTGCACCTCCCCTGTATTGGAGAAAAAATCTCTTCCCAGGGCGTGAATTATAACAGTTACCAAGGTATACGGTAGTCTCATCACTCGTCATACAACAACGATGGGCTCACCGCTTCTCCCGCTTCCTGTCGACCAACCCATCATCCGAAAGACCAAGCGCTTTGTTGCGTTTACCCCGCCTCTCGCGCGCCCGGCTACCCCTGCTCCCTGACGCCATGGATGAACCGCCACCGAATCCCTGTTGAAAATAAAGAAAACCATGTATCAGTGAAAAAAGGCCTGCCTGTCAAGGAAACGCCTCAGGGAAACGGTACTCGTACAACTCCAGGGCGGCAAGGAACCGCTCTAAGGTAAAACGCCCACTAAGACCGTTGCTAATGGCACGGCGATGTTTGCCCAAAAGACTTCAAATTTCGAAGATACTAGCCAAACTATTTCCGTACGGCTGCCTATGGACCCAAATTTCTTTCATTTTTTTTTGTAACGTTCCAATTTTTCAGAAAAAATGGATTTCTGGCGGCAATCTTGGGCAACATCTGCTAGAGAAATTCTCAAGCAAATCATGGATTTGAAGAGGCGAGATTTCGTGTGCTCCACACACTTGGTTCGACGAAATCAACGACAGCGTCGTGAAATCTGAACGTGGCGAGCTCGTCAGGGGATCCGAACCACCCTTGGCGTACGGTGCACACACTACGGCCGGTGACGTGCGGCGGGCGCCGACCAGGCTTCTGTTAAAAATACATTTGGCGGCTGGTGTATAGAAAACAGAGACAAAAAACTCTCGATCGCCCCCCCACGGGCAAAAAATAGAATTTTGAGCATATTTGACAGAAGACCACAGGACAACGCCGGCAACCTCTCGCGCCCTAGAGCATGGATCAACATGAACTCTTCGGCCTTGTCACCTGCATTCGTGTGGCCTTGTCCGGAACGAAGAGGGTTGGCCGTGGGTTGTCTCTTATGTCGATATCGAAGGTCAATCGTGGTTGTTGGACAACGTCGATCGAGGCTTATGAAAAATTACAAGTTGCGCCGCCTGACAAAAACTTCCCTACAAAAGAACATTTTTATCGTTCTTCCCCACAACGACGGTACGAAAATCTCTTCAGTCAAACACTAAAAAATTAAAGTTTGGAAAGTTTTTGGTTCAAGATCGCCTTGCCATCAGCAACGGTCTAAGTAAGGTAACTCTGGGCCCACCAACCAATCAAGTTAATTTGGGTAGAAACGAGCTCAGTTCAAAAGGGCGCCTGCTATGTTGACGGACAGGGCCAATAATAAGAATGCCAGACGTTGGAACCCCTTCCGTTCTTTGACAAGAGGGGGCATCAAGACAATATTCAAAGCCGTGGAAAGAGGGCGTTGTGCGACGCAAATAGCACCCGACTCACTACTGGCCGCATTGCGCTGCAGATGCTCGCAAGTCCCAAACGAGCGCGCGCTGCAAATGCACAGCTCATACATAGCACCTACCGGCACGAGTCGATGATTGGCACTTTTTCATCACACTTGGCTGCGACAACCTGCAGGTAAACTATTAATAACAGACCGTTACAAATAGACCACTCAATTGGTCGAACTCACAGCTGACGTATTTGAAATAATTTTATAACATAGGGGTGCAACGAGCGGAAACGGCGACTGAAACGACAGAGGACAGCCAACCAACTAAACAACAAACCCCCCCTTACCGGGTCGCCGTCGTTGTCGGACCCGGCCAATTCCCCCGCCTCACTGTGAAGCTTTGCCACCTCGTCCGAGCCCACGCTCTCAGCGTCGCTCATCCAGCGCGTGTCATCGTCCACGCCGCTGTCGCTGCTACTGCTACTGCCGGTATCCTCGTCGCCGCCTTCGCCGCTGCCTTTTGTTTCCTCCTCCCTACTCGGTTTCAACTCCCCGTCCCCCTCCTCCTCTTTGTCCTCTCCCCCCTCCTCCTCGCTGCTGCTCCCCTGAATTCCACCGCCCCCAAAAATCAGCGGCGGACGTTGAGCAAGAGAAACAAATACAGGCATATACACAGAAAAAAGAGGAGCCGTGAAATTACCGCATAGCCACAACCATAGTATACCATCTGAAGACGATGATTTTCCGACTCACCACTCGCGATAAAACGTTGCCGCAGGTAAGCTGGACTCTAGATTCGCGAATTTCTGTCTCGACTGTTACACGTCGGAGAGCGGGGCGCACCAGCCGCGTGAATGTCGGCGGTTTGGAAGGCGGCCGCGAGGACTCGGATGGGCGCGGGGCAATCGATACCCGTTAGCGGGATGCGTTGTGTTCACTTATGCCGTCGCGCGCTTGCAAGTTGCACATATCTCATCACCACGAACGAGAGTTCGCCTAGGAACTGCCTCCCTTAAAGGAACAACGCATATCCGCGGTGCCGGTGCCTTCCGTGCCTAGGGGCGTGATCGGAAGCCCATAAAGCGTTGCTAGGGATACCATCGATCAAATAGTGCGTCACGGCCGACCTGACCCGAGCGAAATTCTGCCCCCAAAGAGGGGCGAGGGGACAAGGGCTCAGAAACCCGGAGGGAGTTACAACCGTAAAATGGTGGAACTCCGCGGTCCATCTACCGAACCAAAAACGCTTCCCCCTTGCACTCAGTGCCGTACGGTCCGCTGCTGGCACACCTCCTTCGGAGCGTACAGTATCTGCGTAAACCCCCCGCCCTCCTTGAGAAAGCCCCCCACCCTCCCGAAATGACAAAAAACACCGGCTGCGTATCATGCCGCCGGTTGCAAAAACCTTACGTACATCGACTGCGGACGGCGGGCTGAAAAAACCGTCTCCGTTTTTGTGTTCGTACCTTGAAGCTTTCATCGTCGGAATCGTCGGAATCGGTACCCAAGACTATTTCCTGTACCCCCGCACCCGTACCCCCCCCCTCCTCCACGTCTGGGAAAACGTCTTCCCACGACGCCAACTTGCTCCCCTGTTCCAAGCATTCAGTAGGGTTCAGAATGCAGAGGGGGGGGGGGGGGAGGGGGTGAAGGAGCCGTTGCGTTAACCACGGCGCGGAGCGTGGATATATACTTGGACCACATCGGAGGGGAAAGGGAGGGGCGTACTCAGTTGTTGCTTGCGTTAGTAATTTGACCATCAACCACGCATCTCGGAGCATGGGGGGGGGGGGGGCTACCGTCCGCATGGAAGAGTGGGTGCGTCAAGAACAGCCACCAAAAACTCAACAACCGTCTTCTGCGGCGGCATCATCTCTAGACTCGCCGCAGGCGGGTGGCCGCCCCCCCCGCCCTCCGCCCCCCGAAACGAAAACATGCCCGTCTCCACTGGCAAGACCTACGTACCGACTGCCATAGTACATACACTACCGTAGTACCTCGCATCCACCAACAAAGACCGTCGCATTCACAGACACACTCAAGCGGTGCTATCTTTGCTCGTTTTCAACGACGTCGGACAATTCTCCACTCACGCAACGAGCTACGTACGGCGAACCCACCTGGAACTCTTTCTCTATAATTTCGAGGCAGTCGGCGAGGCACTCGCACTGCCAGCAGAACCAGTCTTCCTCCTCGCCGGGAAACGCCTCCGGCTTGATGGGAGGGGACAGGCAGTTCTGATGATAAGCCCTGCCAATCAAGGACCAACAGAACGCACAACCCTCGGCGTCAAGAACACGTCGGTTGGGGAATAGCGAAGCGGCTGCAAGAGCCAACGCCAGCGTACGAGCCTAAAAAACCCAAGGCCGGTGGCATAGAATCGGCGGGTGGAAGACAACAACAGGGCAACCATGGTGAAGGACGGTCAGGACCGCAACAGGAAGAGCGCGGGCGTCGAGTGCCGCCAAAACGGAATGCCTGCTAGGCCGAAAAAAACCCGGGAAGATACACCTCCTTCGACCCACAACGAACCTACAGAAACCAGGGAAAGACTGCGATACGATACGTCCCCACCGAATTACCAGTACGCAGCGAACACGTAACACGCGTCATTCGAGCCAGCCCCTTGTCCGTGCTCCGCCCACGACCGAAAAATCGTTACTGCAGAGGACAGGAGCGACTACCCCAAGGCGCCTATCATACCACAACGGCAGATTTAGACGCACCCGTCCACACAACCACAAAATCTCGCAAACAGGCAGCCTTCGTCCGGTGCACCGCGCGCTCACCTGAAGCACCCCGCGTAGTCGCACAGCAAAATGTCGTCGTTATCGTCGGAGTCGCCGCGGTTGCATCTAACATAAAGTGGCAAGGGGCGCGGTGTAAGTAAGATTTCATAGATGTCGCCAGGAACTCTTGCGGCAGGATATTTGCAACTGTCGCCAATTTGTACATACCAGGTACCAAGTATGCGTTAGCGTACGGCGGAAGCTTAAGGCAAATCGAAGCTGGGCCCCATTTTTCGGCGCGGTCAAAATTAGAAACTCGCACTCGCTCTTAATAACGTAATCGGTGCTGTTCGATATCCTCTCTTGTGGAAACCCTAATTTCATATCATTGGGAACAAAAAAAAAAAACGCGCCTTGCGGGGTTCGTGCGGTAGAACCCCTCAGCACGGTCCACGCTTTGTCGCCGAGATCATTGGTGGGTGATTTGTGTACACAATACTGTACGTCCCTTAGGTAGAGGTGGGCCGCTTAACACGTGAACGCTGTCACAGCGCCCTCTAAGCACGCCTGCACGCAAACACACGTACACACACACGTACACACACGTACACAACACACACAACCACACACACCTACTCTCAGGGGTTACCCCGACTGTCCTCGGTGTGGTGAGCCCGATAGGACCAGATGCGGCCGCGTCGCAGCAGCAGCAGCAGCACAAGCGCTATCGGTGTGAGACCGATGCATTGTCTCGTGAGGTTAAGGCACAGCAGTGCCAGCTGCATTACCGCTCTCCACAAACTCACTTTGTGCACATAATCTCGGCGACCTCGATAAGGCCTTCCGGGTCTTCCTGCAACGCCCCCCATCGTGAGCCACCGGCGTTCATCCCCGTCAAGCGTTTGGTCAGTTCTCTCAGCTCCGCCTTCACTTTCTTCACTCGCTCTGTCGCCTGTGTGTCCCCGCACCCCGAACAAAAAAAACGCCACAGAAAAATATCGGTGTCAGAAGAGACCACCAATAGCCGGCAACGGAAAAAAAAAACAATATCGACGACGAGTAACAGTGGAAAGTAGGCCAGCATCTTCTACAACTGGAGCGACAATGACTCTTAACGGCGAACGCCTCTTCCAAAAAAGGGACGAGAGCAAATGCTATCTATCTAGTGTATTGATAGTGCTGTATTTTTTATAGTGTCGATGTAATTATTCAGCCGAGAAGGGAAGGGACGATGGCCAGCGTAGCTGTCGCCCTGGGGTACGCCTTCCCACGCAACAAAAAAACCTGTGCCAAGACAACGATGAAGAACTGCGGGAAACCAAGCAGTATTACAGCTCTATCGCACCGACGCCGTGGTTCTCACGCATGCCAGCTCGACTATCGCGCACTTCAAGACCAAAGTAGGTAAGGCGCAACGTTTGCATTTGGCCAGCAGGGTAGACGCTTTGCTTGCCCGGTCAGCGCGATCAGGCTGGCCCTGCGCCACAGGCACCCACCCATCTCCAACGCAAACGGCACTTACCCCGTTCATTACGGCAAAAGCAAAAACAACCCTACACAACACCCAAGTACTTCCAAAAACGCGGGTAAAGTTTTAAAGGGGATAGCCTTTGGTGCCACCGCAAAAATATACCAGGGTACCACCCTATTGTCAAGAACTTTGTCCCAAAACGTGGGTGCAGTTCTAAAATGGGCCGACCGCGTAAACTGCGCGTCCTGCGCTGAAAGAGGCAACACACTGCGTCAACACACTGCGTCAGACCACGCCATGCCGCGCACCTTGCCTAGCTCGACCGTCGGCTTGAGCTTTTCCCTGCCGCTGCTCTTCCAGCCGTCCTGCGCGTACACCTGTTACCGCCGAGTGGTACCGACGAGGTGACGCGAGGGGGGGGGGTAGTCCAGAAGAAGCACAAAGGGGAGGGGGCAGTCGGGGGGGGGGGGCGGGGTGAGACGATGATAGCGCAGGGGTGGGGGGATGCGAGCAAAATTATGTAGCACACGCACAAGGGGAAGAGGGTAACGGGGGGGAGGGGGTGAGGCAGTGATGGCGCAAGGGCGGGGGGGTGCGAGTAAAACATACAGGTATACAAGGGGGGCTTCGCCGCGGCGGGCTGACGCCCACCTGCGGCTCCGCGCATGCCCGTAAGGTAGATAAAATAATCAGAGACGGACCGTAAAAGCACCAAAGCGACAGAGTGCTGCCAAGGGGTGTACGGTGTGGTTTCGAACCAATTCGGAGAATTGAAAGTATATACGAGGTTGTGAAGCGATGTGGAAGAGGTGGTGCGGGCCGTGAGAGCCGTGCAATATCGCCACCCACCACTGTACAGGATAGATCAAGATGACCCCCAGAGTCATTCCCGGGCCATGACT
>JAYJMJ010000309.1:1754360-1768943 GCA_036873875.1 Laminaria ephemera
TCCGCTTCGCGTTTATTTGCTCTATCTGAGCTAGCGTAGCGGGCGGATGCCGCCCGCGGAGCGAAGCGCCTTGTACTTCTTACGTATATACCAGGTACGTATTATCTTCCTGCTTCGGTTTCTTTTCTCTCATTTTTTTTCTTTCTGTCTTCCTTTATTTGTTTATTTATTTTCTCCTCGGATTTGTACATTATTTGGTTTCCCTTGGCATGCGGTGTAGTCGGTTTCAGTCACGTCTATTGAAACGTGTGTGCCAGTACGGGCCTGACACGTACGTACGCTGACTTCCGATTTCACTTTTATGTATTTTTTTTTGGCGGATGCGCGACTTGCTTCAGCTATGATATATACGCGCGCCACTTTTGGTATGCTGTTATTTTTTTCCGGGGATATTCTTCCACTCCAAAGTGACTGGAGCCTGTCCTGTGCCCACGGACTTGATTATGAGAGTTAATGTGAGAACAACAACAACAACTGGCGGTGCGTTGCTGCCCCGCCGCGCGTTCTCTCGCGTGCGATCGCGGGTGGTAACTATTTGCGTCCCGAACGAGTCAAATTGCAAAAACCGACTTTTCCTCCGAATTCGGAATTTAGTAGCCCAGATAGTTCCGAAAACAGACGCGGCCAAGACGGCGACAGCCGGAAATCGGGTGTCTATTGGAACACTTGGAACCTGGAACGCCATAATGTTAGGATTGCAGCTGGTTGGTATATCAAATCCAATAAATTTCTAGCGTTCCAACCCTGACCATGAATGTTGAAGAGGAAGACTACTGCTGTAAAGTGCTGGAGTAGTTATCTTGTTCAGCAGAACCGAACGGCCGGCTTGGAACGACATTTACGGCAACTGATGGGTGCTGGGAGTGTTGCTTCATATCTGGGAGTGGAGCCACGCGATACCGCCATGGCCTGACCAGGAGGCTCACGAGGGAAAAGACCGGGCGGCGAACGAGGCTCTGGGGATATATTTTCTGGCGAAAGTGTGGCACCGATGTTCGTGGAAGCTACAGCAGTAGTAGTTCTCGTCGAGCCACGACGGCAATATCACAACTTATAGATTTGTCTCCAGGATGCCACTTGGATGGCTCGTAGCACCGTCTTCTGTGACCAATAAGGTACTTCCTGTAAATATGATACACCCAACGCCCGCGACTGGTGACGTGCGGGGGTTTCCCGAAAACGAGGGGGCAAAATGATAAAGCAAAGTTATAAGAATCGTATTGGTAAAACGATGCGGAATTGTCCATAAACAACCGGGTACCCGCGCATGTCGGGTACCCGGGTACCCAGACACCCGGGTCCAAATACCCGGCGGGTATTATTGGGTACGTAGTGAGAAGTGACTATTTACGGAGGACTATAGTAATCAGGACCCACGATACACACAAACACTGGTATATATTACGCTGTTTTTACTAACAATATTTGGTCCTGATTACTATGTTCCCCCGTAAAATAGTCCGGGTATTTTAGCCGCCGGGTATTTTACCCGCCGGGTATTTGGGGGTATCATAGTAGACGAACGGGGTAAGATAAGATTCTAAAATGCCGTGGCACGCGCGATCGAACTATGATACGTACGTACGAGCATCACACGCAGCTGTCTTCCTAGGCATAACACAAAAATGGGTAAGAGCGGCAGCAGCGCGGTGCAGCGCACGGCGACCAAGTTTTAGCTGAAAAGGTTATCGTATCATCCACCTGTGGTGCAAGGGTATGGTAAGACACTCGTGACTCGTGACTCGTGACAGCAGTGGTTTGCTACGTACTCTCATCAGAATTTACGCGCTGTGCAGGCAGCGAAGATCAAGATTCTGGATCCTGCGGTGATATCATAGGAAGGGCGAGTTTATCAAACGGGACCTTATTAGGTATCACTCGAGCTGTGATAGACTGCTGCTACTGCTGTGTGATGGTGTGGTGGTGTGATGAGTGATGAAAGCCTGTATCATACCCTGTCCGTCCTCTGTGCTATGGACACGTGGGTCGAAGGTTGCATGGCCCAAAAGATCAACGTTGTCTGTATATCTCAAGTGTATTCCTCACATCACCATCTCAACACGCGATCGCCCAGATATCCAAAACCCAAAACGAACCAGTCGGAAAGAATCTGGAAGCTGTGCCAAGAGCACGGGCGACACAGTAGCAGTGGCCTTTTCGGCGATCTAGGTGATACGAGCGGTCGTGACTAGCTATTAATAGTCGTGACACAGCAATCGACGGTACGACGATACGGGGCAAGCTGCTGTGCGTCGTGTTATACCATACTGAGCTCAGAGGGAGAGGTGGCTGAAGCCTACAGCAAGGAACGATCGTGTCTTTTCTGTTTGCTGTGTATCCAGTCGCGCCTGACTATTTTTCCCTAAATAATGAAGTCTCCCTTGCGGCGCGAGTGCGTGGTGTGGGGTCATAGGTCGTGGGTCGGTCGAAGGGTGGGAGGATCGGGTACAAATACAACGAACAAACGCAACGCAAACTATGAGCACTACTACTGCTGCTGCAGCTGTTGGCTGTTGTGCCGTTGGTCGTCGCTCCGAAACCCAAACCCTGACCAGCCTTCGTGAGGCACAAGAAATCAGAAATCGTCTATGCAAGGAGGGAGCCGGAACGAGCGGCGGTATCAACACACTAGCACCATGCAATAAGACAGCAACGGCAGTGCACACTGCACCTCTAACCTGCTGCAACCTAGATGAGGTGCAAACGTCCGTGGCAACAGCCTTACCTAGTTCGCGTAGTCTTCACTGCTGGGCTCGATGGAGGCGGGCCCTTAGCTCCCGCGGACGGTGCTCCGCTGGGAGATGCTGCAGAATCGGGGAAACATTCCTCGCCCGCAGGGCCGTCGCCGGAGGTAGACCCTGAAGACTCCTCCATACTGTCGCTAGTAGTGCCTCCTTCTTGCGCTGGTTGCCGAGGTGGGACTCTGAGGCGGGTCGAGGATGACATTAGCTGTAGTACAGGCTGATCAAAACGTGATATGCACCTTGCCTTGCCCGAAGAAGCAAATACCAAAACCTGGACTCATACCATGCAAATACTAAAGTCTGAACCTGTACGTACGAACCAAAGGAACGCCAATAGAATGATAAAAATGTCAAAACCTGGATTCATATACACTAGGTCGCAGTTCTGCTCCCAGAATGAAACCGTCATTTCTCGAGTTGATTTTTATATGAAACTTGAAACCGACAACCGACAACCCAGCAACTTCTGTTTTCGCAGACACATGAGACTACTCGAACGACTTGCACGAGAATACGGAGAGCTGTGCCACTCCTCCATACCAGCAGAGACTACAGGCACATGCGGGTGGCCGGTGGCTTGTGTAAGCTAACTGAAGGCGCAACATGACCACGGCGGCGGCCATGAAGAAGGTTGACGACGCAACATCGCAGCCGTATTCAAGACTCCGACACATTCGGCAGAAGGTAAGTGGTACTTCTTGTACCAGACCAGTTGGCGATTATTAATAGATAAATTGCACCAGGTACCAGGCACTTTGTACTCGTATTACTACTGATCCCATTAGGCACGGGTGTACCCGCAGTCGTGACTCGCTGAAGGTACTGTAGAGGCTACGCTTAAAAGCACGGATTCGCTCAATGTCGCGGTATGCCCACTACAGTACTCGTAGCTAATGCCTATAATACGTACGGTTGTGTTGAGAGGTACCCTGGCTTGCCGGAGATGTTCTCTCCCCGCGTACAGCAGTATCTGGTATTGGGAGTAGCCCCCGGCGCAAAGTTTAAAGTTTACCTCATTCCGCTCTTTTATGTCAATCAAGGAACGGTGTATTTCACAGGCAGTGCGTTGCATGACTGCAGTCTACTCGTACCGTTTAAAATACAAGGGTACTACCTGGTACAGTACAGTACTACATACGTACTGCTGTATATAGTCTGTACGTACTGCAATTCAGCTCCAAACGATCATTTTCGTGTCCAACGAAGGAACGATGTGTTTTACGTACAGGCAATACGAGTAGTACGTCGTATGATATGGCAATCAAATTAAGCTCCTAACCGATCACAAGCAAGCCTACTTGTACCTCCTTGTTGTACTCTCACGACACGCGGTCAGATAGCCCGGAAGGAGGCGGAAGTGGCCAAGGTTGTAGACCAGGCACGGAGAAATAGCGACCGTCGACTGTTAGTCACGGGGGCCAAGCTCGACGCGGAGAATGAACTCGAGCAAGCCTTGCTAGAGCGAACGGTGGGTGAGGGACAACTTTCGTTTGTGACCCGGGCTAGTAGGGGGGATGTTATAACATCACTTGCACTACCGGGTTTAGGCCACTAACGCTAGCTGCCCTGTACCTCTTGTTGGCGCCGCGTAATTTAAAGAACCATCATGACGGCGCATACGACGAAATAAAAACGCGTTTGGAAATGTTTAGGGTAGTTTCTCGCGCGCTGGTGGCACTGAGCGGCAGACGTAAAATGCGTTAAAAGTGCGTCTCCTGCCGTGGCAATCGTCTTGTCACGCGCCAAAACTCAACCACAATTGCCTTTTTCTGCATAGTACTGCGTCTCGAACGTCATGTCTCATACGTAGGCATCAGTAATGCTACCATGTTTGCATGTTATATCGCATACAAACGCTGTGCGTAGTAAGCAAAAAGTACAACACAGTGATGTGCAGTAATGCGAATTTTGTTGTAGGTGGAATACGGCTTATCCAGCGCGACATGGGTTTGCCACATGGCGTTTACAGTGTTCGGCAACTTTGGGGTAAATGCCGGTTTTGGACACATGCTAACTCGTTATCATGTCACGTTGAAATACAGCACTCAGTACTGCTGGAAAACGAGAGGCTGATTTCAACCTCGACATAATAATACATTGTGTATCAGCGCTTACCTGGTTTTACACATATTCACACACATTTTTGTGGCAACAGGTCCTCAAGGACCGGAGCTCGGCAGCTGCAGAGAGTTTGTCTAAGGCTACCCCTCTCCTGGAGCAGGCAAGCAACGCAAGACGGATAGACTTGCTTGCGGCTAGCCCACCCTTCATCGTAAAACTGGAGCAGGCTTTGGCAACCATTGCAACTGTGGATCGTGCAGCTGTTCCGGGGTCGCCCGGTGCACATACAATGTTAGTTACAGCTGCGTTCGTCGTTTTGTCGCAGCAGGTTATTTACAATTTATGATGCACTAAGGGCTATGCACCCACCCTAGTAGAGATGATTATTTTTTGTACCCCAGCAGCAAGATAGTCCCGTCGTTCAGATGTCGTCCAGTAGTTGCTATAATTGTGACATACAATAGCCCGAATGTGTTTGTCGCCTGCCTATTGGCGCCTGGCGTAACATGTGGACACTAGGCTCCCCAAGGGGGTCACGCCGTAGTTGAACTAACAACAGGGACACCAATCAGATACTTCAAACTAGGAGTCACAGATGGCATGTTCAGGACTACAGAAGAAACCCATGTAACGTCAGCAACAAGCGCCATTAAAGCCACCGGTAACGTAGCCATCTCGAACAGAAAAAAACACGAACCACAGAGGCGAAAACACTTTTCTATAAGTTAACGATTGCGAGCTAACTAATAGTCCTGCGATCGATTTCCCCCTGCTAAAAAAACCGCATCCACGGCAGATGGAGGAGTTCGTTGAAACGGCTTATGAAGGATGCATCTGACGGCATTGACCGCTACAAGCACCTCGCCGGCCATGATGGCGATACCAGCAAAGAAGTCGAAAGCGAACTCGCCCTGGCTGCCGCTTCCGCCCGACGTCTTTCCACCCACGTGAACGCCTGGAGCACCCTCCAACTCGCGCTCGAACTCGAACGCATATGGCTTCGAGCCGTTCTCACCGTAGCCAAAGACGACAAAAAGTTTAAACTTATTGTGGAGAAATGGCGGGAGTCGCGCGAAGCTCTCGAGTCTTGTACCGAGGCTGTCAGTGACGCGGCGTTTGTCGAGGAGGCGGAGCACCATGTCGTGGCGGCGAGGATACGCGACTGTCAGCTTCGAGCGGGGGTTGGACCGAAGGTTAAAAAAACGGATTGGCGGAACCGATGGGATGAAAAACAATTGTGGGAAGAACTGAGGCATATAGAGCGGAAACTTGCTCCGCTGGCGAGTCCATCTCATCTGAAAGCTAGGTCAGTGCGTGTATAACTTCGAGAACGCTTATTATATGGGGTAAGCAGAATAATTTTGGAGTTTTGGCAGCAGTGACCCTAAAGTAAACTCTAGGGAAACACGTTGAAGCAATCGCCACCACACTGAGAAATGTGGCGGAGATATCCGCCACAAGCTCTCAAGAGCGGACGACCAGTTGTTGAAACAAAGCCGCCCACAGTGGTGCGACCTCGCACATGTTGTCAAAATTGAAACGAGCGTGACGTTTCAAGCGCCCGAGAGAACAGCTTGCAAAAATAGTGACTGATCAGTACTTCAAGCACGCTCGTTGAGCATTTTTTTAGTGGAGTTTCTCTCTTCGACACAGCGCGAGTTATGCTATCGTTTGACCTTGAAAACCCCATGTATCTGTGGCAAGGTCTGAAGCCAAACGCCAGCAACTCCTCACAATCCTGCATTTTCCTGTTCGTCATTTCTACCTTCCCGTAGTTTGGCTGTTTCTCGTCTTCTCAACACGACTCGGCTGTTCCGCGAATTGCCACCCCCCCCCCTGTCGTCCTTGCCAATCCTATCTGCCATGGATTCGCCCACCACCCCCTTCAATAATTCGCTCAAAAGTGGCTTGCTGGAACTTGGAACTTATTACCGATGAACTCGTTATCGCATCCACTTTGCTTATATAACACGTCTGATCCCCCAAACTCATGGTCACGCAAGGTACAGCGTCCTACTAGGAACGTGCGCAGAAGCCGGGGCGTGGACGACAGGGGTTGCCGCCTACCGATCCATGGCTGCCCGAGGTATCATCTCGAAGGACTACGAAGCCTGCAGCTCCAGCCGTCCTTTCTCGCAGGAACATTTCTCACTGGGACGTGTCTTCCAACACCTTCTACGCGCCGCCAAAAACGCGTCCCCCCCGCGACCACACATAGCCGTGCTCTTGCTTCAAGAAATGGGATCGATAGGGCAGGAACCTTCTGCTATCCACTACAACATCGTCATCAGTGCGTGCACTCGGGCCGCCGCCGTCGACGCCGCGTCTACCTCAGTGTTACCCCACTTGGAAAACGCCCCAGTTTTGCCCCCCTTGGAAAATGCCCCAGTGTCACCCCCCTTGGAAAACGCCTCAGTTTTACCTCCTTTGGAAATTACGGAACCAACTGATGTTGTCGGTCAGCGGCGCTTGCACCATCCACCCGAAGGCATCGGCGAGAGTTTCGCCCGGGAGGGGGGCGGTGTAGAGAAGAAGGGCGAGGTGGGACAGGTTGAGCTACGAGTAGGCGGTTTATGCCACGACAAAAGCATGAAGCAGGTCGTACCTTTATTGTCAGCATCGACCAACGATCTCGCCCGGGAGGGAGGTGGGGTGGAGAAGAAGGACGAGAAGGGACAGGTTGAGAAAACCAGTCTATGCCACGACAACAAAAACGTGGGGAAAGTCGCACCTTTCCTCTCGACATCGACCAACGACCACGAGAGAGGGGCGGGAACTACCTCGTTAGGATGGACCCCAGCGAGCAGATGCACTGGTAACTCAACTATTGATGGTCAATCTCTGTTTTCCACCCCGGGCCCTATGTTGGCGTGTCGGGACCCTGAAACTGCCGAGGGGGCATGGCGACTCGCCTTAACAGTCGTCGGAGACATGCGTAGAAAAGGAGTTGCGCCCACCAAGGGTACATATGAAGGGATGGTGGAATGTTGCCGCTACGCCGGGACGGCGGCTTCGTGTGAAACCGGCCTCGGAAAGGAAGGGGAAAGGGGCTCTACCCCGGCGAGCGTGTACGCAACGCTGAAAGAGGCCGGGATTCCGACGCGGTTCTGCTACCAGGCTGGAGTGGGAAATGCCTTGAGAGGAGGAAGGCGGTTTCCTGAGTATAGCGAAATGCATCGATAGCACTGCGAGGCGATCCACTGAGGTACATACATCCGTGTTGTCGTACAGCTTTACGTAGTATATAAATGTTTACACGAGGCATTTTACCAACGCTCGAAATAACTTGCAAAATTGCAAGCCACGAAGCCCAAAATCGACGAGGGAATTCCAGTTTGGCTTTGGAGCCACTCGAGAGGACGAACGGCGTTGTAATGTTGTATTGGTTGGTCTTCAAGATATAATGCGGCCACCGCGAACGCAGACGTTTAATGGTGATGTTGCACACCGTCTGCAATCGCCGAGGATTCCCATACCACTTTCTACAGTGACGAGCGAAGAAAACACGACGCGGGGCTTCGCGTTGTGCTTGGAATGAACGCGCAAACGCTCTTGTCCGCAGCTAAAGCAAGACATCATCAACATGTTACTTCCCCCGTCGATTTGCCGAACTTGATTTACGCAAGTGAGGCCGTCGGCAAGTACTGGGTGATACTCGTTTTATCGTAGCGATTTTCACGATGTGAGGTTTCACTTCTTATGCAAGGGATGGGGACACATTGTCTGAACACCTCGTGTTGAACCGGACCAGTTTGTCCCGCATTATCGTCACATCGGTTGTTGCGCACTGCCACCGGGATCGACTTGCCGCGCTTAATGAACACTTCCAGTAATCACTTTCTTGGCTGAAGAAAAGCGAGCTTGAAGACATTTATATTGTATCTGGCCTCTGTGGGAGGCGCAGTTGACACCCGCCCCACCATGGATACATCAACTATAAACGCACGATCGCCTAAAAGCTACACCGTGCAAACCATTATGCCCGGTCATTTCAACGATCGATGGCCTTCGCCTTCGGCCCGTTCGATAGTATTCTCATAGCTGCATAGTTCACAGGCGCGCGACGACAAAAAAAAACAGGAACGGCAGCAAAGCACCACGTTAGCGGACAGGAACAGCGGCGAACCACCACGTCGGCGGAGACAAAACGACCAAAGCCAAAACACAGGTAGCACGGCAGAAGTTTGTACCCTGGCTCCATACTACACAGCGGGCATATTTCATGGGTATCGCGCCACTAAACGGCAGATTGGCTAGCATCGAAGGCATCTTTGAGCGCGCACCGGACTGTCGCACAGAGGTTACCAAAACTGGCGACAAGAACACGTGTGTCTGCGCTCTTGAGGCACGGAATCGATCCATACCCTAACCAATCACGGCCGTTGTTGTAGCAAAACGCGCAATATTGTGCAGCTCGCCACAATGTTCGAATCTTAGCCTACCCCCGTGGCTACGATTCTATTCGTTTCGGAGAAAATGCAATAATGCAAGCCATCGTCCAAACTCTGCAACCACATAACGCGGTTCCCGCACCATGTTTGGCGCAGATTCACCTCGTCGCCACTCTAACACGGTTTAACTTCCCCTTGTCCCTGCCGAAAGAGAACGCCACCAAACCTTCACCAGCCGAGCAACAAGCCGGGGGACTCGGTCAATACACATGAAAAACATCAAAATGTAAAAAAAGAAAAATCGAAAAATGAGGGCTATGTTTCGTCGCGGCGACACTTACGTTTGTCGGAAAGAGGACGCCATGTGGTGAAACGGCGCGTCTATGCCTTTTGCCCCCGCAGCGGACGTTTCGAAGTAGTCCAGTCCATTCTGCTGTGCGAAGCGATATCCTTCCTGCGGCACGTCCACACGAAATTAAACAAAACAAAATCAAATCAAAGAAAACGACAAAGAAAATGACCACAATGATGCATAACTTCCTGCGTCGCGTCCACACGAAATTAAACAAAACAAAACCAAACCAAAGAAAAACGATAAGACCCCCCCCCCAAAAAGACTCTACACAATGCAGGAGAGAATGGAGGAACAGGCGTTAGGGGCGGGCGCGGGAAACTTCAGCAGTACAGCACTTCGACTCCATCGAAAATGCAAAAACTCCATCGGTCGGTGCCTTTGGTCAGTGCCTCGTGCGTATGCGTGTGCCTGATATCCCGAAGAGACGAGTCGCTGGAGAAATCTGTGGCGTATAAACAGGACCACTCTTTAGGTAGCAACTGCCTTATATTGGCCGCTTTTGCTTCGGCACTATTAACTGCGGGCTGTAGCGTTTCGTGTTGGTGCTGAAATTCACCGTCTGCGTAACACGTACTATCAACACCTATACTATCAACATCTAACGGTGCAATCATAAATGTTCTTATCCCGATAACGGCGTACTGAACCGCACCTACAGTTAGTGGTACCGCAGGAGGGAAGCACGCTCAATTTTTCTTAGGGTCGCACCCTGCTAACAGCGGTCAACGGGGCTAAAAATCATATATCCAATAATTTTTCAGCGCTAATCAGAACGAGCTGGATCAAACGGTGTGATAAAATTCAAACCGTCGCCTGTCAACTTCTTCGTCCTTCTCCTGGATGGTCTTACCTGTGTGTCTACAACGGCCCTGGAATTGACGCTCCCTTCCCTCAAATCCACCTTGTTCGCGATCAAAACCCCTGGGAGGGGCGCGGTTGCATCCGATAGCGCCGCCCGTACCCCCTGTATCCACCGCCCACAGCTTTCGAAGGAGTCTCTGTTGCTCACGTCGAACACCACACACACGAAAGCGGCGTTCTCGTAGTAAGCCGCACCCTGCAAAGGTTACCGTGGAGAGGAGGGTTGAGGCTGGCATGTAAACCCACTGGTGATATGTATAATGGGTTTTGTATTAGAGTGTAGCAAATACTTGTTGTGTTATTCCTGAGCGGTATTCTTCGACTCCAGAGTCACTGGAGCCTGTCCTGTGCCCACGGACTAGATTACGGCGATGAATTAGTGTGATAACAATAACAACATCAACAACAACAACAACAATATGCCCAAGCTTATAAGCCACGTGGTTGGTACACGAGCAGAGTTTTGAATATGGGCCTCGAACTGCTGTTGCGGTAGGTTTGGTGGACATATGAAATGTATCTGCAATCGAAGGGCAAGCAACCGCCCTAGCGAGCAACATCAGTGCAGAATGTCCTAGGAGAATATCGATCTTGATGCTAGCATGTTGACTGGAACAATCGGCAGGCAATGTGAACGGCGAATGGGCAGGATCGTCAATCGCCCTTTTGCTCAACTTGGACCGTTACTCGATCGTCGATCAGCCGAAAGAAGCAGCACACGCAGGTTGCAAGTATGAGTTTCGACGAAGTACTCGATCTCACAACCGAGGGGTCTTTAAGCTTTATAAGGCCGATTGAATAATTACCAGCAGACTATTATTCGCCTCCTTCTGTCCTGGACAAAACATTGAACCACGATGGGTTCACGTACCTGCTCAAGCTTGTTGAAGACTCCTTGTCCTGGGCAATCGAATAGGAACAGTTCCACGACACAGTCCGTGTCGGGAATCTTAACCTGCTTAACTCCGAAGTCTACCCCGATAGTCTAACAGCGACGACACCGTCGCCGTTGGCACATTGCATTGCAGCAAACAAAAGGGGGGGACGAAGGAAACGTGGTTTGATCAGTGGATTTTCTGTTGTTCTTCTTCGCCTTCACCGAGTGGTATTGTATTAATTGCTCGATTTTACTCTCCTGTTGCACCTTGTCTCTATCTATCTATATACCATAACGACAAAAAATAACTCTTAGGAAACAGTGTACGGTCTCTACTACCCCGCGAACAGTCTATACTGGGTTACTTGCTCGATTTTACTCTACGCAAGTACCAGGTATATACACAAGTACCAGGTTAGGTCAACAATATGTCACATCGATGCCGAGAGGGCTCGACAATTTTCTTGGTCTCGACTTAGAAAAGACAGGTTTCATCGCCGTGAAACACCGGTTCGGGGTTCGGGGCTTCACCGGGATATCTGCAGCGACGCCGCTCGGCGGACTACATGTTTGTTTTTCTATAAAATAAAACATAACACCTCAAGCTGTTAGATCGAGGATCTCGTCCAAACTCGTTTTTGCAAGCTGCGTGAAATACTTCGATCGCCCGTGCCACGTGGTACTTCCCTACCACGGTAAGCGCTATGTTAAATAGCATCAGAGGATCTTTTTTGAGCGTATGATACAGCAGACAGGAGTACAACAACAGTCTCCCGGCCGTTCGGTATCCGCGGCCTTGGAACCTCGCCGAGCCGACGAACCTTGCCGCTAAATCGACTCCATCAGCGTCGGTGCGAGCGTACGAGCGTACCATATCAACAAAACAAAAAAAAGTCTTAGGAAAAAGTGCGTGATCTCTAACCCTCCGCGCACAGCAGCAGTATCAGAAGGCATTTTTTTTGCAACACAGAAGACGGGGTTCGGATGTCGCGAAAAATATTGGTCGACCAGAAAAAGGAGAGGGTCTCACCATGATGTAGCTCTTGGGGTAGTCATGACCGCCACTCTTGAGCATCTGCACGATGGCTGTTTTCCCGACACACGCATCCCCAACGACCACAACCTTCGCTCGGAGCATCAGCGTCGTTCTGTGCGTCGTTTGCATGCTTCGGAGCCCGCTCTGGAAAGGCGCAGAGGATGCAGAAGGAGCTGGCGATCGTGGCCTGGTCGTCATGGTGCGGGTCCGTTGCTAACTATGCCCCGATGGTAGGATCGAAACCTATTTTTCGTCGGCCACTTTTGGCACAGCCTATACTCGCGAGGTTGCTTCTTCGCGGCGTAAATTTGCGTTGCGCGCGCCCTAAGCGTGACGATGGCAGCACCTCGAAACTTGAAACACAAGTCGAAATGCCGGGTCCCTAAGAGTATCGCGCTTCGTAAATACCCGCAGGGTACCAGAGGTACTACGGCAGGTGCCAGGTATCGCGTGATATCTTTGCTGGCGTGATTTCACCGCGTTTTTGTTGCAACACAGGATCCAAGATCCAAGACGCGGGTCGCGTCACGTCCTACGACCGTATGGCATGGATGTGTTGTTATGACGAGTGTTGTGGCTCCCTGTGCTGTATCAGGTCAAAACAAAGCCGCGTACAGGATCTCCACCATGTGCCCGAAAAAGCGAAAAAGTGCAAAATGGATTTTCACAAGAATTGGGAGGCCTACCTATTTTACGGTTTCATTTTTTATGTAAAAAATCCGAAGTATGACGTGCGGAGCAATGTGCCGAGGTGCGTGCGGGACTGTAAGATCCACGAAACGCGCCAACTGTCAGATTGCCGCTGAAACACAGCGCTTGCGCCCAGCAAGATTCCGTTGCCGCGCTACCGACAGTACCGACCATGTTATGACAGATTTGGTAGAAATGCGTCCCGAACTTCTGCAGTGCTCTCGTCGTGTAGTATTCGCGCCGCATTTTTTGGTCGGTGTCATCGAAAGCGCGATATCTCGGTAAAAACTGTTGTATCTTCGGATCCAACGGGAAATACCTTTTGGAATACTAGGATAACCAAAGCCACACGGCGTGAACAACAGCCAAGGCTCTCTCGCCCTCGGACTCGACTGCTGCTCAAGATATATATACCCAGGCCAAGAAGATTTTACGTTGGTTAATTTCACTGCGGCCAGTCAGCTCTTTCCTCGGTACATAATCATATATTGTCACCAGGCACTTTTGAAAGTACATCACAACAACAGTGCCAAGCACGAGGGACGCGCGTATGCTAGGAATGGCTACCGATGTCTTCTTCTCGACGGCCCAGCATGAGAGGGGGTGGGTACATCCGATCATTGGGAGCAAGCAGCTGGTCCGACCACGACGGCGACGTCCGTGGCTGCTGCATGGGGCGGTGCTGCTTGCTAGCTGGTGTCTCTGCCGGGTGGGGGTGGATGCCTACAGCCTTCGAGTTAGGGTGCAACCTGGAAGGGCGCAGGGCGGGGTGGCTTTCTTGGAGCAGCCGCAAGTGGAGATATTGGAAGGCAACGGTGGAGATATGGACGTCTTCTTTGAGGTGGGTATATGACTGTGGTGGTGGCATAGGAGCTATTATAGTGTTGTTATGCTGTGGAACTGATTCTAGTCGTGGTGGGTTGGTGCCACTTGTGTTAGGGTATGTATTGTGTTCTTTGGCGTACTACCGGTACTACTGTCTTCTTGTACAGAACCCAGAGTCCACACAGTCCTAATGCGGCCTGTCTGCCATGTGCATCTATCACACGTGTATACGGTACTGTACCGTAGCCTAAGTGGCGTGATCCAGCATGAAACAAACACTTTCTTGCTGGCATATGCACAAGAGTTGGAAATCCATTGTGTCTTTCACTGTAGCTGGTTTGACCTTTGGTCTCAAGCGCTGAACTGTATTGTTTGAATTTCGGCCTCTAGTGCTGAAATGTATTGTATTGTTATACGCATAACCATGAGCGCCAACAAACGCTCCATTCAAAACCCGGTCGGTGTTGCCTCATACTCGAATGTATCACACCAGGAATTCTTCCCGAACATCAACCGATCAGAACATTAACATTCAGCGGACATCAGTGGGACGAAGTAATGAAAATGTCATTCGGTCTTTCGACAACTACATAAAGTACGTATCGCCATCTTGATACGATATCAGTTATAGTCGGTCGCCCCGGTGGTCAAGTGGTTACCCTCGAATACTACTAAGGTTGGAGTCAGGGGTTCGAATCTCGGTATGGAGATTTTTATTTCTGAGACACCAACTGCCGAGAGCG
>JAYJMJ010000309.1:1852110-1866754 GCA_036873875.1 Laminaria ephemera
CGGCCATGAGAAAACAGCCTCCCGCCGGACTTGGTCCAGTTACGGTCCACCCTACCCATTCGGGCGTTGGTCCTCAGACGCGCATTATCGTATGACAAACATAACAATGAGAATACCTAAGTACATAATGCCAGGTGCGTTCTAAATTCCAATTTCCAGTATTATTTTTGTTTCGCCCATCACTTTTATACTTCCCAGCTCATCATAATCTTGTTTGCGTAGTTTTGACGCTCGGTGACTTTTTGAACACCCCGTGGTCACAGGCGTCTCCCCTTCCCCTCTCCCCAGTGCACCCCTTGGTTTTAATCGCACAAAGTCTTCAGCATTTCCACTGCAGTACTGTATCATGAGATGCTCGCAGCGATTTTCATTGGTGTCAACTCGCGCGCTCGCACTTCCAGCAACTGAAGAACTGAAGAAGACAGTTTCAACGGGGTTTGAACTCCCAGCTTTCTTTTAGAATGATGCATGTCGAGGCTCTGTCTCTGTGATAAGAGCTGCAGAGGTGGCACCTAGTGTCTGTGAAGATCACTTGTGAAGAAGAAAGAAGATAATTTGGTAAGTTGCGCTTGTAGGCCAATAGTGGAAGCCAAAGAAGAGAAGAAGAGGGATGGAAAAGAGAGTAGAAGAGAAGAAAAGAAGAGGAGAAGAAAGGAGTGATTGAGGTAGGGCTGACCGTCACCTCATAATCACGAGACAATGCCCATGCTATGGGCAGATGTACTCTACGGGCTGTTGTACTAGCCGACAGTCCGTTCTACAGTAACAACGTTCCCTGTACTGTTCCCTGCAACGTTCCCTGACACTTATGGTGGTAAGCTGGTTACCCTGTACTATTAATACGATCAACTTCCCGATAAAAGTAAGTTGAATACAGTACGCCGGCGAGAAGGAACAACCGCTACTCTCGCCGCATATTGTATTTCCCCGCGTCTAGAATAAGATACCCAGTGTATTCAAGCGTACTGACTGCACATCAACTAGATACTAGTGGACTGCACAGTCCATATTCCAATACCCACATTTTTGCGGACAAACTACTTGGAATTAGTGTATCGGTCATTTTTGCGGTATATAGCGCGAGAGCGTGAGTCAGCAAAATTCGATGAAAATCGACGAGCGTTGGGAATGCTGAAACCCTCTGCGCGATGAAAATGAAAGCACGTACCGGGGGGGAGACGGGACGACACCTGTGACCACGGCTTGTCCAGAAACTGGAAAGTTAAAGTGAGATTTTTTTTTTTTTTTAAAGTAAAAGAGTTAACCCCTTTGGAACTGACAATCCACTTTGAATTAGTGTGAGATAAGTTTTTTCAACAGTAAAACGATTAAGCTTCTGTCCCTGAATGAAGGATGCTGGGCCGGGATTCCTATTCCTTGTTTTGGTGACGCCAAATCTTTTTCACGAACAAACTTGACCCGCGCCTTAAAACCCTCTTCCGCCGCAGCTTGAACATCTCGCCTACCGCATATATACTCATCTCGTACCTTAAAACCTTCTTCCTCCTCCGCAGCATGAACATCTCGAGGTTCTCGGAGCTCTCGACAGCCCAGGTGTTCAACATCAAGTCCATCGATCGAAACGCCGATCAGGAGTTCCAGGTGACGGTTGTACCTTATATGGTCTGGTTAATTGGGTGTATTCTCTGGGGTACCCGGGTATACCCATTCTGATTATCTTGGTCATACCCGGGTATATACCCGGGTACATCTAGAATATACCAGTATACTCTACTAAACACTAAACACATCCTTGGCACTATGTTATGTAACTCGCAAGTTCATGTCCTGCCGTCGACGCCATTTGTTAAGGTGCAGCATTAGAGGGTATAGTTAATAGTCCACTCGGCTACATACCCAACCTCACGTCTGATGAAAAGCACGCCCCCCCTTCGCGCTACTTCGCTGGTCTCAAACCCACCACGTAGCCGGCGGCCTGGAACGAAGTTCGAGAGATATGGCCGACGCATGCTGTAGTAGAGGTAACATCTAAATGATATAAGGTTCCTCGCTTGCGGAACTGACGTAGAGAGAAAATATAGCTTAACCCGATAAACAATCCCATGGCCTAGGTACACAGAAAATAACAGTGTAAAACACGTACGAAGTATGGCATTTAGCGAGAAAGTGTTGCTCCTATTGTAGCACACGTCGGCCATAGGCATCCTCGTCCTCTTTCCCACCGTGCCTTACAAAAAAAACATACCGGTACGTGCCAAGCTAACCCCGATCGGTTTTTTTTTTTCGATTTTGTTCAGGACTACATCGCAGCGATCTACGACCTCAGCGTTGCCTACCCGGACATCCCGGTTTTCCGCACGGCTGCTGACGTCGTCGGGGCGGGGACGGCCACAGCGAGGTCACAGTACTATGGTAGCTCCAACAACCGGTCGCTGTGGCTGGGAGGCATGTTTGACTACCGGGGGTTGTCGGATTACACCCCGATGGAAGATCAGGTGAAAAATAATAGGGACCTGAAACAATGCAGGCGTGCATGGACGAACGATTCTAAAAAAACGTGCACAGGCCCTTTTGTTGTCAGCGTCGTGTTAACGCGTGCTACCCTGGAGGTACGTAGCACTTTATGGCTAAAAACATTAGTATTAGTATTTTCGCCCTCCGACAATGTAGCGTAGATGCCGTTCCGACACAAATCGAATATCCTTCCATCAAGCAGTAGTATCTCTCCTATGACTTCTCTGCCAACTATTTCCCAATTTCCTTTCCCCACATCTTTCCATTTTTAGCTATCATCTATCCTAAATTCCTCGTCAACATTCCATCCCCAGGTCATCGGCCGCAGTCCTCCTAAAAATCTTCTGACTGACGGGGACGTTTAACTAACAAAACTGCTTAATAGTAGTATCGTTGGAATACCATTTTTTTTGTTACAATATTATTCGTTACACGCCCGGGCCGTGGGATTGTTCATCGGGTTGCATTTTCATTTTTTTCGCAAAGTACGTCTTCGCGTGAGGTATAGGGCTTCTCAAGTAGTAACCTTCAGAAAATTAGGCGCATGCCTACGGTAGCATGCGTCTGTTGATTTCGTCCGGACGCCGCTGCTCCCATCTACTTCCGGGTCTCCTTCCCTCGCATAAAAACGTTGCGTCTGAAACGAGGACAGCTTCAATTCACAGCGTACGAAACAAGCGTGTCGTACCTCCTCAACACGACGGACGACAACGTCGTAGAGACGCCGGACGAGAGCCTGACGGTTTCCATCTACGTCCCCGGCATGTTTCCAAGCTTCTTGGGAGACCTCATCGCTTTCGTTAACATTGAGGTGAGCCGAGCTTATCCATCCATGAGCTCGACGCCGACGGTTGTGCCTATTCAATGCATTGGCTTAACGCCAACTGTTTTGCTTATTTTGATGCATGGGCTTAACGCCAACTATGGTGCTTAATTCAACGCATGGACTTAACGCCAACTGTTGTGCTTACATGGGCTTGACGTCAACTATCTGCCATCCATGCATCGGCTTCACGTCAAGTGTTGTGCGTAATTAAATGCATGGACTTGACACCAATCGTTGCGCTTAATTCAATGCACGGATTTAATTAACGCCAACTGTGGTGTTTAATTCAATACATGGACTTAATTAACGCCAACTGTTGTGCTTAATTCAATACATGGACTGAATTAACACCAACTGTGTTTGTCAGGATAACGGCGACGGCGAAGGCCCTTACAACGCTACCGCTTCTTGGGGCACGACCGAGGCGGCCGATGGGTTCACCACCTTCATGGACAGCAAGACCTACACTTCCAAAGTGTCGGCGGACGAAAGCGAGGCAAGATTTGTAGAGAACGTGTCGGAAACGTAGTGTTCTTCTTATTGCGCTTGCCATCCGACAATAATTCAGCATGAGCTTCAGCGTCGATCACTCACAAACATCCCCAGAAAGGAAAGAAGAAGAACACCAAGGGAAGCAAAAAAAAAGAACACAAAAAGGAAGCCTAAGCACGCAGACCACCTCCATCCTGTACCTACAGTACTTATTCTTAACCTTTTAAGTACGGTACGGCAAAAAATTCCCCACACTAAGTCCAAGTAGTTTATCTCCAAAAAAAGGGATGTGCAGTTTTTAAAGGGTTAAAGAAATGTCACATCAGCCACCGACATAAAACGGCGTTATATATCGGGAATGTTTCAGGAAAAAACCTGCGGCGTGACATCGCGCCGACGCTTTTCGTTCATTCAGCGACCGAAGCCCTTCCCTTGCATCCTGCTACGGTCCATCGGCGCTTTGTCCTCAAGCAAGCAACACATCATTCGGCCGTTCGAGGGTGTACTTTTTTCAGTGTCTAGCTCGGACGTCAACAAAGCACGCTAAAGTACAGGACGCCTACGATAAGAAACATTAATGCTCGCTCAGGCTGGATTTCTTCTTTGAGACAGGATTTTCTTTTTTGAGAAAAGGGTGCGTTCTACACTACCCTTACTCTACCGACTCATGGATTTCTTGTTTTCATGTAAATATCGGCCTGCCTTTCTTGTTGCTCTGTTTCTTATTGGGTGTCCTGTACAGTACCAGGTATGCCTTTAGTCTAGAGGGTGTGCTTTTGTTCAGCAGCTCGAATGTCAAACAAAGCATCATGCTATTAGGGTCATTCCTAACGAAAACAAAAAATGTCAGGAATCGTGACGAAAAAACGTGACATTTTCACGAATCGTGACATTTGTCAGGAATCCTGATTTTGAATAGTTTTGAAATTTTCCATAAAAAATGATGTCAGGATTTTGAAAACGTGACATTTCAGAACTTCAAAATGTCAGGAATCGTGATTTTTTGCGTTCGTTAGGAACGACCCTTAAACGGCTCCCGGATTTCTTATATTCCTGTAAACATGTAAATATCACCCTGCCTTTGTTACTACCCTGTTTTTTATTTGGTGTCCTGTACTCTGTCCACGAGCACGCCAGAAGACCACTCGGGGGAATCGTTGTGAGCATTTTTATGAGTCCGTCAGAAAAAAATAGTCAGTCGAATCGTCGAAGGCGCACGATTATTTTTTTTGACACCCCACACTATATATTTTCCTGGACAGGGGGTCTCTAAATCCAAGTGAAAAAAAGGAAAAAAGAAAAGAAAAAAGGTTCTTTCTTCATTCGTCCTGTGATCACAGCGCTCCGGTTCGTTTTTCATTCTGGCCTTTTTTGGTGTGTGGTGTCGTTTTCTCGTTTTGCCGCGCGCCCCCGGACTCGTTGTGAGTTTTTTCGCCCTTTTTCTGAGAGGCGATATTAATGTGTATATTGTCGTGTTCCTGCGCGACCATAAGTACACCGTATGCGGTTACACAACCAAAACATATTGTTGCACAGGAATCACCATTCAATACTACTACTGCTGCTGCTCCTGGTGCTACTACTGCTGCCTTCGTATACATTGCGTTTTTGGCATTGCATAGCCAAATAACCTTACTGCGTTTGCGATGTGTATCTCTGTCTTGCAGTTTGTGACCACAGAGCTTGTCTGTCTAGGAGGAGGCATCGGCACGGACACTAGAGTGTAGATTGGTGGAAAAAACAGTTTAATGTGAAGAACACACACACTACTATCTACTGGTATACTACTAAGGGTAACTCAGACGTTTAGTCTGTGACACCACATCACACACCAGACACCATGGCGCAGCCGGGCATACCCGGCGGTTAGTAGGGGGCTTGCGATTAACTAATTCTGTTGGGTTGGAAAAAAAAATGAATCAGTAAAACACAACAAAAAAAGCTTGCGTGCTGCTCAACATTTGGTGAACTTTGTTGATTAAAGTTATCCCGACCAACTGTGGGTAAAGGGGCCATTTTGGCCGTTTTTTGCTATTTTTTCGCGGGCTGGGTTGCCCTTGGGGTTTGATATTCGTCGGTTTCAATACAAATATTATATGTTCTCCTACCCAACCAAATTTGGATCCCAAAAAACACCCTGTTGCCGTCGTTGCGTTCGAGAAGGGCGATGCTCACGCGGTTCACACCCAGCTGAAGCTGGTAGCCGAGTACCGTATAGCACGCAAAATAACACACCCCCCGGGACGAAGTTCTTGGCCGATTTTCTCCACAACAAGGAGAGCACACAAAACCAAACTGGTGCCTTTAGAAATATCTCGTCGAGATCTTTCCATAGACCCATCGCTCGGCGTTTGCACTCTCCCCGCTTATCGAGAAAAGCAGCCTCGAAAATCGCCCGAGGGTGTGTTATCTTGCGTGTTTATACGGTATCTTACTCCCAGAACTCGGGAATTTGCGTTTGACACAGGCAGCCACGGCGGCGGCGGTGGCAAACCGTGTTGTGAGCATCAGAAGCATCCTCTTCCCTAGAACGGCGTTTTTTGTCTGTGACGCAACGCAAAGTGGCCGCCAACGCGCACCCTGAGCTGTGCGGGGTACACCTGGCGGCGGCGATCACGGGCGTGTGTTTTGACCACGTATCCGCAACAGCGCAGGACGGGAGCAACCCCGCAACTCACAAAAAAAAAACGTTTCGGAACCAGGTGTGTCTGGGCCCCCCCTGCCTTATGGTGTACGCTGCCTGCTGTAACATTATCTTTTTGACAAAAGACGCGTTGCACGATAGAGGTAGCACGTTTTGTCTTTTTTCGTTTGTTTCTGAAAGACGGGGCTCCTTAACCCAAATTCGTCGAAATGTAATTATTGTTTAGCAATTTTTGTGAATATTTTTTATACCTACTGTAGGCCATGAGTTTGGTCATCGGGTTGCGCTTTCAGTTTGCTCAAAAATCTGTTTTTGGGTGAGGCATGAAACTCCTCAAGTGAGGAGCCTCAGAAACAAAGTGGAGCACCTCCACCGTACTATTAGCAGTATTAGTACCATTACTACTATTACTACTTACTACTATTAGTAGCATGCGTCAAAAAAAAAAAGGGACAAACACACATCTGGTTCCGAAACACTTTGTAGGCTGTAGGGACGCTTCTGCTCTGTGCTGTCACCGGTATGTCGTCAAACCGCACGCCCGCGATCACCGCCGCGAGATGTCCCAAGCACAGCCCAGGGTGCGCGATGGCAGCCGCTTTGCATTGGGTCACAGACAACCGCCGGGCAAGGGAAGAGGATACTCCTGGCGCTCACGACACAGTTTGGCAACCGCGGTGGCTGCATCAAACGCAAACTTCCGAGCTCTGGGAGTATGATTTATAGCGCTGAGTCGGCAGGGTTTCACGACTAATAACCAATCGGTAGGTGCCGTTAGCCAATTAACTTGCTTTAGTCGGCAAGTCGGTTGGTGAAGCCAGCTGATGCCGAGCCGACTTGCCGACTCAAGTCAGGCCAGCAAAGCGTGCAAAAATCAGCTCCCCCCGGCCGAGGGGGCTCAGAACAAAAAAGAAAAAAGCGTATAGCATTAAACAATCCTTCCTACAAGTTTGGAAGTCCAACATGTCTGGAAAACCAATAAGTCGGATAGTCGGTAACTCCGGGGAACGACTAACTATTAGTCCGCCTAATAACTCGTAGTTGGTGACTTAAGTCGTGCCCACCCACAGCTCTAATGATGACCGACTGACCTCTCCAGTGAGGCCGCTGCTTCCGTAAGCGTGATGAAGCTCCTTCTGGTAGACGCGCTGTTTAAGATTATCCCGCCCCCCTTGCATTGCTGCTCCACCGTCAGCTCCCTGGGGAACAAACATGCACCGCCCCAACCCACAAGCAAAAAAAAAAAACACGTAAGATGGTGTAGCTGTCGCTAGGAACAATCCACACGCATATTTTTATTGTAGACGTTAGATAATACCGCTTTAGCTAGGAACAATCTACACGCATTTTTTTATAGTAGACGTAAGATAATACCGCTTTAGCTAGGAACAATCCACACGCAAAATAATGATGACGTAAGATAGTAGACTAGTCTATAGTCTATAGCTCTCGCTATTATGTCGCTATTAACTAGGGACAATCCACAACGCAAAAAATGAAGACGTGAGATAGTAGATATAGGCATACAGGTGAAGGTGAGTATAGACAAGAATAAATAGATTCAGGTAAGTAATGGCAAATACAAGTACATTCTAGGTACATTTTGTAGGGCTGTCCTGGACCAGTATCTACTGGCAGTACATCTCTCCTGGCTGAGGGAGGTGCCAGGATTCCAGGATATTACGTACGTCCCACTTAAACGCCTCGTAATACAACGGAAACCCATCGAAACGTGCGCATCTAGAGAAGAGAGAGAACTGCTGAGAGAAAGCGGGAGGAAGGGAGACTGTAATCACGATGGAGGAAGACACCTCCGCCACTAGTAGTACGGGCTCTGCGGACTCAGGCAGCGTCGACGCAGACTTAGTTTTTGTCGGGTTTGATTTTGTTTCTTGGGTTCTGTTGCTTTGTTTGCTGGTGGGAGGTGGGAGCCTCTCCCCTGTGGGTTGTGGGGATTATGTCATGGGGATGCCCTGTGTTCGGCCAGGGGGCCAATAAAGTCCAGCGCGCTAATTTTATTTTGCATAAGGCAGTCTTCTTTGCTGAATAATCAATAAAACATACACATACGAAGTATGCTCCTAACAATTATCTTCATAACAATTGTGACGTCGCGCTTCGGAGCGATTCGGCATCACAGATTTACACTTCAGTTTTGAGTGGAACATCCTACCTTGTGTCAACTTTTCAACTTATTGTGTACGAACTATCGTCTTGATACTTGCACAATCGAGGCCGCAGGGATAAGGACTGCCGTGTGTGTACAGCGAAATTCCGTACCCCCCTGTATCACGCTATAGTTTGTTCGCATTTTCAACTTTTTCCTGAGTCAATCTACCACCCCTGACCCAAACATTGCCTTTGAGATACGGCCCAAAATCAACGTATTTTTTAGCTCTAGTGAAGCCAAACTGCGTAAAACGTGCCTCCGGCTGGGCGCCTCCGGCGTAGCCCCCTCACCAACCTGGAGGGGCCGATTAAGCCGCGACCAAAATCCTGGTTGGATACAGGTTCCTGGCTGCTGCTGCAGCCAGGAATCCTTCTCCTGGCTAAAGCTACCAGGACATAGTCCTAACATTTTGGTATATGTATCCCCACCACGACTTGCGTGTAGCCCTTACCTACTACCAAGATGTGATGGCGTTTTTATTGCGGGCGATCCGAAAATAACCCCTCAGTTATTTGACTTTGTGTCGCGGTGGCTGACGTCATACTTTTTTCAGAATAGCATATTTAGCTGTCGCTAGGAACTCGCGTAGCAGGATAACTCTAACTATCGTCAACTTGTCTGCGTTGGTGGATGTGAAAATAAATAAATAAATGTAACTGTTGTCAACTTGTGTGCGTAAGATAGTACAGCTGTCACTAAGAACTAGCGCAGAGGGATATTCGAAATGTCGTCTCGTCAACTACGATAGAGGTAGCAGTTTTTCGCTGAAACGTTTTCTGAATGACGGGGTTCCTTAACCCAAAATCGTCGGAACTTCATTCTGTTTTTTGGAATAAGTTTCGTTGTATACCTAGGCCATGGGATTGTTCATCGGGTAGCGCTTTTCTTTTTCCTCAAAAATCAGTTTTCTGGGAGAGTTACAGAGCTCCTCAAGTGACAATCCTCAGAAAAAAAACGGGCGCACCTTTACCTTGACGTGTGTCTTGTACTTACTAATGCGAACATAGTACAGCTGTCACTGAGAACTCGCACAGCAGAAACTATTCGTCAACTTGTGTGCGTTGATGACCGTGTGATGTTCCGCAGTCGAAATCAGCTGTACTGAATCAAGTAAAAAAAAGGCGTCAGCCATCTCGAAACGGATCCCTATTTTATAGCGCCGTACGAACTGGAAACTCACATTCGCTCGTCATGAATATACGTTCGACGCAAAACGCGGTAACGTCAGACCATTTGAACTAGCCAAGTGAAAGCGGCGACAAATATTGTTAGTAAGACCGGGATATTTGCCGCGAAGGTCAACATCGTCCATGTTTCTAACCGCGCGGGCGATGTGCTACGATACGACTATTTTACATCTCTGACCCGTCACTATCCTATGTGGAAGATTGAGCGTAGGAAATCTGGGGTTTGTGGAGGGGAATTGAATCTTAATATATAGGAGGTGTGTTTGGTTATACCAGGTATTCTGGAGCGAGCGTAAGGTCAGAACGTTACAAAAACACGACATTTACCGGTAGAGCACATGCACCGTAGTGGGGAGGGGGGAGGAGCGCCTGCTATGTGATCCCGGATCTGAGTTACGAAAGCGAGGGAGCTGGAGAAAAACGGCAACTACAACGGATATGGTGGGAACAAAGAAGTACATACGCCCATTTGTGCGGCGAGAGGTTACTCGTACCTTAGGGCGGTGACAACAACATCCGCCTCCTTCTTCACTGCCGCGCTCAAGACGCAAGCCGTGCCGTCTTTGGCCTTCTCGAATGGGATGTCGCAGTACAGGATACGACCCAAGTCGCACACCGCTGGGGCGGGACAGTCAACCACCGTCGTGCCTGCTCTGCATATCGAGGCGTCTTGCTCGCTGGTGTGAAGAAGCGAAGGGGCACCACCAAAAGGTTGAGGCTCACGAGCAAAGGGTTGGTAACCAAAGGGTTAGCGAGATGACTAGCCGTAAACATTGGCTGACCGGGTTGGGGTTAGGGTTAGAGTTAAGGCTTAGTTACATCCGTATCGTACACAGCGACCCTCGACCATAGTGTCGACAAGTGGCAAGGCCATAGTGTCGAACAAGTGGTAAGGCCATACCTGGTATTGTCGAACAAGTGGTAAGGCCATAGTGTCGAACAAGTGGTAAGGTGCCCTCAGCAGCCATCATCTCTATTAATAGCTAATCACCTTTCGCTGCAGTAGAGCATACTATTAATTCGACAAAATGGTTGAGGCACACTGTGCACGATCAATCAACCCATGTAGTGTAACCCAATCAAACCCAACCAACCAATGTAGGGATATTCGATATTCCCCTTCGTCTTGTGCACAGTGTGCCTCAACCATTGTATCGATAAGTGGTAAGCTCCATCTGGTTAACTTAGTGTAAGTAGTATTACAGCAGCAATAATAGTATATTTAGACCCACAACGGCCGCGATGTTGCCGCAGGTACCTCCGCACACGTGACGTCCAGGCCACAACAATACAATGATGTGAAATGGTGTAAAACTTAAAGAACACTCTATTGATAGGCCCTTCCTTACCTGGTGAGAAAGCACTTCTCTTCATGAGGGCTCTCGCCCCCAATCGCAGAGATAGCACTCCATGCACTTCCTGCTTGAAGACTCAAGCGAGGCCACACCGGCACTATCACGCCCCACAGCAAGCATGATAGCACCAGCGGAACAAGCGCAACCATGCTGCCGAGAACACGATAGGGTAGCACCGTCCGAACGGAAAACGAGGCAAGAGATTGCACTATCGTAAGGGAAAATTAAAATGAGGCAACAGGTAAAGGGGATGTCAAAGCCCTTGCGCGTCGCAGCAGTGTACCACATGCGGGCTTCAGAATCCAGTAGCACGACGACATGCGTATGATATTTATCTTCCGTTCATCGTTGCCTCTTTTATGTTAACAACCACCAGGAAAAATATATATACATATATATATTAATAATATATATATACATATATATATTAATAATATATATATACATATATATATTAATGATAGGGGGGGAAGAAGCACCTACTCATAGTCAAGTTCGGCATTGCGCCCCAAGAGCAATCGCATTCAATTCAAGTGACGCGTTCAAATTGCACTAGGTGCAAGGTATCATACAAACAGCAGGCGTAATAGACGTGTGTGCACTCGTATATACATTGACGTCAACCTTTCTCTCACCACGTGGAAGCCCAGACGCCAACCCTTCCCTCCTTCGGGCCGCGACGCGACGACGATCCTGTGCGATTGTCCCCCCCTCCATCCAACTCAGTTTTCTTACAAGGGCTCACAACCGCCGGACCTGGAGCTTCTTTCGCCGCTGGCACCCCCCCATCACCACCTTTAGGCCGGAGAAAGCTCTGCCTTCTAGCCCGCCCTCCAGGCGTCACAGGCGCAGGCTCATCCACCTTTCCAGCTGGCAGCGCAGCAGGTGTCCTAGAGCTGGCCACCCTAGTATTGGCAAGGGATGTCTCCGCCGCGCCCGCAGCACCCTCGTCCTGTCCAGCGTAGCGGAGAAAGCTAGACCGGCGGGAAGGATCACCCACCAGCCCTGCCGAGCGCCGCCCCGCCTCCCGCTTGGGCGGAGGAGTCTGGTCAGCGGTACCCAGAAAAGGGGGCACATTTGGGATGCTCTGACGCCGTCCCGGGAAAATTTCGGGCATGGGCGGAGGTGGTTCGAGCAGCGTTGACCGTGGAGGCGCCACGTAATTGGTCACGCGCGGGGAATGCGCAGCGTGGTTGGCTAAGCGCGGGGAAGCTGCAACGTGATTGGTCAATCGCGGGGAAGGTGCAACCTGATTGGTCACGCGCCGGGGAGGAGCCACGTGAGTGGTCACGCGGCCTTTCCGGCTCGGCGGGGGCTCCATGCCGCCGGCCATGTCTACGTCAGAGCTGTCGACACCATCGCTGATGTTATGGTTAGCCTCCGAGCTGTTGCGGTCGTCACTGTCTGACGTGCTTTCGGTTGTACCGTTGGGTTGTCCCGCGCTGGGTCCTCCATGGTCGCTTGCCGACAAGCTCTGGGCGTACTGCTGCGCGCGCTTTCTGCTGGACTTTCGAGCGTCCTCCTTCTCCTTCTGGGGGCTCTTGAGCTCTTGCCTTCGTGGCTATCATGTCGGCAGCACCATCACACCGCGTAACACACATCACCCAGCGCCGTCAATTGCATCATACACCGGGATACCGGGGGGGGGGGGCGGGACATCATTGACGAGGAGTGGGAGCGCTAGAGAGTGTCACCAAAGCGACAAAGTTTTCCGTTAGCGCACCCCTAGGTCAACGATAGATACTCAGGCGTTCTAGGCGTACACAGCTGGCGCAGATTTCGGCTGTAGTAAATCTTGAGCGAGCGGAACTATCCATCCACGAGCCGCTAAATTTCCATTTTGCAAGGAGAAATAGTAGTAGTAGTAGTACAATATGTACTGTAATGCAGTCAACGATATGCGTTGCCCTGCTGTTCCTCAGTGTACTATTAATCTCCGGTGCAAGGCGAAATTACGTGTAAGCACGTACTCAAAATAGCTGATAGAAGAGCTCCAAGAACAAACTGCAGCTTTAACGTAATTACGCGTAATCAATTGATCCACAGCTACGTAATCGTACTCATTACCCCTGGAGCAATCAGCAGCAATAATCTGGAAACGTTGCCGACCTGCATGAAGTCGCTCTACTCCGTGTCCGACCTTCTACATGTTGACAGTTTTTCATGTGCCACAAGTCTATCAATTAGATACCAGGTACCTGGCACCTACTAAGGGTTAGAGTTAAGGCGAGGGCCCGGACACAAAATCAGCACAAGTACACAGGTACGCTGTATGGCGATATTTTATGATACGTATGACACCGGTATCTTTTTTGTTTTGAATCACCTTCTTGCTGCTGGTTGGAGGAGTATCAGCCGCCGATGATGGTGAGCCGCCTGTAGATTTCCTGCCAGAGGGTATAAGGCGAGTCACCAAACTAAGATCATGCATGGATGTATTATATGGTATACAGTACCTGTATACAGCAGGGGTGGTCTCCCTATAGTGCCGGTATGCGCCAGCCAACAATACCGGCAGTATACCGGACACCAGCACTATTGGGGGTATAGTGCCTATACTGGTTCTAGTATAAGTGGGTTCCAGTCATGCCAAGCGATTTCACCGGCACTATACTGGAAATAGGCACTATTCAACGGCACTATAGGGGGACCCCCACTGCTATATGGCTTACGTGGTGCCTGTGCTTGGCGATGGTTTGAAGCGCACGCACGAGCAGCAACTTAGAAGAACGCGCTACGGAGTGCTGCTGCGATAGATCGCAGTACGGCTTCTAATCCTATCTATAATAATGTAAAAAAACAATGTTACCACCGCACACAGCAGCTGCAGTAGTAGCCGCTGTACGTACACCTACACCGCACACTATAATCAAGATAACACCCCCCCCCGAGACGAGTTTCCAAGCTGTTTTTCTCAACAACGGGGGCAGAGGGCAAACATCGAGCGATGCGTCCGTGGAAAGATCTTGACTACAGTATAGCTTTTCCAAAGCCATCATTTTCGTTGTGTGTGCCCCCCCTTATTCTGGATAAAATCGGCCCCGAAATCAATTCCAGGGATTGTGCTATCTTTCGTGTTACCCTGGCGTATGGTATTAATAGGCAACGTTAAACTGCAAAGACACCCGGTTCGCATTACTCCAAGAGGCGTGTTTCGTTCTGAACGGAGAAGGAGACTGCAGTTGTGCACCATGAATCCATGTAGTGAATCCATCTCACGGCACAGCATTGTGCTTTAGGCTACCATCACCACTTGCGTACATCATTGGTTTTTTTACTGCCAAAACCACTTGCGTTCAGGATTGCATTTTTTGTCGGACCCATTTGGACTTTCCGTGATAAGAGACCCCCTACCTGGTAGGGGATAGCTTACGGTATGTTACCCTCAGCAGTAAAACATGTCAGGTAACACGGACACTGGTTGTGCTGGATGTAAATGGGTGGAAATATCAGTTTTAATGTGAAGAACACACACACACACACACACACACACAC
>JAYJMJ010000309.1:1870043-1883143 GCA_036873875.1 Laminaria ephemera
TACCGTAGTGGGGAGGGGGGGAGAAGAGCCTGCTTAGTGACCCCGGATCTGAGTTACGACTATTAATACTATTAATAGGGAGGGAGAAGGAGAAAGAAAAAGTGCAAAGATTATAAATGGGATGAGCAAAAAAAAAAGAAAGAATGTGCAGCATTATTAATAGCTTCGATGTCTTATCGCTCCTAAACATTCCCAGAAGAAAGTAGATGAAAACCAAGGGAAACCCATAAAACAGGAAGCCTACTGTTGTTGTAACGTTGTAACTGCTGTCCGTTGACCACACAGTACCGGACACCTACTGCGAAACAGGAATGCGGACCCAGGCTAAAGACTGCATCGTATTTGGGAGAGGGTACGTTCTACAGTAACTTCAGTAAAGCGGATCCCGGATTTCTTACGAATGTATTCCTGTAAATACCAGCCTGCCTTTCTTATCACCTTGTTTTTTGTTACTGTGGGTGTCCTGTACTCTGTACCTGGTACTTGTAACTTGTACTTGGTACTATATTATTTACGGGGGTACATAGTAATTAGGACCAAATATAGTTAGTAACAATAGGGGAATATATAGGTTTTTGTGTGTGTGTGTCGTAGGTCCTGATTACTATGGTCCATAGTAATAGTCAAATACTGCTATTGTAACGCTGTATACAAGTGCTCTATAGGGTACCGCACTAACGCTGGACCACGCACTGCACTGTATCAGCGTGCCCCGCGCTTGTCTTCGGCGAGCATCCAATATCGCGGGGCGGGTGTGGTTTGTGATGCCCGACGCACGTCGAAGGAGCGACTCCTTCTGTCGCGAGAAAGAAGCTCAATATGTTCATTGTTGATTCCACAACGAGCGAGCGTGGAGACTGATCGTCGTGATCGCCATGATGGTCATGATCGCCGTGATCTTCGACAAGCCGGAGTGGGGATGCTCGTGCTTGCTTGGGCCCTCCTCGCCTCCTTGCGCGAATAACACTCGTGGTTGATTACGTTTGGTTAACACTGCTACTACTGGAAGCATAATCCTACGCAAATTTCAAGTGCTTTTTTACTCGTATTCCCCAAAAACGTGGTTGCAGTGCTGGAGGGGTTTAGTACGAAAACTCATAATGATCACCATCAGCAACAGGGTTTCGCGTGCTGACGTTGCAAAATTTTATGTTTCCACTTTGTCCTTCCTTTTCTGACGATTTCCCACTTTGTTAGTACTTTTCTTTCTATGATGCAACAATTTGATTTCCCACTTTGTCCCTTCTTTCCTAATCCGTGGGCTTTCTTGTGGCTGCGGATCGTTCCATGCCGCCCGACCCCCCCCAAAACACCAGAAAGGGTTTTTCACGGGTCATGGCCCGACCCGCGGATCGGGTCAGGAGGTTTGGAAAAACTCGCGGGTCGAGTCGGGTCGGATGAGGAGGTGTTTAAACTCTCACGGGTGGGGTCGGATCGGGTCAGGAGGTTTTCAAATCTCTCGGGTCGGGTCGGGTCGGGTCACCTTAACCTGACCCGACCCGCGAGAAGTGATCCGACCCGTGAAAAGCCCTGAAAAAAACCCCTTGTTATACAAAATGAAAAAAGCAGCACGAGTACGAATTCGTACTCCTTACCCACGCCTTCGGCAGGAAAAGTGACATTCTACGAATTGTCGCCCATCAACAACAAAACCTTAACCTTTCACAACATCGGACAGATCACGATCTAGATCATCTAGATTATCTAGATTATCTAGATTCTATATCTGTCGTGGTGGTATTATATGGTGCGCAGGATCTGTGTAGTACAGATCCAACCCAGGAAACATGTGCTATTAATAGATCATTTAGATCATCCGGCTCCCACCCTGCAACATGATATATAGGCCATACAGATAATATAGAACAGGGATCTGTCTGCCCTGAACGACGTAGATCATGAGGTCGCAGGGATCTGATCTGTCCGATGTGTGAAGCCTTCAAGCATTTTGCTCTCGCGCTTCAACGGGTTTTCGTTATGTTCATCGTTTCCGACGTCGTGGGCTGCCACAGCAGTAAAATACATGCGGAACTCGATACGTATACTTTGCGCATGGTCAGCGTAGTAAAGGGGCCGGCTATGCCACACACAGCACCGTGGAATGTTCATTAGCGTGTTTGCGGAATACCAACTTTGGTGGGGTGGGGGTTGGGTAGGAAAACATATAATAATAATATTGAAACCGTCGAACGTCACAATCCAAGGCTAACCCAATCCACGAAAAATCAGCGAAAAATTAGGTGAGAAATATGTTTTCCTACCATTTTTTTATGTTCTAACCTATTTTTCCGTGGGTTGGGTTGGCCTTCGGTTGTGACGTTCGTCGGTTTCAATACTATTAATTTTTTTCCAACCCAACAGAACTTGGAAACCGCAAACACCCTATTGTTGTTCTTTGTTGCGTCTGATTCTGATCGTGATTCTGATTGTGAGTATGTCGACCCTTGAACTATGCCTGCCTCCGATCGTGTTTATGCCAGCCGTTGAATTATGCCGGTGGCGATAGTAGACTAACCTATAAACTCGTTTGGGCAGGTCGGTGCTACTTGCCCGGTTACTTGCGCGATGGCTAATTGTTTTTCTTTAGTTTTCAAGAGCTGTTTTATGTTTAGTCTAGACCAAAGCTCATACTGCTGTATATTGGAACGCCTGTTCCCCCTTTTCAACTTGCGACACCCCCGAGATTTCAAGCCAACCACATCCCGGAGGGGAACCTTGTAACAATTTAGTAATGCGGAGTGTGCCGGTAAGTATGTAGAGGCGCCAGGCGTATGCGCAACGACAAAACAAGCCTAGACTACGTGCAGCCCATTTACTGTTGAACCCGCGTTTTTGGGGACCAGTTACATATAGAATTTAGTGTGGGCTAAATTTTACCTTAGTAGTACAGTGGGGTACCCGGTTTAAGAGCCCCTCGGAACAGGCAAGTGTCAACGCTCTTATCTTAGATTGGGTATCATAGGTTTTAGTATTGGCGTCACAAGGCGTGACAAGCTGATTTGACCGCTCTTAAGTCCGTTTTCTCTTATCGTGGACGCTCTTAAACCGGGTTCCCCACTGTAACAGAGTCAACCCCATTAGAAATTCATGCTGCCGGTTCAAACTATTTTAGAGTTGGTTCATTTTTGCAGTAGTGAGGAAAGAGTTAACCCTTGCTGCAACAGCGTGGTTTGTTTTTTACAACTAACAGTGCGCGACCGGGTTCTCATCGCGTATGTGTGCGTTTCTGTTTCTGCCCTTTATGTAACGGGTTAAGGTGCATCGGAAGACGTCGTCGAAGGTTGCGCTCAAGTTCGTGGACCGGAAGGGCCTCTCGAAGAAGGACGAGAAGCTCGTCATGATGGAGGTAATTCAGGTCTGATAGTTCTGGTACAGTGGGTACCCCGATTTAAGAGCGCCCCCGTGACAAGCCGAAACAAGCGCTCTTAACTACACATTGCTCTTATCTGTAATGGGAATTATATACCTGGTAGCTTTCTGTATCGGCGGGGCATGCCGATTTGGCCGCTCTTAAGTCCTTAGTGCTCTTATCCTGGGCGCTCTTAAATCGGGGTACCCTCTGTAAGAGAATTGCTGCATTAACGAGCAGCTGGTCATAATGGAGGTACTGGGGGGGGGCTACGATAGTAGTAAGAGAGCTCGATTTAAGATAAAACTGATTTTAAGAGAAGTAAAATGGTTTGGCACGGGCATTCTAAAAGCTACATGATACCCATTCCTACTTACGAGAAGTACCGGTTTAAGAGAGGTCTACTTGGCCTCAAACACCCCTTCCCTTAAGTCGTTGCCCCCCCCTGTAATTGGCTGCGGTCTGATATGCGAATTGGTTGCAGCATTCTCGTATTCTCGCGCTTGACCCGTGTAGAACTACATCTCACGTGTTGGGAGATGAACTACTCAGATTTAGAGTTGGATCATTTTTTCATTCGTAATAGGGTTAACGGGTACTCTAAAGAAAAACGAAAAGCTACAGGCTGGTTCACGCTAAGGCTGTTTCCTATGCGGTCCCGTTTTTTTAAAAATCCGATTTGGGCTTTTCAGACGTTTAGGTCCGTTTTTGGCCGATAAGCTGAGGGAATCAGCCATGCACGTCTCGGAACAAGTCCAGCGTCTCACCGAGGGGTACCCAGCTCAAAAATCTGCTTCTCCAGAGGCGTAGTACGAGTTTTTGCCCACGGTGCATATTCCGACGAACAATCTCTGAAGCTGTCCCTCGTCAGAAAATTGGCCATTTTCTGATTTGAAAGCTACTTCAGATTTTTTGGGTCAGATTTTGGGTAGTCGGCAATAATTCGAACTGCACTGGTGGAGAAACGGATTTTTGAGCTGGGTACCTGTCGGAGAGAAGGTGGATTCATTTCGAGAAGCACACGACCGACCCCGTCGCTTTGCGGGCGTAAAACGTCTTCGAATGGCTGCAAAGCCTACATCGGATCGAAAAAAAATTGAACCGCATAGGAAGCAGCCTAAACGTCCCGAATTGTTTCAGCGCCCAATGTCCACGCCGTTGTTTGGAGTAAGATCCTTAAATTTTGCACACGCGTTCTGCGAGCCCCTGTGAAGGGCTCTCACCGATTGAGGTGTTTCATTTTTTTTTCTCCAGAAATTTGGTCATTTGTAATTTTTGGGGAATTTTGGGATACCTCAAATTTCTGACGAAAAAAAACAAAAAACACCCGTGTCGGTCAGGCCTCGGAAGGGGTGCATAGAACACGGGTGAAAAGATTCAGGGTTTGACTCGAAAAAACGGCGTGGACGTTTGGGCTTTTGTGCGGACAAAGTGCGTGATTTGCTGCACTGGTTCGTAATTACTTGATTTCAGTATTAAACCTACTTTGGGAGTAACATTTAACTTGATATCGATATAGCTCTTGTCAGCTTGTCAGTTTTTCGGAATAACGCACGAAAACTTGTACAGGCATGCCTTGTAGTACCTGGAACCGGCTCATCCAATAAAAAAAAACGAAAAATATTTTTTTTGTTGCGTTGAAAACGCCTCACTATTATTGGCCTTTTCCCAGGCCTATTGTTGGTGGAGACTCATTTTCGCCGCTAGCGCCCGCCCTAGGCCCTTAATTAAAAATCTGGCCATGTCACCGTCTTCTGTTGTTCATGGGGGTCAGTAGTCAGTAGGATACCAAATATATGGCATTCGAGTAGATATTGCAAGCGGGATTCGCGGCGGAGGGAATTTTGGACTTTTCGCGTGGGCCAGGCTGTGGTGATGGTGGCAGTAGGTATGGTCTGAGGGAGACATGAATTGCAGCAATCTCGCACGTAACGGATACTCACGCAAGGAAGGCTACGTAGTGATGCTCTAGGTAAACGCGCGATTTTTAAGGTACATGCGGTCTGAGAAACAAGTTGCAGCACCTCTGTACTTAACCCTCTTACTGTATAGCACCCACTCGGAAACCGCAAAAAAATTATCAACTACGACCATGTCAAAAGAGCCCGGACTCTTTGGGCCCACCACAGCAGGCAGTCCATCACTTTTCAAAGCTTTGGCGTGGTAAACGGGGCATTCAAAGTCCACTCACAGAGCATGCCTCTAAAACAAGGTAATACCACATAAATTTGGGCCCATTTCATGGGCCCTCTAGCGTTCTATTAATAGTGCTAACAGGGTTAAACCTCTACTATTTTACGGAGGAATAATTTGAAGCAAAAAGACCATGTCGCCTCTCTCGAAGGTGGAAATGAACGAATGGAATGTCTTCAACTACAGTAGTATGAATCAATGAATTAATGCTTTCTCGCTCAAATGTTTTGGTACTAGACGCACGCTACGATAGGGGTAGCACTTTTTTGGCCGAAAACGTTTTCTGAATGACTGAATGACGGGGCTCCTTAACCCAAAAATCGTCGGAACTTAATTTTTTGTTTTTGGGGGGGGGAGGGGAATAAGATTCGTTGTATACCAAGGCCATGGGATTGTTCATCGGGTAGCGCTTTTACTTTTTCCTCAAATCGGTTTTTTGGGAGAGTTCTAGAGTTCCTTTTAAGTGAGGAAGGAGCCTCAGAAAAGAAAGGACGCACCTCTACCGTACTTTTTTGGCTTTTTTTTTGTTTCTGAATGACAGGGCTCCTTAACCCCAAATCGTCGGGATGTCGTTCTTGTTTTTCAATCTGAAGTTTTCGTACACGTTGGCCATCATGGGTTTTGTTCATCGGGTTGCACTTTCAGTTTTCTGGGTGAGGTTCAGAGATCCTCAAGTGACGATCCTCAGAAAAAAAAACTGGTGCACCTCTATCGTAGCATGGGTCATTTAGTAGCATGCGTCACTACTACGCTCATGCTGCTGATGGATAACAGCAAGCGAACGGCATGTTTCAAGTCCTCCGCAACCTAAGGGCAGAAACTAAAGAAGGGATAATACAACCAACGATAGAGATGCACCAGTTTTTTTTTTCTGAGGCTCCTCACTCACTTGAGGAGCTGCTGAACCTCACCCAAAAAATGATACGAAGTACTTGAGTAGACTGAAAAGTGCAACCCGATGAACAAAAACCCAAGGCAAAAAGGTATATACAAAAAAAAATCAAATTGAAAAAAAAAAAGAACGACATTCCGGCGATTTTGGGTTAAGGAGCGCCGTCATTCAGTCATTCACAAAACGGCTTAAAGCCAAAAAGTGGTACCTCTATCGTAAAAAACACATGCCATTCCCGCAGAGTCTTGGGCGGAGGATAGAGAGCAGTGTACAACAAGAGGTGGGAGGCATTATTCAGGCGGTACCTCCAAAGTGATCGGCACTTTTGACCCTCGTGCCTGCACCGAAGCAATAACGTGTACGTACTAGGTATAGCTTAGGTATATTGAGACCTTCGGACCAAGTAGGGTACTGTAGCGGGGTTACTCCTAGGGCTCGCGCGAGTGGCTACCCTATGTATTTGCAGAGTCTTAAAACATTTTGTGCTTTTCGATTTCGCCATAGGCACCGCCATGAACCCATTCCTTGCCCTGCGCCGAAAAATATTTCGCTTGAAGATGGCCTTTCAACGAGGTGCAGAGCCCCTCGCGCGAGTGACGTATACTCGGGACGTAGTGAAAGCGGGGGTACCCCGCGTGTCGTGGCACGTTTCTTGGAAGAATTGTTTTTCTCAGCCCACGTTGTTGCAATTTTTCCTGCCAATGTGTGTTCTTCCGCGCACTGCGATCCATCCTTCTACCAACCTCTCTGGGACTTCAGGCGGGAAAAGATGGCGATTGTTTGTTGACGATTGCCAGGTACAGCATAATAAGCCACAGGAGCATGCCGCGGGAGTAGGGGGTGTGCCCGGACTGCAAAGTAAGGGGCTATGCGGCACGCGGGTAGCATGATCCTGCTCGTACTGATGCACGCTCTTCCTAGGCTCTTGATAATATCACCCCCGGTGATGTTTAAGTCGCTGTACATGTGCCCCAAACGGGTTAATAGAATATCAGAGTCAGCGAACGGTCCACTGGTAAAACAACCAACACGAACGTTAACAAGAAACCCAGTCCCCCCTTTGTTATAGAGTGCTCTATGTAGATGGATAGGCTATAGATTTGACGTGATTTCCACGTCATAGTTGAGGGGAAACCCGGTGACAGTTGTCATGTCAAGACCATATATGGTACGAAAGAATGTCAACGTCTTTCTCCGTGTTCCCGCCCCCCCGCCCCCCCGCCGGCTTCAGGTCTGCGAACATCAGTTCAACCGGTGCCTCTTCGAAAGCGCACTACGTCGCACGAGAAGACGACACGTCGCGCGCCGGCGCCGTCTACATCTTCACCCGCCTCACTGTCGACAATACCTCCACAAGCTCCTCCTCCTCCTCTTCTTCCTCCCCCCCCTCCTCCTCTTCCTCTTCATCCACGGAGTCCGTCTGCCCCGGGGACGATAACGCTTTATCCCCTCCCGAAAGGCGTTATTTCTGCCCCAGGGGAGGGGATAGGGGACGGTGCCGGTGGGAAGAGTCTGCCAAGCTGACGGCGAGCGACCGGAGACGGGGCGATTTGTTCGGCGGATGTTTGTCTGTGGATCACGACACGGGGGTAGTCGTCGTCGGAGCGCCTGGGGCTTCCCTGGCGGGTCTGTGGAGAGAGGTGTGTGCGTGTTACGTGTTGCCTTTAGAAGTTTATTCCTTATTATTATTATGTTTGCTATCCGGCAATGTGCAGCATGAGCTTCAATGTCGATCACTCATCAAACTTCCCAATTCACAACACGAAGTACCGCAGTTCGTGGTTCAACGCCCCTCTCACTCTTATCGCATCGTACCCACCCTCGTCTCCCTTCCCCCTCCTCCCTGCCGATGTCAGCCTCCCACGGCGGTGTACACAACAAACAACCAGCACGGAGACGCCAACAACGCCCCTCTCGCGCTTACCGTACCTCCCCTCGTATCTCTCCCCCCCCCCCCATCAGCCTCCCACGGTGTACACAACAAACAACCCTCACGGAGATGCCAACAACGCCCAGGCGACCCGTGTCCCTCTCCCAATGGAAGCGCGACACGCAAACATGCTTCGACTTAAAGGAGCTTACGGATCTCCTGTGCAGGAAGGGAGCGGGGCTCCTGCCGTGTGGCTGGTGGGTACCGCCCTATGGTTGATTTCTAGCCCGTTAAAACTGCGCCTTCTTTTGGGGAAAAACTAACCTGGAATTAATGTGCGATCATTTTCGCAGTAGTAAAACGTGGAAAATATACCTGGAAATAATGTGGGATGATTTTCGCAGTAGTAAAACGTGGACAAACTACATGGAAATAAAATAATGTGGGATGCTTTTCGCAGTAGCAAAACGTGGACAAACTGCCTGGAAATAAAATAATGGGGGATGATTTTCGCTGCAGTAGTAAAACGCGGACAAACTACCCGGAAATAAAATAGTGTGGGATGATTTTCGCAGTAGTAAAATGTGGAAAAACTACTTGGAAATAGTGTGGGATGCTTTTCGCAGTAGCAAAAGCGTAGACAAACCACCTGGAAATAAGATAGTGTGGGATGATTTTCGCTGCAGTAGTAAAATGTGGACAAACTACCTGGAAATAGTGAGAGATGATTTTCGTAGTAGTAAAACGTGGACAAACGACCTGGAAATAGTGTGGGATAATTTTCGCAGTAGTAAAACGTGGAAAAAAATGCTTGGAAATACGTAGTGTAGGATGCTTTTCGCAGTAGTAAAACGTGGAAAAGCTACCTGGAAATAGTGTGGGATGATTTTCGCTGCAGTGAAACGTGGAAAAACCAACCTGGAACCAGTGTGGGATGATTTTCGCTGCAGTGAAAGGTGGACAAACCACCTGGCAACAGTGAGGGATAATTTTCGCAGCAGTAAAACGTGCAAAAACTAACCTGGAAATAATGTGCGATCGTTTTCACAGTATAGTAAGAAAACTACCTGGAAATACGAAGAATGGGATGATTTTCGCTGCAGTGAAACGTGGAAGAACTAACCTGGAAATACGTAGTGTGGGATGATTTTCGCTGCAGTAAAAGGTGGACAAACCACCTGGCAATAGTGAGGGATGATTTTCGCAGCAGTAGAACGTGCAAAAACTAACCTGGAAATAGTGTGCCATCGTTTTCACAGTATAGTAAGAAAAACTACCTGGAAATTTGTGGGATGATTTTCGCAGTAGCAAAACATGGAAGAACTACCTGGAAATAGTGTGCGATGATTTTCGCAGCAGTAAAACGCGGACAAACCGCCTGGAAATAGTGTGGGATGATTTTCGCAGTAGCAAAACTTGGAAAAACTACCTGGAAATAATGTGCGATGATTTTCGCAGCAGTAAAACGTGGACAAACCACCTGGAAATAGTGTGGGATGATTTTCGCAGTAGTAAAACGTGGAAAAACTACGTACCTGGAAATAAAATAGTGTGCGATGATTTTCGCAGCAGTAAAACGTGGACAAACCACCTGGAAATAGTGTGGGATGATTTTCGCAGCAGTAAAACGTGGACAAACCACCTGGAAACAGTGTGGGATAATTTTCGCAGTAGTAACTCACGCCTTTATAATGGGGATAAACCAACCACCTGGAAACAGTGAGGGATGATTTTCGCGTTTTTTTGTTTGTTTTTTTTTGCTCATCCCATCTATTATCTTCGCACTTCTTCTTTCTCCTTCTCCCTCCCTAGTCGTAATTCAGATCCGGGGTCACTTAGCAGGCTCTTCTCCCCCCACCCCACTACGGTACGCGCCTTAGTTTTTATCGCGAGAAGAATTCAGCACTTTCTTCCCTCGTCGACTCGTCGCGTCGAATTGTGCTTACCCACGTTATGAAGCGCTCTCGGCAGTTAGTTGGTGTCTCAGAAATAAAAATCTCCATACCGAGATTCGAACCCCTGACCCCAACCTTAGTATAGTCTTCGAGGGCAACCACTTGACCACCGGGGCGACCGGCTCAAAACACAGCATAAGCATCGCGATGTCGCGATTATTGACCGCTTCGCCGAGAAAAAGTGGCAGCCACAGGGAGAGACTATAATAATGTAACTACCCGAGCCGACAGGTTTTATTCTTATTCCCCCCCATATCGAGAAGAAAACAACCACAGCCACAGCCCGCGCAGCAGACAGATTTGGTTGGTGATGGTGTGTGGGTGTGGGTGGTGGTTGGTGGTAGTGGTGTGGTTGCAACAATAACAAGCAACAATGCTGCTGACGATGATTTTGGTACACAAAAACGCTTCCTTTTCTTTGATCTTGCTGTCTGTGTTTTTTTTTTTTTTCTGTTCTTTCTGGTGTGGCTATTAATAGTTCGAACTTCGTACGTAGCAGTACCATACCGCCCCCCGCCCCCCACGCTCGTAGTTGCGTGATTTTCTGGTGGTACACAAAGAAAAGAAGTGGCTCTCAGAGAACCTCAAAACAGCAGCATCGCGATATCACGATTGACCGCATAGCTGAGAAAAAAGTGATGGCAGCCAGACGGAATAAGAGACTATTAATAACTGTAGTAACTACCCGGCAGCTTTTATTCTTCCCGCCCATATCGAGAAAAAAACGACCACAGCCAGCCCGCGCAGCAGACATATTGGTTGGTGATGGTGGGTGGTGATTGGTGGTTGTTGGTGGTTGTGGTGGTGGTTGGCTAATGGTGGTGTGATTGCAACAGAACAATGACAAAATGCTGACGACGATGATCGGTACAAAACAACGCTTCCTTTTCTTTTTGTCTGTGGGTTTTGTTCTCCTTTCTGATGAAACTATTAATAGATCAATTAATAATTAGTTCGAACTTCGTGGTATGTACCAAGCACTATGATAATAGTATCATACCTGGTACCTGTTTATGAATCACGTCTGTCTATGCTGCACATTACTTTTTGTCGGAAGGCAAACAAGGAAAGAAACGTGATGATACCCCCGGCTAAAATATGACCACAATCACATGGCACCAAAGACCAAAGTAGTACGTATCATAAAAAAAAAGGCTTCCATCTATATTTGACCTCCTCCCTGGGCTTTCTTTTCCGATGAAACTGTTTTAGGTATTATTGTTATTGTGAATAATCGACGTTCCGTTTAAGATCATGCTGCACAGCAGTATTATTGTGGGGAGGCAACAAACAAAGAACGCATACATTCATACATACATACATGTATGTACATACATACATGATGACACCACCACAGCTAACCACTACGAGACATAAAGAACACCGCGCCAAAAAAAGTGCTCGTGTCTGGTACATGCAAAAAAAAAGTTACATATTTACTTGATCTCCCTAGGTTTTATTCTTTCTCGTGTGATGTGTGTGTGTGTGTGTTCTTCACATCAAAACTGATCTTTGCACCCATCTACATCCAGCGCAACCAGTGTCCGTGCCGATGCCTTTATTAACCCTCTAAGCACTTAGCACCCACTCGGAAACCGCAATAAATTAATCAACTACGACCATGTCAAAAGAGCCCGGACTATTTGGGCCCACCACAGCAGACAGTACATCACTGTTCAAAGCTTTGGCGTGGTGAACGGGGCAATCAAAGTCCACTCATAGAGCATGCCTCTAAAACCAAGTAATAACACATTAGTCGGCCCATTTCGTGGGCCCTATAGCGTTCTAGTGCTAACAGGGTTAATAGAGAGACTAGCTCTGTGGTCACAAACTACAAGACAGAAATACAAAAATACACAATGCAAATACAGCAAGGTAACTTGGCCATGCAATGCCAATTGCAATGAATACGACGGCGGAACATATGCAAGCCAGTACGCCAGAATATATCCGCGAGGAAGAAAAGAAGAATAAGATAGAAGAAAAACCAAAAAGGAAAAAAGAAGGAAGAAAAGTGGGAAGAAAGAAAAAGAAAAAGGGAAGAAGGGAAGGCAGGAAGTAAACAACAAAGAAAGCTGTTTATTGAGGAAGATCGGCGTTCGAACTTTAAGTTCATGCTGCGCATTATTGTTGGAAGGCAAAACACAAAGAAAGACACACACACTACAACACGTGATGATATACCAGGAATTAATAGCAGACTCTACCAGGTACAACAGCAGCAGCAGTAGTAGTAGTAAGAACGTCACACGAATATCGCGCCAAAAGTAATGTCTACTACGTAGTAGTACAAAAAAAGCTTCCTGGTTTGATATCCTTATCTAGCTAGGTTTTCTTCTTTTTGGCGTGATGAAGCTGTTTATTATTTTCATTTAAAAAAAATACACTACCAGGTACTGCTGTACTACAGCTGTGAGATCGAGGATTTCGTCGAAACTCATCATCTTTGCTTATTTTGAACGATCGGCGTTCGAGCTTCAAGTTCGTGTTGCGCATTATTGTCGGAAGGCAAAACACAAAGAAAGACACACGTGATGATATACCACAGGAATATATACGATCGAGCTACAAGTAAAAACACTAGCAACAACGTCACGAACATCGCGCCAAAAAGCACTTTCCAAAAAACTAGCTTCTGTTGTTATAGTGCTCTACGTAGTAGATGGATATAGGCACCGGTCGCCCCGGTGGTCAAGTGGTTACCCTCGAAGACTACTAAGGTTGGAGTCAGGGGTTCGATTCTCGGTATGGAGATTTTTGTTTGTGAGACACCAACTGCCGAGAGCTCTTCATAGCGTGGGTAAGCACAATTCGACGCGAGTCGACGAGGGAAGAAAGTGC
>JAYJMJ010000309.1:1897404-1907709 GCA_036873875.1 Laminaria ephemera
GGATTGCGAATGCACTTGAGTTAAATCGACACACGACACGTATGAAAATACGTGGAAGTGTGGTGAGCTTAAGCTTTTATTTTTCCCCATCCGCCGGAGCATAAAAAAAAATAAATAAAAAAATAAAAAGTCATGGGCTACGGAGGTAGGGATGCAACCAAAAAAAATTCATCTCACTTGAAGATCTCTCTCGTACCTCACCCCAAAAATGACTTTTGAGCAAAAACTACTTTCCCTATCGCGATCGCGGCCCGCGTGACTTGGATCAGCCGACTTGGATCAGCGCTAGGCACGCACGGCGGTGTAATCATGAATAGACCTGCCGTATGTTCTGCGGATCATCGCGCAATTCGGGTTGGCATGAAGAGAATCCCTCCCCCAAGTGCCGTGACCAAGTATTGACAGCGATCATCCCGAATACACTACAGACCCTGATCCCCCACGGCGACCTGGCTACCCAAAATCGAGGGTTTGCACCAAACGGCCACAACAAACAGCAAAATACACACCAAAAAAACATACACTAAATGGTGTGCGAGTTTTATTTGCATATCCGACGTACCACTAGCGTTCCCCCCTCAGAGGCCGTCAACACCCTGCCGTTTTTGTTTCGTTTTCCGTCCCCCCTCGTGCCTCATCGATGCCCCCCTCCACTGCGCTTACGGCACGGGACGCGCACTTTGCTCTATAGACCTGGCCAATCTTGCCCGTGCTCGCACGCTGGCATAATTTTTTTTCGTTTTAAAAAAAAACACCTCAGCTGTGAGATCGAGGATTTCGTCGGAATTCATGTTTGCAAGCTGCGTGTGACACTTCCACACGTTGGACAGATCAGATCCCTATTTCCACATCTACCATGAAGGACCATATAAATCAGAACCCACGATATACACAAAAACCTATATATTCCCCTGTTTTACTAACAATATTTGGTCCTGATTACTAAGTTCCCCCGTAATAGATCTTTCTGGATAGACAGATCCCTGGTCTATTGTGATCTACGACATCTACAATAACTTTGATCGCGGCGTAAGGTTTGCGCCGGGCATGACTGGACACGATACCCAAAGGTGGCGACTACGCCAACCACGCACGGCCAGCGCTCTCAATCTTGACACGGGCCTCCTCCCCGCAAAACCGATGCTACACAACCAGAAAGGGAGGCCGAGAACAATACACACCGCCGACCCGGCCGCTGCCGCAGCATGCCGCCTCCTTGCACTGCAGCACAGGGGAGATACGGTCACCAGACTTCCGGTCCACCCGCTTAGCTCAGTCGTGTACTTCAGGGCGACGCGGCGTCCCTACACCCGCCCGAGCCGAGCCGGGCCAAGAGAGCACGTAGGTTGCGCAACCCCCCACGCCCGCTCCTCCTCCTCCTCCTCCCCGACGCCCGTCAAACAAACAAAAAAACTTCCGTATACGAGTACGAACTGCTCGCGTCCCTTGGGGTACGCACCCCGAAAAAAACGCCCGCCGGCGCAAAATTTGGGGCGAGAGCAGTTGCCCGCCCAACCGACAACTCTCATCATCGTCGTGCGACCTCAATAGCGCCCCGCCACGCAACACGGCCCGATACAGTCTCGGATACCATTTACACAAACGGCGCCCCCCTAAGCGCCAGACTATCGCATCGCATCGCACGTAACACGAAACCAACTCACACCAACCCAAACCAAACCAACGTAAACCATATCAAGCCAAACCAAACCAAACCAAATCATAATGAACTAAACTAAACCAAACCCAACCAAACCAGGCCGAAGCAAACCAAACCAAAGCGCACAACACGGATGCACGCCACTCCCGCCCCCCCCGCCACCCCCACAATCACCACCTCCACCCTCGAAGCCCAAAACCAACCCTAATCAAACCAAACCAATCCAAAGCATGTAACACAGAAGCACGCAACCCCCGCCACCCCCGCCACCACCACTACGACCGGAACTCTCACCCTCGAAGTCAAGTTGCCGAAGGTCTCCTCGACGTTGAGGTTGCCCTTCGCTGTCTCCATAACCAAAATAAAACAGACCAAACCAAACCAAACAAAACCAAACCGAACCAAACCGACCCAATCCAACCTACAACCCAAACCAAACCACACGACACGAAAACACGCCACCCCGAACCCCGCTAACCCCACCGTCACCGTGGAACTCTCACCCTCGAAGCCAAGTTGCCGAAGGTCTCCTCGACGTTGAGGTTGTCCTTCGCGCTGGTCTCCATGTAGGGAACCCCTAGCTCCGCCGCCAGCTGCTCTCCCTCTTCCCGCGCCACCTCTCGCCCCTGTAGGTCGCATTTGTTGCCACAAATCACCACATCCGACCCCCTCTTCCCTTGCTGAAAACGCCAAAGAATCGTCCCATCCATCCCACCCAGCGAGAAAGGACACAAACAAAACAACAGCAAGAACAACAAGAACAAGAACGACAATGACAACAACGACAAGGATAACGAAAATAAGAACAAGAACAAGAACGGCAACAAACAAAAGACAATAAAGACGGCAACGACAACGACAACAAACAACAAACAACAACGACGACGACAGCAACAAAGGCGCAGAAACGACAACGGTAACGACAACGATAACAAACGACGATCGCATGGCACGGAGGACAAGAGAGCGGTAAAAACGAGGCAACGGCACAGCTCGTCAAAGCTGGCTTCAGAATGTAGTCAGCGCAGGACGACCGACAGAAACAACCATGGTTAAATCAGATGACAACCGCCTGACCCCACACACTGACCATTTTCAGACGACAACCGCCTGACCTCACACACTAGTCATATTCAGACGACCACCACCTGACCTCACACACTAATCATATTCAGACGGAAGGACTACCACACCCCCCCGATCGTCGTGGGGCTAGGTGGAACACAGTAGGATGGGAGCAGCGTACAGGAAAGTGATGGTAGACAATAGGAGGGTGGGGCTAGACTTCAGGAAGGCAACGAGTCGGGAAGACGGGGGGTATAGACTACAGATAGGGGTGGCAGCAACTTTCGGCGGAGGGTGAGGCTAAACTACAGGAGGCTCATGAGTCGGAAAGACGGGGGGTATAGATAGTGGCGGCGGCAGAAATTTTTTTCTTTCCGTATGAAACAAGAGGATTTCCTGCGCCATGCCACCGGTTATCAGCGTCCCTTGCTGCCGCCAGCTTGTCTTAATCTATAACCCTTGTAGGATTGCACCCGCCATTTTTTTTACAAAATACTTGGAGTTAGTGTGGGATAATGATTGCATTAGTAAAAGGGTTGACTCCTTCAGTACTGCACCCACTTTTTTGGGGGATAAAAATACTTGGAATTAGCGTTCATTGAATATTGCTGTTCTAAAAGGTTAGCGCGTACCGGCGTTGGCGGGTACGGCACCAGTCGCTATTATAGCTGGCGGCATGGCGTACGACACGGTACCCAGCCGTATATTGTGATTCAGCAGTACAGGACCCCTAATAAGAAACAGGATAATAACAAAGGCAGGCTGGTGTTTACGGGAACATAAGAAATCCGGGAACCGCTATTTAGTATAGAACGCACTCGCTCCCAAATAAGAAACCCACCCTGCACGAGTATTTCGGTGTCTTACTAGGTGTCCTGTACTGCTGTACTGTAGTCCGCTTGTCGGTGGGCATGGCCTTGGTAAGCGTGACTACATACGTACATATATCTAAACCAACATAATTGAGAAATTATCTACCAGGTATACTGCTGGATGCTGTTCCTCTCGCCGGCGATTCGTGTCACCGTATCATAAATATCATATTGTTAACCCTTTAGAACAGCAACGCGTTTTAGGGGACATAACATACCATGACAATACCTGGTACCATACTTATTTCAGGTAGACTGGGAAAAAATCGCCACGAAAGGGTTAAGACATATACCTAGTACCTATTAATAGTACTGTACCAGGAACATGATGCGATTAAGAGTAGCAACATAAATATTCTCGTATCGACTGCTGCCGTACCAGGTACCACGCATAAATATATACATCACATTTAATAGGACAGCAATAGTATTGCTGGTAGCATAGCATAGCAGGTACCAGGTATTTAGCCGTCTTCAGGCGAGCGGTGTTTTGGCGTTGAGAACAATTCAGGAAATTTCATGACATATACCAGGCAAATACAAGATCATCCTTCACGAAGTATCACAACAAACTCAACGTAACACAAGAGCATCCTCCAGTAAACACCATAACAAATACGAGGAAAATCGAGGACAATAAGAGACAGATAAAGCGCCCGGCCGACGAGGAAACGCAAGAGGTGCATGGCTGAGCACTACAGCAGTGCAGTAGTACGCGCGCATGCTTAAGCGAGCCATGAAGGGAAGAGCGAGCAGTGAGTAGATAAGGACCACAATCCCGGACGCCCAAAGATATCACGAGACGGCAGTTTTGGCCTGTGACGGACGGCCGTCTAGACGTAATATACTAGGTTTATAAATAGTAAGGAGTCGTGGTGCCGCGTTAGTGCGGTACCCTTTAGAGCGGGGCCCCATTTTAGTGCGGTGGAATTCGCTTGTCACGACCTCGTCCTACAGAGTACTACTGTACCGCACCCCCCCGGGATAGTTCGGGGTCTCACTTTAGTGCGGGTACTGTACTGCTGTATTCTAACGTGTGACTGACGACACCCAAAACTACCGTCTGCTGACGTATTTGTGGACGACATGCATGACGCATGACACGCCTCTCCAGTCCGTCGCTCTTTCAAGTATCAGACACTGAACCTGAAGATGCCCCTGCCCGTACATGCGGCGGCCTATCGGGAAATATAAATCTATACAGTCGTGGTCCCGCGTTAGTGCGGTACCCTTTAGTGCGGTGCCCCAGTTTAGTGCGGTGAGAATCGCTTGTCACGACCTCGCACGTCCTACAGGGTGCTACTGTATTGCACCATCCCGGGATAGTGCGGGGTCCCACTTTAGTGCGGGCATCGTCGTCTGGCAAGGCACCGCACTAATGAGGCACCACGACTGTAATGCAGTCAATAAATATGATGAATGTCTCTAGGGGAACGTGGACATGTGGATGCCAATGCGAATGCCAAACCAAAACCAAACCCAAAAACAACGGCGAAAATAAAAAAAACAACAATACCCGGGAGCAGCGAAAGCCACACAGAATACGCCAGGCGGGCACCCACTACCAAATGCTCATTCTACTCAAATATATGCAAATGCCGTATAGATGTGCTTTGCTATTCGCCCTCGTTACCGCTCGAGTCCCACCAACAACCCACAGCAGAAGACGGCGCCAGCGTCGCACGTTGTGTTAGAACTATATACCTTATCACGCAGAGATAAAGTGCAGATAAGGGGGGGATGGAGAAGCGAGGTGTACTTGTAATACAACAAAAAACAGCGCAGCATCAACACAACAAAACAAAAACAAATCGTGTTAGCGTGTCACGGTCACGCACACAGAGAGTGCACTCAAGGGGAAGACCGACAAGTGAGGAACTCGTATCATACAACAAAAACAGTGCAACAGTGCAATCAAAACAATAACAAAACAGTTTTTGCAACACGGAAAAATAAATAAATAAATAAAAATTGTAAAAAATAAATTAATTTAAAAAAAAATGTTTTTGCTTTTTGGTGGCGTGGAGCGACGAAAACAATAAACTGACCTCGACGATGTCCTTCATCCATGTCGACACGCTCTCGAACGATTGCCGGTTGGATACGTCGTAAACCAGCACAAAACCCTCCGCGCGCTTGAAAAAGCTCGTCGTCAGGGAGTGAAACCTCTCTTGCCCCGCCGTGTCCCAGATCTAACCACGCCCCGACACAACCGCGCCCACCAATGAGAGAGAGCCAGTGAGAGAAAAAACGGGGGAGAGGGAGGGAGAGAGAAAGAAGGGGAGAGAAATAGAGGTAGGGAGAGGGCAGAGGGGGGGGGGGGAAGAGATAGACAGAGAGACAGACAGAGAGAGGGAGAGAGAGGGAAATGGGGGGAGAGACAGAGAGAGAGAGGGGGAGACAGGGAGACGGGGAGACAGAGAGAGAGACAGCCAAGGAGAGAGCACAGCAAAAAAGATAAGCGAACGAGATTTGAGCAAGGACGTCATCAAAAACATACATCAGGCACGATGTACATACCAGGCAAAACTGTCCTGGAGGGCAGAACGCGCAGGCGTCGTTGTCCTGGAAACTTACCCAACTATCCCCCCACCCCCCCAGGCAAGGACATGAAAAGCGCGTCTCACGATGGGAAACCTTCGCTCAGCCCCCCCCCCCCCCGCGCCTCGGGTCCTGTCGGGCGCGAACAGCGGCTCTACTTTTACTGGCAAGCGCAAGTTGCCTTTCCGACCGGCATGTCCTTCCGCGTTCCGCACACACACAACGACAACAACAACAAACAACATCAACAACGTGCATGGGATCAATTTCGCCCCTCTCGCACTACTCGCCTCATTACTCATTTGCCATACTCACTACTCATTGATGCTCACTCTGAGGGCAAGATGAACAAACACCGACACCTTGCTATTGTTACATCAGCATCATATGCTCACGATCTGCTCAGATATGATATGGTGTATGGTACGGTATGCTGCGATCTGATACCATACCATGTCGTAACGCCGCGACCCAGGCAATCAACCCCACTGCTGTACCGCACAACCTTGTACCTAAACTCGTGCAATACCCCCGTCTGAGTGGTCGAGGCTGGCCTTTCGGCCGCCCGTTTACTTTCGGAAAAACGCCACCGAAACACGCGGTGGAGCCGTGCGACCACCCTGCCGACCTCGAACCCCCCAACGGTTGGGGTTAGGGTTAGGGTCGGGGTTGGGTCTGGGCCGACCCGCAAGATCGAAATTGGCCACGAGGTGTTGCACGAGTTAATGTGCAAGGTGGTGTTGTACATAGTGCCTCTCGCAGCCAACGCCAAGCTCACCCCCAAAAACTGTACAAAAAAATGGGTTTATATACTGCAGGGTGGGAATATTCCGTTATACACACGAGCGGAAGATGTGCCGACAATGGTCAAGTCGAATATGACGTCGACAACTCCCGGCCCTCGCAAGGAGGACCCGCGAGTGAAACTATCACTTTTCCAGCCGCAAAAACACATAAACGCACAAATACTGAAATACCAGCTAGACAATAGCAACAGTCAGTAATTAACATGAGACGAACTTTTATTGTTTGGCCGAAGGCGGCGCGATCAATCGATCAAGGCTCAAGATCATTTTAACAATTAACAATTGAAAAGAGGCATTTCTGGACTCTTCAAGTAACCCCTTATGTCATATTATATCGAATGACCCAACTTATTGTATGACCCATGATATGTACCAGGTATATAAAATATTAATGGACAGCAGTGCGCGATGAAAACGAAGGCACTTCCCGGGGGGGGGAGTGGACGACACCTGTGACCACGGCTTGTCCAGAAGGCCGCTGAGAGTAAAACCTCCTACGAGTAGGGCTGGAACGTAAAACTGATCGGAAAAAAAAGGAGCTCCTTCGCCTTTTTAAACCTTTTCGAGACTGGATTGTAGTATAGAGGGGCAAAGTGACCAAGTCAAATAACGGTTACAACGTCAGCCACAAGAAGCACCCGGGCTGCAGGGGGCTCGGGTAGGGTAGGGTAGGTTAGGGTAGGGTAGGGTACTAGACTATACATCAAGTACTCGAACTTCAACGTGTCGTATCTGGTGGTATATCTGCTGGTGCAATGGAAAAACGCACGTTCGAGCGGTAGAGCCTTCAGCAGCAAGATAAAATAAGATCAAAACCACAAGATCACAAGATTACCCAAGACCCAAGATGAGATAATGAGCAAAGAACATCGAAAGCGGGCCGACGTGCGTGTCGCTTCGGAATAGTCCGTCCACGCCAAAACCCAAAATCCATTAAACTAAAGATATACCGGGTATCAGGTTTGAGGGTATCAGATACCAGCCGACATGAGCCGCCGCTTCGGCGTACTGCTGTACTCCCGTCCACGGCAACGTCTAAAATCCATTGCGTATAAACTAAAGGTATACCGAATATCAGATAAGATCTTACTTCGTGCTGACTTGCTGTTTTCCTCAAAGTCAGTGCTGTTATGATATGATACCTGGCACGAAGTGTCAGTACATCAATCTCCACAGCATAAAAAGTGATGCATATAGCTTACAGCATATAGCTTACATATACACGGCTGTCGCCGTATTCAATACCTGGTACTAACGTAAGTAAGCTTGTACTAGTCTACAGCTAGCTGTAGTCGTAGGCTAGGCGTAAAACGGCATCACAGATCACAGAAGCGCAAAGGATGCCCGCTGCAGCCCTTCATCTCTTGATAATAGTGTGCTGCCTAAATGACGGTCCTTCTGCGGTGACAAATACACTATTGTTAGATTCTTAGTCTACTCTTACAGCACCTGGTACGCAGTAGCAGATAATACTGTGGCACCGGGCTGCCTCAAGAGTGAGATACCAGAGATACCACACCACTTCACAACAAGTCCTCACGTCAACTACTACAAGCAGTACAACGGCAGCAGTAGACTATCGTACAGCATTGACAGCACACTACAACATGGGGTATTAAGCAAGTGTGGTACAGGAGCATCCTACTTCGGTACTGTGTGGTCCGGCAAAAACACCGGCGTCTACCGTGCGGGTTATCGTCGTCGTCGTTGCCGTCGTCAAGCAGTCAGTGGTGCTGTTCGCTGATCAACCAAGACTCAAGAGTCAAGATTACACGTACTGCTCCATGATGGTGACCTGGATGTAGGTCAGTGGCCTCGTTGCTCATAGACATGACATGGATACGTATGACACTGCTGAAAAACACAAACAGACAAGCCGGTCGCCCCGGTGGTCAAAGTGGTTAACCTCGGAGACTACAAAAGGTTGGAGTCACGGGTTCGAATCTCGGTATCGAGATTTCTTTTTCTGAGACACCAACTGCCGAGAGCGTTTTATTGCGTGGGTAAGCACAATTCGATGCGAGTCGAAGATGGAAGGAAGTGCTGAATTCTTCTCGCGATAAAAATGAAGGCGCGTACCGTAGTGCAGTGGAGAGAAGAGCCTGCCAAGTGACCCCGGATCTGAGTCCCCGGATCTGAGTTACGACTACTAGGGAGGGAGAAGGAGAAAGTAAAAGGGCGAAGATAATAGATGGGATGAGCAAAAAAAAAAGAAAAAAAAAAGACAAAGGCGCACGCACAACTATCACGCCAAGAGTAAGAGTAAAAAAAAAAACAGTGTTTGTGCGTCTTTCTCTGTAAAGGGGAGGGGGGAGAGAGAGCGAGCGCCCAGCTTTTCATTGCCTCCGCGGGTACGCTACAGCCGGCACCGACAACGTCACTCCAACACCCCAACACATCGCATCATACATCATCGATCACTAAAATAGAAAAATCATAACGTCATTACTCGAAATACAGGAGGCATCGGCACGGACACTGCTTGCGCTGGATGTAGATGGGTGGAAAGGTCAGTTTTAATGTGCAGAACACACACACACACACACACACACACTGGTATACTGCTGCTGTTATGCGGCAGGATTTCCGCCTGCTGTACGTATATAGTAATCATACCCGTACGATATGAGGATATTATGATATGATTCCATTCATACGCCCGGACGAGAGGATCACCCGCCAACCAGCACATCCAACATCCAACACCCACGGTTAACGCGCCCGGAAATACCATACTTACCGGTATACCTGGTAGACTATAGACTACACCAGGAAAAGCAACCAGGTTCGTTTATATTACATGTACTGCTGTACCTGGTAGTTCTTTCTAATTTTTTATAAAAATAAAATTCAAGTATAACCAAGTACGAAGTTCTATATATCAAGAGTTGTGCAACATCGTGGTACGAACGAAATCTCCATGCACCTTCCCGGCGCAGACCCTCCCAGAAGAGCAGACCCCGTCCAAAAGTGGGCGAACTCGAGGACGCAAATGGGAAATTAAAAATACGTTTATTCGCTATCAAAGCTTCTTGTTATACACTACCGGCCCTCCGACAAGAAATCGAGATGATATTGGTTTTAGGCTAGATTTCTTATTTGAGAAAGAGTGTGTCCCACACTAACTTCAGTATAGCAGCTGTCGAATTTCTTATTTCCCCGTATTTTTTAGGCTGAAGTTTCTGGTGGGGCTCTCTTATTAGAGGGCCTGTGGTACTACTATTATTAATACTACAGCTCTATCATCAATGGCGTCCCCAGTGGCTCAGTTGGTAACCTCGTACACCTTCTGACGACTAAGTTGCAGGTTCGAATCTCTCCGGAGTGAAAAATCGCAATTTAGCAGTGGAAAGCGATACTT
>JAYJMJ010000309.1:1931148-1941984 GCA_036873875.1 Laminaria ephemera
ACACAACCCGTAACACGCGCGATCGGAGTATCACACACAGCTTGCGAAGATGAGTTTCGACGAAATCCTAGATCTCATAGCTGCTGTTGTGTACCTGGTATTTTTTAATTGTTAATAAAAAACTCGATCGGTGGTTCCATTATGTGGGCACTTAGTACTACTGCTGCTGTAGCGCAAAAGCAAAATCCACCGCCACTTACAGACAAAGTCCGCCCATTTACATCAGAACATCAGAGCCCTACCGACGACTGTGCAACCAGTGTGAGGCATCAGCAGTGGTGACATGCCATGCGTGACTCCTACCTCTTATCCAGCCACGAGCGGTTGATTTGATGCGTTGTTGCAGTAGATCATCAGGTCAAACGAACAACCTCATAAGCTGGAGAATCGTTAGGCTCACCTCCTTTAGAGTTGAGGAAGGCTAGCTGAACCGCCGACCCTTGTAGCCGCGCTCTTCCCTGGCGCGCGCCCAGAAAGGCGAGGGAGTTCAGTGCAGCTCTAGAGACGGAAGACACTCTCATAGCCAATATGAGCGACTGTGATACACACGCACGAACCCCTGCTGCTGGCTGGGCTGGCTGCAACGCTGGCAGGTTGGCTCTCCGCGGCAGTAGTATGTCATCCGTCCCCGAACTAAAACAGCCTCCACAACCAAGAAAACCCTGAAAAAAAATCCAGAAAAACCGTAACAACAAACAGCAAAAAAAAGCAGCATGGCATGATATGACTCAAGATCTCACGGCACCTGCAGCTGCACCCTGTCTCGCTCTCCGTCCACGAAATATACGAGTAAGGGGTGCTGCTTAGGTAAACATGGACACAGCAGTGGAGGCTCTCAACTCGTTTTCCTATGAGCAGTTAGCTAGGAGCATATACATCGCGACTCGCCTTTTTCGTCCAGCAGTTTGAAGCGGCGATCCACAGCCAGCCCGCGTTCAGGACATCATCATCCTCCTCACCCCTCGAGAGGCAAAAAAACAAGAAGGCCCAGCGTTGGTGTACCTTAGCCACCAGGAGCACAGTGAGCAGCAAGATTTCCTCAAGTACATGGCAGGGATTTGTAGCAGAATTACGACTCTGGGTACTCTCGCGCATGTAGATGTCGTATGCTAAAAGCCGTCGTTTTGGTCGTTCCTTCTTGCTCGCATAAAAGATCCTACAAAGATCTTCTGCGGGACCCTCACTCGCTCGCACAACGATCTTCTTATCGCAAAGAAAAGGTCTTCGTCGGGACTCTCCCCAGACACGGTCGAGGATGGTGCATGTGCATGGTGAGCAGTTTCAAGCAGGAGGAGCGTCCGATGAAGCTCTTAAACGCGCCTGGGTTCAAGAGAGATGTACTGTAGGACCTTCGAACACTCAAAGAGCCCCCCCTCCCTACTACTACTATAATATCGTACTTCAGTAGGACCTTTGAACACTCAAAGAGCCCCCCCTCCCTGCTACTACCATAATATCGTCGTGGCAGGCAGGCGCGGCGGCATGACGTGTATTATACCAGTATGATGGCGGACAGGGGATGCGTGGTACAACAGGGGTGTCACTTTCCGGCCGAAACATTCCTGGCTGACGGGGCTCCTCAACCGAGGGACTACGATACCCAATGTCGTCGGAGCACCGTTCTATTTTACAGTAGCAGTAGTAATACCCGTTACATACACCTATAATAGGCTAATGGATTTGTACATCGGGTTGTGTTATGGTATTATTATTGCCCTGGGAGCCTGACTGTGGTTAGGTACCAGGAATTAGATACCGGATACAGAGATAAAAGGGTTTCCACATGCCCTTGGGGGCATGTGCGTATAGGGCAACAAGGGGATATGGGATGATACGAAAAGGGTTTTTGCCTCGCAAACAGCGATCAGTCGCGTCTTCGCCGTGGTCGTGTTCCCTTCCGTGGCCTAAGGAACAATACTAACGAAACTACTGAGAATACACAAGTAAGTGGCATCGTGGGACCTGCTTAGTAGAGAGACCTGCTGGAGGTTACCCGTACCAGGGCACCCTAGTCTTACTAAAATTGGCGTCGTCGGCAGGACGCCTTTATTTTTTCTCGAAATCGGTATAGAGCTCCTATTTATAGGGGAGGCTCGCAAAAATGATGCCCAACCCCACCGTAGCAAGCAAACTGTTACTTTTCTTGGTGCTGCTACTACTGCTGTCATCATCACCGCCCTCCATGAGTACTTGAGAGGTGATTTTCAGCACCACCAGTTACGGCCTGCTCGTGCGCGCCGCTTCTCGTACACCACGTACGTGTTTTTTTTTTTGCGCTATCGTAGCACACTTCCTTCGCTAACACTATTGTGCTTGACGCCGACGTGCAATAATGGCGCCGAGGCGAACGTGAAGCATCGCGGCGCCCAATAAACAGTTGAGACTGAGCTTACGACTCCTCCTGTGTCACCGTTTGCCTTCCGCGAGGACGGTCAAAGCATAGGTACTGACCGTGGGGATAAACGGACGAGTGTAGGGCGACGCACAGTCGCGAAGAAGCCACAGAAGTACTGTAATCGATTCTTCAGCGCTCTCACCCATCGGATTTTCAGGAAGTGACGCGCGAGGTACTGAGTTGAAAAAGGGTAGCTGTCGTCGGAAATATTGCGGAGAGGAGGGAGGGTGACGAGGTTTACGAGATGTTTATTGCCTGTGGAGGTGGAGGTGAGCATGCAAAGAGAAGGCTGCGAGAAAACAGCGACTACAGAACACATAATGAGGGACCCGCTAGGTGCTTTACCCCAAGCAACATAGAGCGGGACGCAAAGCAGCAGGAGGGGGCTGATAGAGAACGAGAGGGTGCGAAACACTCTTAAAAAGGAGAAAGGGGCGTACGAGGGTGAAAGGGGCTAACCGGGGGGATGGGTGCAGGCGTAGAGGGTCAAGGGAAACACTCCGCTATCGGAGTACTCGCGAGTTTGTTTGCCAGAGGACGAGAACAACTCCGCACAGAAGGTGGCTGATGAGCAAGGCACCTTTCACAATTTCAGTCTGGTGCCTCTCCGCTCTCACCCAAAGTTGTCCGGAGTGTCAGTGCTGCGACCCCGTCGCGATGGGGGGAGTGGCCGCAATCGGCCCAACAAAAAAATGATATAGGTCCTATCCGGAATAAACGGGCGAGAAGGTTATAATCTGTGACGCTACGGGAGCGCGGCAAGAGGCGCGAGGTTGCAGAAAGAACAGCGACCTAAGCGGTGAGCCGTCCGCATCAATTTCGTGGTATTTGTGCCCCCAAAAGAAGCGAGGGGGGGACTTGGAAATTCTTGTAACCGTTGATCGCCTTCTATTCCGTCTCCTTCGAAGTTGGAAATTAACTGATGTGTTGAATTAGTATGAATGAATTGCAACCCCCTCACCCATCAGCTACATTTCTTGAATGACGGCGTCTTATTTCCATCGTTTCATATAATATTTATTATGTGTTCTTTTTCGCTTCTGCCCGTCTTGCCTATAAAAAAGGTGAGGACTGCTTCGTGTATTTCTTCGTTGTTTAGGTGGTAATGGGGTCTTTCAGACTGTCACCATCCGGCTGGGCGATGCAGTTTGTTGATCTCGACAGTGTTTTGAAGAAGGCGGCATGGACCAGGCACACAACTCTCTTCATGTGCTGCCAGTGGTAGATAAGTTGGGGGCGTTTGTACGGGTCTATCGGATGCTGTGTGCTATAAAAGGGATATGTGTTACTACGCCCGTACTGTAGAGGATGAGCGAAGAAAACTACGCCCATGCAATGCATTCAAAACAGTTGTTGTATCTTCCGCTGCGATACTTCGCGGTTAAAGCAGTAGCAGCATCAACGCGGGCATGCCGCTCTTCGGAAGTGCAAAGCAAAATAAAACACAACCAGCTTGCCTCTACGGTATCGGTTTCTTGCTCAAACGTGGTTCATGACGCTCCGGTAGGTGGGCGCTCGAATCGAGTGCAATCTCATCAATCACTTTACGAGTTTTACCTCGGAGTGCCATGTTAGCCGTAGTCAACGACAGGAATGCATGCGTTACGGTATCAAAAGGAACACCAACGACGCGTGCTACTATAGGGATATCACTTTTTGTCTTTTTCTTGTTTTTGTTTCTGAATGACGGGGCTCCTTAACCCAAAATCGTCGGAATGTCATTCTGATTTTGCAAAATGACTTTTTTTGTACACCTAGGCCGTGGGTTTGTTCATCGGGTTGAACTTTCAGCTTCCTCAAATTCAGTTTTTGGGTAGGGCATAGAGCTCCTCAAGCGAGGAGCCTCAGACACATGCTACTAATATTAATAGTACGATAGAGGTGCACCATTTTGTTTCTCGAGCTCCTCACTTGAGGAGCTCTAAACCTCACCCAAAAAAACGATTTTTGAGAAGAATGAAAGTGCAACCCGATGAACAAACCTATGGCCTAGCTACTAGGTATACAAAATATTCATATTGCAAAACAAGAATGACATTCCGACGATTTTGGGTTAAGGAGTCCCCGTCATTCAGAAACAAAAAAAGCCGAAAAGTGCTACCTCTATCGTACGTAGCACCCGTCCTTCAGAAAAAAAATGGTTCACCTCTGCCTTAGGACGTGTCAAGGAACACCAACGACGCGTGCTACTACAGGGCAAGCCCTTTTTGGCCATGGCCAAATGGGTTACCAGTATGACTGAGGGGGCTCCGGAATCGATCGAGCAAACTACGATAGAGGTAGCACTTTTCGGCGTTTTTGTTTCTGAATGACTGAATGACGGATGACTGAATGACGGGGACTCCTTAACCCAAAATCGTCGGAATGACATTCTTGTTCTGAGATATAATTTTTTTTTGTATACCTAGGCCATAGGTTCGTTCATCGGGTAGCCCTTTCATTCTTCTCAAAATCAGTTTTTGGGTGGAGATTTAGAGCTCCTCAAGTGAGGAGCCCGAGAAACAAAATAAAATAATGGTACTACACCTCTATCGTAGCATGTGTCCTGAATCGAGCAATCTACCCTGCTGGTATATCGTTCGAACATTTGACGCGTGCTATCATAGAGGTATCACATTTTGTCTGAAACGGTTTCTGAACGACAGGGCTCCTTAACCCAACAAATCGTTGTATACCTAGGAGGCCATGGGATTTTTCATAGGGAAGCACTTTTATTTTTCCCCAAATTACTTTTTTTTTGTTTGAGGTGTGGAGCTCCTCAGGTGAGGAGCCTCAGAAAAAAAAGGGATGCACCGATACCGTAGCATGCATCGTTTTACAACAAGCTTCGATGGATACCTATTAATAGGCCATGGGATTGATAATCGGGTTGCACTGTCATTTGTTCTCCAAGTCAGTATAGAGCTCCTCAAGTGAGGAGCCTCAGAAAAAATCATGTGCACGCCTACTGCAGCATGCATCCAATTGGAACGGGACAGGGCTGACCTTGCCGATGCATGGTTAAGAAGCGCGCGTCGCCATTCGATCCCGTTCAAAGGGACGGAGCGGAATCGCAGCAAAGCTCGAAAAAAACACCCTCTCACGGGCACGAAAAATCTGTACATTTAGCGTCAGCTATGCCAGAAGATCTAGACAGTAATACCACGCCATATCATACGCATAGACCAACCGTTGGTGTGTAGCTACATAACACTCCAAACAATTACACGGGCGGCCGAGCCGAGCTTTCCGACAACTGATTTCACCCTCGTGGAACAACAGCACGCGACCTAAAGGTAGAGCCAGCACATATCCTACTAGAAAAATATCCCGATCACGTGTAATTACTCCCGAGGTCCGGGGCACAGTCAATGCGCAAGCAGCTCTCAAGCACGTCACCCGCACGCACCCTCCGCCCCATACGCTCGCTGTTTTATTCTCTCGATGGTTTCCCATGCAGCCTAGAGCGACACTAGACATGCACGGTTTCCTATCAATAGACGAGATGCCGATGCCACAAGGAGCAACGAAAGACACACCCCTCCTTTCTACCAGCCTCTCCTCCTCAAAAACGGGTACCAGGCAACCACAGGCTTGGCATCGCAGACGGGCATGCTTGAGAACACCAATCAGCGTCGATCACCAGCGCTTCACTTGGCCGCCTCATTTCCTCCGTGCTTTGAGTATTCGGCTGAGATGACGGGCAGCGCGGAGAAAGGAAACGGGGTCCGAGGGATGGGGGGAGGACTGGTCGGTAACTAGCGACGCCAACTGCCAAGGCATCTCCTAAATAAAATATCGGTTGTCCAAGGAACGAATCTTCGCGCCCTTGAGGAACATGTGCAAGCCAACGTTATACCGAACCCAGAAATCGATGGAAAATACACCCCTCGTGCTAAGAGTACGAGTAAGGCGATGTAGCGCAGATCCATTTCCAGCGGCATGGCACATCTCCCCGACACAGCTCCGCCACCCCAGGCACAACACTTGTGCGTCGCCTCCAGCATCGCATACAGCACAGACGGAAGGTCGTACATCTCCCTCCTGAGGCATGCAGTCCAGAGCCACACGCGCACAGACGTCACACGGCGACAAGACCGATCGCCACTTATGATAGGGGTACTGTACCTCTTTTTGGCTTTTGGCCAAAACATTTCTGACTGACGGGGCTCCTCAACTAACAAAACTACTTAATAATAGTATTGTTGGAATACTATTTGTGTTTTGCAATAGTACTCTAAGCATAACCAGGGTCGCACGACGAAAAGAGAAAACGATACCACACTCCTAAAAAGGTCAGAATGAAAAACAAACCGGAGCGCTGTGATCACAGGCTCGACAGGGGGGGTCTCTAAATAAAACCAAGTGAACTGTTTTTGAGAAAAAAACGAAAAGAAACGAAAAAAATCTCTTATTTCGTCCTGTGATCACACAGCGCTCCGGCTTGTTCTTCATTCTGACCTTTTGGGGTGTGTGGTATCGTCTTCTCTTTTTGTCGTGAACCCCTATCATAACTAGAAAATATATATTTTTTATGGGGTTGCACTTTCTCACAGCAGTCAGTATAGAGCTCCTTAGGGTGGGGGGGGGTTCAGAAAATACATATGCACCCCAACTGCAGAATCAGTCCAACACTCACATCATCTCGTCGACTCTGGCCTGCATCTCATTCGTCCTGGACAGGGTAGCCGCAGTGACAGTTTCCACCTGCTTCAACGCCTCTTCCACTTCTGCTCGCGCCTCCTCCTCCACCGCCCTCAAAGCCGCCTGCGCCCCATCGTCAACCTACTAATAGACGAGGATGCATGTTAGCTGCTTCACTTTTATGGGTAATAGCGGTCTGTTTTATTTTTTCCTGAGATATTCTTCCTCTCCAGAGTGATTGGAGTCTGTCCTGTGACCACGGACTAGACTATGGTACTGTAATGAGTTAATGTGAGAACAACAACAAACAGCAACAACAGCAACATCAACAACAACAACAACAACAACAACAACAACCATAACAACAACAACAACATTAGTACTGTACATCCGTTCGGGTTCGAGGGGGGGGGCGGGGCACCATAGAGGAGCACGACGCCAAACCTCTCGCCACAGCACACTGCGATTGATGGCACACACATCGCACATTACCAACAAATACACAACACAGCTGCTGTGGCATACGTATCCTTGGCCCGAGCAACCTCGGCCGACCCTTGACCAACAACAAATTGAACCAAACCTCCCGCCATAGCGCATAGCTCGTGGTCCAACCCCGCTCCACGCTTTCCATCCAACGAAAAAAAAGGAAGCAGCAAAAATCGCTCCTCACCTTGACCTGTTTGGTAGCCAAGCGTGTTGCGTGCGATTCCTTGCTGCCGGAGACATCCACCGCTGACAACCGTAAAAAAATAAGGCGGCGTGAAATTCGGCAGCGGACGCGATGGGAGTTCCATAGTAAGAGGATGAGGCAGGTCCCATAGGGGATCGCGATATAGAGCATAAGGGAGACGTCAAAATCAGCAGCGGGTGCGATGGGAATTCAATAGTCAGAGGATGAGGCGTGTCCCATACGGGAGCGCGACATAAAGCATATTCTGTTTGTGGCGTGAAAGTCGGCAGCGGGTGCGATGGGAGTTCCATAGTAAGAGGATGCAGCATATCCCATTGGGGAACGTACGAAGCATGGTGTGATGGCGACGTGAAAGTCGGCAGCGGGCGCGATGGGAGTTCCATAGTAATAGGATGAGGCATGTCCCAAAGGGGAGCGCGATATAAAGGATAGTGCGTTGGCGGCGCGAAAGTCGGCAGCGGGCGCGATAGGAGTTCCATAGTAAGAGGATGAGGTATGTACCAAAGGGGAGTGCGATATAAAGGAAAGTGCGTTGGGGGCGTGAAAGTTGGCAGCGGGCGCGACGGGAGTTCCATAGTAAAAAGAGGAGGCATATCTCATAGGGGAACGCGATATGAAGCATAATGCGTTGGCGGCGTGAAAGTCGGCAGCGAGTGCAATGGGAGTTCCATGTAAGAGGATGAAGTATATATCATACGAGGGATTCACGGCATACATCATATTGTCAAACAATCCCGGGGTAATATATTGCCCAGTCTCTCTTCCCGGACGGAGGTCTCTTTATAGACGGGAGCCCGAATGCGTGATTCCTTAGGCACGACGGGAACGTCCTGCTTTGGTTTATCCACCTGTTGGGACGTCGGCGGCGCCCGCTCACGCTTCTACGGACACGCGAAGTACTCTAGAAATCGCTGTATCAGGGCTTGAGTTGATCAACCTATGTGGAAATCTTGACTTGGTCAACCTAGAAATCGCTGTATCAGAGCCTGAATTGATCACATCAGAAACAAGACAGAGATACATACGTATAGGATACATTTTTTGGGAATGGTTATGAGTGATTGATGTTAAAGCTCACGCTGCACTTTGTCGGATGGCAAACACAATAATAACGCTCGAGAGATCGGGACGAAAGGGAAATGTCGTATTAATACCTTCAGCGCTGTCCTTCTCGAGTTTGCTCCTGAGCTTGGCGATCACTGCCTCCTTGTCCGCCAACTGAGCCTGTCAAACGTGTCAAACACAGGGCGCATGGACACACATGTCAAGGCACCCCAACTCTAGACGGCTCGTCCAAAACATGTCGCGGGCGAACGAACCCGCGTGGATTTCTGTTCATAATACATGAAGTAGCTGCCTTGTGTTTGGGCGTTTGAGGGAAAAACCTCTACCTAAAAGTCAGTCGGCGGTTAATATATAGCCTGCTACTGCAGCAGTAAGAGTTTTGTCATGCACGCCGCAACTCTTCTTCCGAGAGTAGACACCAGGGCCCTTCACCCTCGCGCTCGTGATCTACAACAGCACTGGATTAGCTACACTCGCTGACTACAATTTAGCGTTTTAAACGTGAGAGTGGCATGATGGTCTGCAGCTATAGATATAACCCCCCTCCTGCCCCTTTGCTATCGCATGCGACTACTGTACATCTGCCGAACGGTTGCAGCATGTCCCTCGGCAACAAGTTCTACAACTACAGTAGTTTTTTTTTTACTTCCACACAGCAGTACTCGTATTGGCGACGACCCTAACGGAAGATGGCCCGCGACCGCACGGACCGCGGCATTCACCTTCAGGCCATCCGCATCTGTTTCCTCTCGAGTTGCCGCCAGTGGCAATGGCTGGTGCTGCGCGTTTGTCGCCGACCGTCCTCTCGAGGTAACGCGCTGCCGGTGTTCGTGCGGTTCGTGAAGGGAGGCCCGTTCTCTGCGCGAAAAAGTAACAAAGTCGAAGAATTCAACCGTGAGAGGATCGTGAGGTAATATGTGTACTCTGCAATTTGACGTGGATCAGGCCCTTATACAGTCAGAGTTGGATACCGAGAGTCTTGAGATTGCCCCCTGGGTGTGGACCGTTGTCGGATAAGGTAGTCCAACTCAACAAGGCTATTTACGGGCTGGAGAAGAGTGGTCGCTCGTATCGCATGCGTCCTCGCACGCTCAATCAAATCAATCGCACATCGGCACCAAACGGAAAAAAAAACAAGAACTGACCGTCTTGACCGAATCGGAGCACTGCTTCCGCCATCCGCAACTGCGCCTCCTTGGGTCCTTCCCCTCGCTTCCCCTGTGGTACTGCCCATTCCCGTCTTTGTAGAGCCAGGCTTTACGATCTTAGATCCAAACGCGAATTGCATCTGCTGTGCCCTCGATGCCCTGATAAGGCGTACAAGAGTCAAATCATACGAGTAAGATGGGCGGTGAGGTAGGCAGGGGAAGGCAGAGGGTGCGTGCGGTGTGCGGTGCCGTGTGCAGCCATGGGAATGGCCGTGTCGCAACCTGCTGAAGCATGATGAGTGCTCGCAACTCGAAAGTAATACGGTATAAATATCCCTATGATAGTTCGCAGGCGGAGTTGACATGCGGATCTCTCCCGCCGGCGACCGCCTTTCCGTGCGGTAATATACCCGGGCAAAACCTACCAACGGCTGTATGGAGAGCACTCTCACACTCTCAACTCTTCGCATTAAGTCTGACCTCCATTCTCCGCTACAGCACAGCAGCGCTTCTATAAAACTATATATTTTTGTCCTCCCCATCCCGTTGCTTCCCTCGGCATATACCCTCAACGCTCAAGCCATCCTCAGCTCCTAATTGCCGAAAGAAAAATTACTTTCTTTCTTTTCTTCGAGTGCTTTGCAGACCCTTCCCGGTTTTCGTACGGTTCTCTGTTTTCTCTATTCTCTTTGCTATAGTATTTTCTCTATTATTGTTGTGTTTGCGCCAAGCAAAATTTGCTATTATGTGGATGTCCGTCGGTAGTTTGTTCGAAGAATGAAGTTCCTCCGGATGGATTTTTTTAATGTAAGGAAGTGTTTCCTAATATTTTCTGAAAATGCACCGATTGGGTGGCCAGTCGCGTGCTATAACATTCCGGTACTTTAGAGGTGCGATGTGCTGTTGTTGTT
>JAYJMJ010000309.1:1946538-1959115 GCA_036873875.1 Laminaria ephemera
TGACCCTGGTGCTAACTAGAACTAAGGGGAGTCGCCGACCTATATCCTTCATGAGGACATACACAACCCGTAACACGGGCGATCGGAGTATCACGCACAGCTTGCAAAGATGAGTTTCGACAAAATCCTCGATCTCACAGCTGTAGTGTATGTTTTATTTTCTATAAAAATCTAGTATCTCCATCTGATGAATTATTTGTGTTGAAGTTGCGTTGGCCGTTTTGTTGACCGTGGCGGAAGATACGGCTACAGTAGAGGTCCCTCTTATAGCGCCAGTATGTGCCAGCCGGAATTACCGGCACTATAGCGGCAACCGGCACTACTCCACATGCTATGATACCACTCTTGCAAAAAACCATCTGTGCCAAGCAATTTCACAGGCACTATAGCGGGCAACCAGCACTACTCAATCGGCACTACAGAATGACCAATACTGTACCGCCGCTTTCGCGCTCCCGCCATTTTCGCTGTTGTCGACCTCCGGCGTTGTACGTGCCTGTTTTGCGATTGCGTTATAACCGCTTCTGCTCACGCAAGGGGCGACGTGCCACTATCTTACTGTAAGCAACTCCCGCCGTTTTGTGCCCCCCCTCGGTCCTCGATGTTTGACCTCCAGTGATCTGCGACAGGTGCCCGACCATCAAGAGGCGTTTGTAAGCCGAGTGGACGGGGTCAGCATCGTCATCGAGGTCTTGTCCTTCGAGGAGGATCTCTCTTCGGATGGGGACGGTGCGAGCGCGCGGCATTTCTTCGACGACCTTGCGGCGGCAAATGGAGCGGCAAGCTCTTCGTGCGACTTTTGCGCCGATCTCACTGACAGGCGAGTGTGTGAGCGCTCCATGCCAACCACCGCCACGATAGACAGCGGTGAAATGGCCCACAGCGGCCACCTTTCATGCCCGGTGGCGTATGATACGAACCGTACAAGTGCGACGCCGTCATGCCTGGCAATAGAGGTTTGGACTGGCCTGGAGGCATAATTGTTTTTGTTATCGAATCTTTAATCTTACAAAGAGGTAGATTCGTTTAGGATAGGTTTAACCTTACAGAGCAGTAGATAGTTTTAGGATAACTTTAGTCTTACACAGTAGTAGATTATTTTAGGATCGCTTTAATCTTACAGAGCAGTAGATTTGTTTAGGATATATCGAATGTTTACCCGGTACCGGACACCTGGTATATATCATACGACGCTATAGTTTTGCCTTGTGTCCGGTGCCCCTGCGAAAGGTTGCAAGCGCCAGAAAAGTAATAATGCGTATGCTGGCGGAAGGGTCGGGCGTTCTACTGTTCTTCAGCACGGCGCTCCCATACCAACGAGCGCCACTCAGGCATATATTGCCCAGTCAACGGCGTATCGAAGGTGCACAGTATATACCAGAACCTGCTGGAGTGCTAGCACGCTTCGGCGTTCGCTGTGAACTGATCTTAACCCTTTTAAAACCCCACACACGTTTCGGGGACACCTTAGATGGAATTTTACCAGGTTTCGTTTTTCGGTGGTGTATGTCTATTTTTCTACTGAAACAACCAACAGTGACCCCTGATCGCGCGTGTGTCCAGTATCATGCCGGAGCTCGCACCGTACGCGAAGGCGGCTCTGGCGGGAAGACAGACGGTCGCCAAGTTTAGGGGAGACGCGCCCCCCGAGGCCATCCGCTTGTACCTCGTCAATGTTCGGTGAGTATCTTTGCAGCCGTGATTGTGTCGTGCATCCTGCGGCACAGATCACGGGATTTTTGCCACAAAAATCTGGCAAGAGCCTGATCTCTCATCGTGCTTGGATAGGCTTGGGCCCCAGTTGTTTGTGGACGATGGCGTGTGGCGCCGCTCTGAAGCGTGTGTGCTTTCGCACCGCAGTATCGAAAGCCAGACGTTTCGGCTTCATTTCCCGATAGGTGGCGCACCATTCAGGAGCGACTAAGCGCCAAGAGCATTGACGCGCTCCCACCCACCTTTGTACTTGTAACACGCGCGATCGGAGTATCACACACAGCTTGCAAAGATGAGTTTCGACGAAATCCTAGATCTCACAGCTGGAGTGTATTTTTAATTTTTTATAAAAAGAACGCCCTGAGACGGGCGGCTTGTGGTGTGTGCGTGCTAAATGCTACCAGGTATATTCCAACACGATACGATGATGGACCCCTGTCCATCATTACGATGGACCCTGTCCCTCGTGATGATAAACCCCGTCCCTGCCCATCATCCGCTGAAACATACCACTCTTTACCGTAAACCCCAGCAAAGCTCCAGAGGTTTCCTCTGACAAGCAAGTGAGTGAAAACTATTGAACGAACGGACCGCTTGTGCCACCTCTGCTAACTGCCAACTATCACAGGCTACCGAACGTTGGCACCGACCTCCTGATCACCGTCAACGCGCCTTACCCGGATGAGGAAACAGCGGCAACCTCCATGGCGGACGCCGAGACCTTTACTAGCGAGAGAGCCGTCGTTGAACAAGCTCAAACCCTCCAGGGAATAATCGGGCCGGATAGCGGGAAACCCTTTGTTGAGCAAGCCCAAACCCCTCAGGGGGAAAGCGGGCCGGATGAAGCACTCGCGGCGGAGGACGAGGGCTGTGCAGATGGCGTGGTTGGAGTTGCACCAAAGGGTTCGCCAGAGGCAACAGAAGCGGGGGTTCAGGGTCGACGGAGGTCGGTGGAGAGGAGTGCTGGCGTTTCCGCTCTGCGGTCGCTTTTAAGGTCCTTCAAGATCTTAGACTGGTCACTGTTTTGCTGAGACTCTGCTGCTTGCGAACGGAAAGGAATTAAATATACCTGGTACGACAGTGGTTATCGCTGAAAAGACCACAGGCATCAATTCCGCTAGATTCATGGACGCGGTGGGGTAAGATGACGTCATGTACCTAAATAATATCGTTTCGAAACTGTATATGAAGCACGAACGATATACGTTGGCGTGCTGTTGGCCGGTGTACAGCTTCAAGATCTTAGACTTTTCGTTTTTTGCTGAGATGCTGCTGCTTGCGAACGGAAGGAAATTAAATAAATACCTGGGATGACAGTGGTTATCGCTGAAAAGACCACAGTTATTCCGCTACATTCATGGACACGGTGGAAAACGATGACGTTACGTACCTAAATAATATCGTTTCGAAACTGCAAATGCAGCGCCAACGATATACGTTGGCCTGCTATTCGCCGCTGTACAGCTTCATTATTTAGGCGGACCGATCGCGCGAGGAGGTTGCCAATTTCAGCATACAAGTATGAACGATATGTGTGCAAGATGCAAGTGTCAGGCAATGAGAGCGAAAAAAAGTACCGATTAGTTTTTGCAAAAAACAGGGCTTTTCACGGTGTAAAATACAGCGTAAAAAGTAAAAAGCCTACGATATCACATCAGCATATACGAGTACGATGATAATGAATCGAAAACAAACGGGAAAATACAGATCCACTTGAGATGGCATTGGAGAAATTAATTGGAAACCACGGACGGACTTGCCGCCACAGAGAAACCCAGTAAACTGGGGAATAACCTTTTCTGTAATAAAACTCACGCGTTTTCTACCATCATTATACTACTATGTCGCAGCGCAGACGAAAGGCAATGGCGTGCTGATCCCCTGTGTGTTTTTGGCTTGGACGGTCGTACGGGCGACTTCCCATAGTTCATGTATGACACCAGGTATATTGATATGTTCCAAGGGAGACAGCTGCGAGGGAAACTGCCCGTTCAATATTTTGTTCCAGTACAAGGCAGAAAAAGTACGAAATGTTATTGTTGCAGCACCGGGGCGCCGAGAAGGGACAGAGGATCCGTCATGTGGAAGGCGCGCACACTGTTACCGGGCCGTGACCGAGTTGCCTGCTTTGCACCGACGATAGTTAGGCGTCGGGCAGGGTGTTACAACGCCGCGGCGCCGGGAAGGGACGGGGGATCCGTCATGTCGAAGGCACACGCTGTTTCGGGCCGTGGCCGAGATGCTCGTTTTGCACCGACGATAGTTGTGCGTCGGGCAGGGGGGGTGTTGCAGCGGTGGGGCCACAACACTGGTGTGATGGTGATCGTCCGGACCAAAGCCACGTCACAGAATAATATCCTGGACTCACCGCTGCAACAAAATAGCGATGTGTGGTTTTTTATTATGGAGATATTTTGATGATTTTTTATTTAGCATTTGCGTAGTCAGTAACAACGCATGTGATCTTCATGTCGTCTTTCTGTCCTCGCGTGCCGTGTCAAAACAACACGCCCACAACCCAACCACACATACGACATAAGGAGTGCAAGCAAGACGGACCGCAGCAAGGGCAGCCGCGATTATGTCGACAGCTGTGCCTAGGTGCCTAGGTCCACATCTTCAAGTATTAACATTTAATAGTGGCGTCCGCCTTCCTACATCTATCTAAAAAAAAACGGTCCATGGAATAGCTCAAGCTGTTATTTTGTTGCTTTCGCAATTTGGATAGACCGTTTGGCAGCGTGAATCAGCGAGAGCAGGCCAGACGAGCCCAACTCGAACAACCCCCCCGAGGCCCGTAGCCATGCGGGGTTTGGGCGCCCAGGCATAGAGGCCAATTAAGATTTTCCACATCAGCTGCACATTTTTTATGTCGATATTATATTCTCCCAGGCGAATGGTAGACAACCCGTCCCTACTACAGGTCAGGGTGTCGACGCAGCTACCAGGTATGTACGGAAGGTCTAATCAATTATCCAAGCGCACCCTGACAATACAAACGCAACCCGCCAACCCTTGGCAAATTTTGCTGTGGGCCGGATCAACCGCATTTATTTACTTCCGGTTTCAAGCCAGGAACAAAACAAAAAATGCGAACGCGCCTCTGTTATCTATTTTCTTATTCGAATCCATCCCTATACGCAACAAGAAAACTATCGTCACAGCACCCACCCCCCCAAACTCCGGCGCGAGGAAAAAAAAACAAATCATTGACTTGCGGGAAGGGAAGGGAAGTCTGGACTGCAGCCCACTTTTGGCCGGCAGATAACGGCAGACAAGAGTTACGTACGGGCCGACAGAGCACTTAGCTCCCGCACAAGATGGATAAGACGCTGGCGCGGGCTAGGGCCGCTTGGGGTCTCCAGGCACGGCGTTCCTGCCTTGTAGACTACCGGGACGACAAACGATGAGGTAGAAAATCATTGAGGGAGTGGAACGAAACGCCACCTAATCGTAACGCCCGCCCTGAAACCGTCTACAGGAGCACGAAAAAGGAAGCCCAAGACTACATCGTCCGTTACACATGCGCCGCCCGAACACGCCACAATCGCGCCGTGCTTCGTTTTCGATGCGATCCGCACCAAAGCCTTCGTCACATCAAACATACAGCTAGGGTCTTGACGCAACTTGCCCAGTACGAACTAGGGAGGGAGGCTATTTGGGGCGGCCGGCAGGAAAGGGCCGGAGGCATTGAACTCATTGTTCTACAGTAAAGGGTGTGGGCACAGCACAGCTAGTGCCGCGGCCGAGCTAGGAAGTCCGTGGACACGTTACGTAGCGTCATCGCCGGTTGCTTCACGACGGCCACCACCCGTGCTTCTCGCTTGAGTGCGCACCGAGTCATCCTGTTGGGCTTAGTACCTGGCACGCACGCGGCAGACAATGAGCAGTGGCGGACGAGGGTCGCCAACGGTTAAAACAACAAAAAGATTAATCCACCTTGTGCCTCGAGTGCCACGACGCCCAAAGCGAGCTGTTTCGCCCCTTCATAACACTGCACCCGCGTTTTTGGCGACACAATACAGTACTTCGATTCAATAGGACATATACTCTTCATTAGTTCAAGATTTAAACATCTCGACAACCAACCCCGAACCTACTCCGAGCTCGACAAACCAGCAACAAACGGCGACCAAATTCTCGGTCCACCCTCCTGCTCAAAGCCTCTACTCCAACCAACAGCATTCATGTACTCCACCCCTCCCTACTCCTACGCAAGGCCGCGTTTGAGCGACCTTTCTCTTTCGTTTCCCTTACCTGTCATTGCGAAGGGGGCTGCGGCTGCGGCTGCGGCCACCACCGTACGGGGATCGTCCGCGCCCAGGAGGGGAGCGGGAGCGCCCGCGGGGGGGGCTTCCCCTGCGAGGGGGCGGGCTGCGCGAGCGGCGCCTGGGAGAGCGGGAGCGCCCACGGCCGCCACCACCGACATCGTCCTGCTTTTACAGGCCGATCGGAAGCAGAGGAAGAGGGTAGGTGGAGAGGGTTACTAAAGCGCCAAACGGAACGGGACGAGGTTGTTACCAACGACGGTGCTGAAAATGACAAAAGTACTACCAGGGTATAATATATACCCTGGTACCGACGACGTGCAGTTGGGTCGAGGTTCAACAAATCACCGACAGACAAGAACCAAAGTCGGATCAGTGTAATCTGAAAAAAAAGTACCTGAACAACTTTTGGCTTTCAATTTAGAAGAGCTAACGTCCAGCATCTTCAATAACAGCACGCAAAATGACTAGTATGTATCATAGAGAACGTTTCAACACGACACATTCTCGACGACCACGCCAAAAAAAGTCATACAGTACCACGAAAAAAACGACGGCAAACTCCATCGTGATACGTGCTTACTTCCTGTACGGATTTCGAACCAAAAACCCTAACCCTACCCGATTGGACAAGACAGCTTGAAGAAAGTACCTTACTTCCTGCACGAATCTCGAGGCAACAAATCACACCAACCGCGTCAGCCATCACTCACGTATTCTACGCGGATGCGCCTGTCAGCGAAGAAGGTGTCGTCCAGCTCCCTCACGGCCCTCGACATGTCGTCCCTGTTCGAAAACTCCGCCACACTGTAGCACAGGATGACCACGCCCCCCCCCAAAAAAAGAACAGGAGCGACAAAAAATAGAAGCGTGTGTGCGGTCGAGCACAGGGCCACCAGCCACAGGCGACGGGGAAGAAGAGGTGCACAATCAGCGGACAAAAAAAACGGGACAGCAGTCCGCACCGGTAGCCAGGAGGAGGCATACGGTCGGCGGACAGCAGCAGCAGCAGCGACGGTGGTAGCGGTCCACCTCGCCCAGAGGCCAGACGATTAGCCTCGTCCGCGCCTACAACACACATACTCACCAACTACTCGCCAAAACAACCGTGATTTCGACGTTGTTCTGCGGCAGTAAAGGCGTCGGTCGAATCCGTCAACTCGCTCCGGATCAAGCATTGGCTTCGGGCACACAGCACATCACATCACAGCACCGCAGAGGAGTATTAATCGCGCGAAAACGACCGCACTACACGAATACGCCGGGCCGCGCGCTCACGAGCATTGCTGTACCGATCATCCAAGGCAGGGCAGAAAACTGTGCGTGTAGGTAGTGGAGTGGAGTGTGGTGAAGTAGCGGTAGGTGCAGTGAAGGTTGGTAGAAAGCAGCGTTGTCGGTGTTGTTGCTGTTGTCATGTTGATGTGTGATGGTTGGTGGCCGATCGCAACCAGGGTAGGTACCGGTAGGGAAGGAAGAACGGCAGCTTTAACGAGCACCAACCCTCAGAGGCTGGGAGCGCTGCCCCCCCCTCCCCCCGCCCCCCGCCCCCCCCGAAAACCGACGACCGTGGGAAATGACGCCTAGCATAGCTGGTATCCCTAGCCCTAGCGATGGAACTGACACCGAACCCTTCCACAGAAGCAACAGAGGTTTGCTGGCTCTAGCTGAAGGGGAGGGAAGGAAGGTGGTTCGTAGTTCCTCTATCCCTCCTTCCCCGTCAGCGTTAGTGCCGTCGAACGCTGAGATGCAGCTCCTACCACCGACGTCCTCACCATCTCCAAGCAGGCAGAAAATCTCCGGAAAATTCACACTACAAGTACAACCTCGTAATTGTCTGTCCGCGCGCGTCTTATCTCTCTCCCGACGTCCAGCTAAAAACTGCTCGGAAAACGCCACCAAAAACCGGCTCTCTTACATATAGCCACGACCAAAAATCTACACGATCTTACAACGGTTCAACAAGAAAACTTGATCTGGCGGTTGGGTAGACAGCCCTACTGAAAACGCATCTACACAACTCAGGGGGTAAGTGTCGCGCAGTCGGAATTGACGGCTGGAAAACCGCAGCTTTCGTAGAACGGTTGCCGTCGGGCAGAGTGGGTCGGTAGGTAGGTAGGCAGGTCGGTCGGTAGGGTCGGTAGGAAGGTCGGTGGGTCGCTCGCTTGCGCCCGCCGGTGCCGTCGTAAGGCCTAGCAGCAAAGAAACGACCACGCGGTAGCGATGTCGCGCTTCCCCTCCCACCCCCCCCCCCCCAACCGTCGGCATAGACGCGAAAAGGGCTTGTTAGGCGAGGGTTGAGTTAAGCACACAGCCAGAGAAGGCCGGGCGCACGGCACGACACCGGCCGGGCAACGTCGCCGAACAAACTCAAAATTCATCTTCGGTTCCAACTATTCGGAGCGAAAACAAGGTCGGGCGAAGTCTTTACACTCGAAAATCTTACGGAGGAATCAAAAGAGTATCGATCGCCCGAGGTGAAATTACAACAACGTCGAACGCTACCCTACAAGAATACAATCTGGCACGAGTCCTATTTCAAGCCGGAGACCCAACAATGCCATTCCAAGGCAGTACGCGGGCAGCACGCGGCACAGAAAAGGCCGACATGCTCTTGCGGTACCAAAAAGAAAGAAAAAACGAAATCAGTCGAAATGCAACGCACCCTTCGTCGCCGCGAACGTCCGCGTACGTGACGTCTCCAGCCTTGCGCACGAAGTCCTTCAGCTCCGACCAGCGCATGCCCTCCGGCAGTCCCGTGATGCGGACCTTGTACCCCGTGCGGGGAGCGGCGCCGCCGGCGCGGGCACCACCCCCGTAGCCACCGCCTCCACCGTAACCGCCCCCACCCCCGTAGCCACCACCGCCTCCGTAACCACCGCCTCCGGGCGGTCCGCGGTCGCGACCCCGCTGGTGAGACTGTTGTGTGAGGGAAATCCCCCCACAAGGCATAAGTTTGGTGGTGAGAAACAGGCTGTGTTATAATAGTTCGGATCTTGGGGGGAGAGCAAATAAGGCGTTGTTCGGGTCTTGGGGGGGCGGGGGCGGGGGCGGGGCGAGTGCGGGGCCCAAAAGAAAGGTCAAAACGGAAAGACTTGGATTGGGGGGGAATCTTTTTTTTTTTTTATCCCCGGGCGGATGGGGAAAATAAATAAGCATCACACTTACACGTATTTTCAAACGTGTCGTGTCAATTTAACTCAAGTGCATTCGCAATCCAGCGTTAGCTAGCGTATCCTCCAATTCCCGTGACAAAGGCAGCGCGGGCTGCCCCTACCAACGTTCACCGTTACTACTACCGCAGCGCAAGCTGCCGTGGTATACGGATGCGTGACGCATCGGATTGACTTCGAGGTGGAGATTGATTTGGTTGATTGTTGATTTGACTCTCTGATCATACGATATACTGGTAGATCTTAATCTTCGTAGTTTGTATTTATGAAGCACCAGCAGCAGCGGTAACAGCAACAACAGCAAGAAGGAGCATCCGTGTGTCGTGGCCAAGTGGTTGCTTCGAACCTCCCTAACTCACGATTCCAACACGCCACTCGCGACCGGCGATGCTCTTGCCGTCGATGTCCTTAACGGCATCGCCGGCATCTTTGGCGTCAGCGAACCACACGAAAGCGAAGCCCGGTGGGTTGCGGGCGACCCACATCTGATTTTTTTTGTGCTCTTTTTTTTGCGATGGATGCGGAGAGAGCGGCGGCGACGCGCCAAATGTCCAAAACAGAGCAAGAGACAGCAGCCGCCAGCGTAACCCTGTAGTAGTTGCATGCGGAACCCAGTTAGGGTGCTGCCCTGACGCCAGCTGGGTGGTATCATCTGCTTTGTTGCTGTGTTTTTGCTTGCTAAATATTTTAAGGTTCGTTTTTTTTGTTTTGTATTGGGTACAGGGGCGATGATGGCGTTTTGGGCACCACTGTAGTCAGAAACAGTAGTGAGCAGGCGATAGACCATGCGGGAATACTCCTACTCCTACAGTAGGTGCATTCGGAACCCAGTATGGTCGCTGCCTCCGACGTTGGTTGGGTGGGGTCATCTGCTTGTTGCTAGTTGCTGGGTGTCTATTTTTGCTTTGTTTTCATTTTTGTCGTGCCGTCTTGTTTCACTCAATTTTTGTTCCTGAGTAGCTCTTCCCCCCCTGCGATATTTTTTCCCTCTCTTTCCAGTTTTTCTTTTTTCCTTTTTGTTTTTTCATCTATCACATTATTTTATTTCTTCCTTGCAAATATATTCTGGTGTGCTGGCTTGCATATGTGCCGCCCTCGTATTCACTGAGGTTGGCATTGCATGGCCAAATCACCTTGCTGCATTAGCAATACGTATTTCTGTCTTGTAGTTTGTGGCCACAGAGCTCATCTCTCTACTGTAGGAAGCGTCAGCACGGACATTGGTTGCGCTGGATGTAGATGGGTGGAAACATTATCAGTTTTAATGTGAAGAACACACACACACACAGGCGATAGCAACAACAACAAAGCGGCGCATATTTGGATCGCGACAACAGACAACGGCGGCATCGTAAACAGGGTTACTACTTACGATCTGATATAAATAAATGGGATGAAAACACACACACACACACACTTACGATCTCAACCCGCCATTCGCGGCCAGCGATGCTCCTCCCGTCCGTCTCACGCACAGCGTCTGTTGCATCCCGTTCGTCGGCAAACCAAACGAAGGCAAAGCCCGGAGGGTTGCGCGCGACCCATACCTGCAAAAAAAAAAATTTTTGAAAAAACGAAAAAAAGGACAAAAATAAACAAGAAAGCAAAACAAAAAAGACAAAAAGACAAAAAAAAACGAAAAAGATCCCCCCCCCCAAGTTTTTTTCAGTGGTGGGGGAAAAGGGGAAAAAAAAGCCACGCCATAAAAGGGCTGGGCAGGAAGTAGGGGAAGGGTAGGCAGAAAGGGGGCGAAACACAGAGCAAGGGCATGGAAGGGAGGAAGAGACAGGTAGGACATGAGCCGTTGGGGACTCGACGACCGGATGCAACACGAAAAAGGCGCGATAATCGTCCGCACCTGACGCTCTACTTGCACGCCCCACAAAGAGCAGGTCCTTTGGCCACACAAAGATCGGACGGACCCTTTCAGTTAGGAGCTAACCCTCTCATCGACAAATATAAAGGGGATCCCGAGGTTCGCCCCTCGCGGCGGGTAAACGTAGACAGACGGGCTCAAGACGAGACGCGACGTGAGTGTACGCCGTGTCGCGGATATAGGTACACAGGCCCTGCCTGCCGTGAAGGTTGCCGTGTGTGTGCTGCCTTCTGCGGAAAGGGGACCACACCTTGTTTAGCTCTCCGAACTTGCTGAACTCGTCCCTCAGATCGCGCTCCTCGCACGTGCTGCCGAGGTTCCCCACCCACACCTTCGTCCCAGGCACGTCACCCATTTTGCTAGTGTTGGGGGTTATAGCCGGTGGTCTAAGGGCTGAAGCTGAGGAGTTCGGGCGCGGGGGGGCCGGAGGGATGGAGTCTGGGGAGGCAAAGTTGTGCAAACCTCGATGGAAGGCGTTCTTTAAGCAGGGATTATTGTCGAATTGACCCCTGTTATGTATGTGATCGCTTCATCCGGCTACAGAGTGGGTTTACCTTGGGAACAGCGTAGCAGTTGCATCCATCTACAGGAAGCTCGGACAAGAGGCCTAGGCAGGTGGGATACGACCAGGACGTGGGACAGCAATCAGCGCGGATCGCAATGAAGACTCATGCGGCTGTGGTTGCGATTGCGGGCGGTGTGAGCTCGGCGAGCGCCTTCGTTGCTCCCTTGGCTGGAGCATCCTTGTCGAGGTCAGCTTGCCTTGAGCTCGTACCAGAGCCTATATGCGTTGTTGTTGTTTGATTGTCTCAGCTCTGCTGCTTCGAGGCTGTTTGTCAGTTGGTGTCGAAAGCGTTGGTTTTCCATGCTGCATGTTCAGTTGAAGTGCACGCTGGAGGCTCGTACACACGTTTTCAGCGTCCTCTCCTCTATCATGCTGGTGAACATGTGTCATGAAAAGGCTTCGTACGACTTGCTTGGTAAGATAGCAGCTTGATAGAGAGAGCTTCTACTGCTGTCGCGTTTCGCTCTCGCCTTTGACTAAGAGCCAGGTAGTACCATACATGTGTCAATCGAGGTGGGTGCTTTGTGCGTTGCCTCCGATTTGTCCCTTGGTTTTTGCGAGTCGCGCCGGCGGAATTTATGGCACGTAGAAGAAGCGCTCATATCGGATTTCGTGTTCAATGTAGTCTGTGTGTCTGCGGCTGGGGGTGCCTAAGCCTGTACCCGGTAGCCTGCGTGCCTGACTGATACTACCGCAGCAGCTGCAGTGTTCATGTGTGGTTGGTTGTATGGATGCGATGGAATGCCCGGCCTGTGGTCGGCTCGTCTGCAAGGGTTGTGAGAGGCTATCGAATTGCAAATGCGACTTATCACATTGCAACCTGCTGGCTCAGGCTGGATTTCTTTAGTTGGGAAGGGGCACGTTCTGCACTATTTAGGGCCCATCTTATCGAAGAATCACGAAGAATTGTAATTGGATTTTTTTTTAGAATTTAATTTAATTTGCATCTGATTGGTCAAAAAATGAATCACCAAGCAGGCTTTTT
>JAYJMJ010000309.1:2159954-2174959 GCA_036873875.1 Laminaria ephemera
ATCCTACTAAGAACCACTTGTGAGGCGGACTTCCGCACCTTGTGCGTACTTTCTTGCATATGGATGACAGCTTCGAATGAATTTATTTGTTATCTGGTGTGGCCACTTCCAGAGACAGCAATGGGTATACTATGTAACAGCCTCGTGGGTGCCTTCCCATATGCACACTACGTGATATCATCCCCCTTTCGCGGAGTTAAGGTTCTCCACTCCGCACAATATGATCTACAGTAACTCGACCACCATCTTGGTTACCGCCAAAACATAAAAACGAGAAAAAAAAAGACGTTACCCTGGTGGTCTAAGCTCACGCAATGAGAGGCGTGTTTTACGGCGTCGTTGCCAACCGACGCCAACCCCAACTGGTGTTGAGGAACGGGTCAACATGCCAAGCCTGAATTTCACTCCTAACAAGCGCGCCACTCAAAGTTGTGTGAAGTGCGGTAGTGTAAAACATTGCACCAAGTGCCCAATTTGTCAGGACGAACTCCCAGCAGGGCTGGGGGCGTGACCGCGTCGTTCAAACATACGCGACCAATCATTCGCCAATGCTGCACGGAGGAAACTGTGGCGGAAGGTCAAGGACGCCTGTTAACACCTTTGGGTCTTTCAGAGGGGAAGACATAAGGAAAACGATAGACGATTACAGCATCAACCACACGAAGCAGCCCGAGCTGGCGAGGTAGGGTGTGTGTCCGAACTGCAATGTAAAGAGCTATACCACACGCGCGCAATATTGACATTGTACTGCTTGTGCTGCTACACGCTCTTCTCAGTCGCTCGACAAAATCGCACTCGTCGTTTTTCTGGTTGCTCGACATGGGGCCCAAAAGAGTTCATAACGGGAGTCAAGCGCCTGCCACGGAGCACGCACCTTGCGCCGGGCGTCGACGAGCTGCTTTTCAAGTCTGGCGTTCTCCTCCTGCACCCGTTTCGCACCCGTCGCAGCTTCGCCTCGCTCCGCTACGAGTTGGGCCAGGTGTCCCTGAGCGCAACCACCGTTGGGGACCGTGAACATCGGGCGGCGTGTAGGGGCCGCGAATATCGGGAGGCGTGAGTAAAGTCGGACGCAAAACCAGCGTCTGTTGTTGTGTTTGCGCGTGGGGAATTTCGTTTCTTGACCGTCAGGTGATGACACCGCCAGTACCCACAAAGCTACTAGCACCCCAGGAGAAGGTGGGAGGGGAGGGGGGGGGGGGAGGGGGCTACCACTCTGCGAAAGTTTCTGAGTGTTCAATGATCCAACGTGCTTCCCTTGTCTCGTCTGTCCACGGTCTACGGCGCGTGCAAACTACGTCGTTCCCCCATCAAGTCGATACAAACGCATGGCGCAAGTCGGACCCTACCAGGCGGGTGCTTCACCTCAAACGCGTATTCACGTCAAACACGCACACAGCATCGCCTTTATCTTGAACCCGACCAGACCGGTTTTGGTCGGGTTTCCATCTCGAGCACATATGCATTGCTTAAACGAGCGCCATGCACTGTTTTAGTCGGGTGCTCCCCCTTACCACCACCTGTTAAGGTATTCCACCACCAGTACAGGTGACCAAAACAAGCACCTGCAAGTCGGTATTTCTCGAAGACAGCCTCTGCGCAAGCTCCCCCTCCTCTCGCAAACGTCTCTCCACGCCCAAGCTCTGCGCAGACGCTCGCTCCTGCACCCCCCGGAGCTGCTTGGTGTACGACGTTTCCACCTCGCCCGCTCGTCGCTCGGCGTCCCTGTATATCAAGGTCCGTTCACAAACATGAGAAGGGGAAAAGCAAGCCAAAATATCCTCGATCAGAACTTTGCGCACCGGAACACTCTCGCAAAATACAAAACAAGCATACACCTTATACCCTGGGCACTAAAGCTATTCACATTGCGGCACCAATTTGGCAAAACGCCTCCTTCCTGAATGCGCGTGGAGTACGACCTCCGATTCTCGATCCCCAATTCCCTTCCAGGCGTCGAAAAACTCGGCCATACTTGGGTCGTGCCCAAAATGAAAACGGGCACCATCGCCTAGGAAGTAACACCATCACCTAAGAGACAGAATGGTTTGTGAGCGTGGTACGAGGCCCCCCCCCCCCCCCCGCCTCCACACGGTGGGGGCGTCAAGAGGTGAAAGTGAACCGAACGCATTGGATCCCTCTGTGCAGAGCCGCGACAATCGTAGCGAGCGACCAAGCGAGCGGCCAAGCAGCCGGGTTCGAAACGAAGCGGTGGAGGTCTTGCCCTGTACACAGCGGACCATATCGCTCAAGGCAAAGGCCAAAGCCTTTTCCACGCGGGCTGACGCTAGGCAATGACATCATCTCCGCATCAGGCAAACCAGATTGTATCAGAGGGCGTTCTTGTTGGTTACATTGCACTACCCACTAGCTTGCTTAGTCATGTAACTAAGCAGGTTAGTGGGTAGTGCTATACAACAACAAAAACATACCAGGTACTACTTTGGAGTTAGACGAATGTCGTAGGCTAGGATTGATCTCCGGGGCTCTCCCCTCGCCACGGTCTGGGAAAGAGCGATACAACCAACATTTCTCACCTCGATCTTCTCTCCATTACCGCCGCGTGCGCCTTGGCCTCCTCCACCTCCGCTTTTCTCATTAGAGATTCCTCCTGGACCTTCCTGCGGCGCAGAGCAGCGTGACGTTCGGAAAAGGGAAAGCGCTACGGCGTCGATATTCGTTGGTTATCAGGGTACGGCGTCGAATTCTTTGGCTATCGGAGGTGTCTTCCAAAGTCGAAATTGGCAATATCAACCCAAAAGGGATCGATGATGGGTGGGAGACATAGTCGGCCCCTTGTCCTTGCCTGTGCACGTCAGAGATAAGTTCGGCAGACCCTGCGAATCCGCGCCAGATTTGGCTCGGTCGCTACTGCCGGGGGTTCAGCGCATTTGCGATACGCCCCACAACGTTGATATAAACTCCCAAAATAAAATCCAGTCAGGCGTCACCCGTGGGGACGCCGACTAGTGCAATGAAGCTGACCGGGAGGACTGAGCAGAGAGAAAACAAACGTTAAAGCGCCAGGGGGGGCTTCTTCGCCTCTAAAGTGTGCCCATCTCGACACGCAACCGCCCTAGGTTCGCCCTAAGGTTACCAGCTGAGAACTACCGGGTTAACCCCGAAGATATCACACAACTGAACAAGGCCAGGGTCCGAGTCTGCTCTTCTTTGTAACAACTGTACAACGTGCAGCGGTCACTTTTGCCAGCAGCCCTTGGTTCGTATTTCGCGCGGCAAACCACTGTTCTTGCGCTCCAGCGTCTATTGGCCAAACAGCTGTTTCACCAAAGACTACAAACGCGTAGGCTCGTTGCATACCCTCCCGTACAGCGCTCGTCCAGGCGAGAGTCCTCGTGCGCAAAACAAAAATGCTCGAGAGCTACTTATCCATCGGTACCGACAGCAGCCGCCCGGAAGCACCGACGGGAGGCGTTTTTTTCACATCCGCGCTTCGAGCCCTAAGGCCGCCTATTATATACAAATGACATCTCCGTCAAATTCCCAAAATATATCATAACGACATACAGATATATTTCGTTTCACGCCGAATTCCGCAAAACCACCGCCTTTCGAGGACAACTCCGGCGAGCGACGAGCCGACCCCGTCGCTCAACCGCGGGGGTAGCTTTGTTGAAATACGAAACCACGTCGGGAAAGCACCGGCCTCTCGGAGCTCTCGACTCTATCGGTACCCTAAAGGACTAACACACACATGGCCTCTCATTGATAGTGAAAACGCGCTTTTCAACGCGTCCCACTCTTAGTTGTGTAAACGATTACGGTTTGAGTCGAGCGACCGAGAGGCGCTTCCCCGCGGCCTTGACAGACAAACAATACCGCGAGTACCTTGTATACTCTTCCCTCGCTTCCTCCAACAAAAATTCCAGTCGCTTAGCTTCCCGCTGCCGTTTTTCTGCGTGGTCGGTGGCTGCCCTCAGGCCGGTGCGTATCGCGTCAAGTTCTCTCTCCCTGCGTCCCAATCGAGCAATCGCCGGTACAGAGCGTCAATACAGCGAGTGAGCGAGACTTCCACAGGTCGGTAAGGTAGGTGGCAGCAACCATCTGGTTTCAGTCACCAAAGTATCCCTGCCACGAGGACGCGGACAACGGTCTTGATATCCAAAACCAGGTCTTTCCAAGGCATTTGCGTCCCACGTCGCCCGTAGGAGAAACGCGGGGGCGGGGGGGGATATGGGAACGGCGTATACTCGTCGCCATACGTTTTGGAATGTGGGCCAGTCCCGAGAGCAGCGTCGGGGGCGCCGGGGACACGCCTGCAGCAGCGCCCTCTCTTCGGCCTGCTCGCGCAGATCAGTTTGAGCGTGGCCTGCCAAAACGAGCGCACAGCCGCTTGCGTCGAGACGATGAGAAGACGTACAGACGCAACAGAACAACATAATTGACCCCTCCTCCCCGTCGCTCGCCGAACGGAACGGTCGGGGGGAGCTAGCGTTACAGAGTGAGCACGGCCCGACCCTCGACCTAGCTCTTCCAGTCAAGCAGTGATAACCCAGAAGTTGTGAACAACGAATACTAGGCGCAGGCGCGCACTGCTCCCGGTCTTTGCAAGCACCTGGCCTTCAGCGCATCCTCCAGGTGGCTCTCCTTGCCCCTGAATGCCGCCTCCTTAGCCGTGAACTCTCTTTCTACGTCAAGAGCAGCCTGCTTCAAATCTTTCGTGGTGGCCTCGTACTGAACATCATAGCATGGGGTGGGGGAAGGGGGTAGGCGCGCGGAACAAATAGTCAGGTACACGGCCGGCCAACCACTTGCTGAAGTCATTTAAAAAATATCGAACAGCACAAACAGCTCTAGGGTGCATTATCCCCCGCCCCCCCCGTCCCTCGACCGGTTCCTACCCTTTATTCCGGAGCGTCGCTTCAACGAAGAACGGGGGGTGGGAACAAAAGCGACAAGAACTTACGCATGTTCGAATGTTGCTACCCTCCCCTCTCCTAGCCCATGGCCTCCCCTACAATGCTTGTACCTGGTCTCGCTTTGCGTCTGCTTCCACTACCCTGTCCTGCAGCTCGTCGAATTTGGCCTTGAGTGCCTGCGTTTCCCCCTCCACCTCTTTCTTGAGGGACAAGTACACCTCCTCCATTCCTGCTCGGTCCCGCCCGGCGCGCTCGGCGTCGCTGCGGTGCCTTGCCGCCTGCACCGCTATATCCTGTCGTTGCCATCGACGACAGTGTCAGGTGTTATTGAGAAAAACACGACGCAATCACAGGGAAGGCGGACGAAAAACTCTGAGGTCGATATCCAACCAAGAGCTGCACTCCTAAATATCTGGTAGAGGGCGCGCGGGCGGAAAAAATATTGCATGTCGCAACATTTTGCACCCGAACATGACAGCAAGCTACCGCGCCCACGTTTTCTTGGGAGCAAACCACTTGGAATTAGTATGGGATACATATTGTAGTGGCAAAAGGGCTAACGTCCTAACAGGAAGCGAGGAAACTGCCTCTGCGGTAGAATTGGCGTGTTTGACGCCACTATACCAGAAGAGCAAGCCGTACTGCTGGTGTGCAAATCCGGCGGAAAGCGGAAAACCTTAGCACGGGCATCGCGCAGCACTTTCAGCTGCTGCTACTGCTACTACTCCTGTTACTAATGATGATGATGCGCTGCGTATTGGGGGAGAGAGTCAGACAGCGAGAGAGAGGGTTATGAAAACACAGAGAAGAGAGAGGGGAAGAAAGGTAGAGATAAAACATAGACGAGAGGGACGGGGAACGAGAGAGAGGGAGAGAGAGAAAGGTGGAGAGAGTCATGAAGAGAAAGAGGGAGAGAGAGATACACGAAAAGCGACACGGATAGAGGAAAAGGGAGACAACCATCTTGGCCACCCACCTGTATCTCCCTCTCCCGAGTGGCGAGTTGCGCCAAGAATTTGGTCCTCGTCGCCAACGCTGCCTCCTCCATCTCTCGGACATGCCCTTCGGCTTCAGCCTGAAGAAGGGAGAAAAACAAGGTTTCCCATCCGGCTTAACATGTTTACCACTGCACAGATGACCCTACACCAATTCCAAGTAGTCTACCCCCACCAATGTGTGCGGGGTTCTAAACGGGTTACTTTCTCCGCGTTACGTGACGCATGCGTAGGATGCGGCGTTTCGTTTGCACCGGCGAGCCCGAGCTGTCTGAGCTCTTCGTTGTTGCAGAGCCGTCCTCTAATACTGCACTTCTTGCATTCAGCGGATGGAGGCGTAACATTGATAGGACGACGAGGTTCTCTCTATATCCCCATGTGTCGGGAGGGCGCATGTTGTGTTCGCGCAGTCGATGCATAGGTCTACTGCTTGCCGCGTACGCGAACCGGTGAGCCGTGATCCGGATATAGCCGCCAACCCTTCGCACTTACAAGCATCGGCGACGGCGTCCGCTACGGCCAGTTTGGCCAGGGACATAATAACAAACGAAAGAAACATAGAGAACGACCACTCGGTAGCCATTTCCATGTTCGTCGTACTGTACGTTCTTCCTCTGGGTAAGCGGTGTTGAACGCAAACGCAAGATAGTCCACGGTTGGAGCACTGCAGACCAACAGACAGACAGCCAGCTGGAGGGCGGGTTTGTTTGTTATTCTCTACGCGGTTGGGCTGAAGAGCACACATCGATGGCCGAGTTGTTTCTCTACGGAGGGCCGAGCGGCAAATAACCGGGTTAAGCAATCCCGCGCAGGCGCCTCTGCCGGGGCTTAAAACCTAGGATTAGCTTACCACTCCCTTTCAGTGATCGTTGCGGGCTATGGCGACTATGGCGAAAACAACGGAAATATGATCTCCCTCAATTAGCGTGCCGTAGAGCTTTCAACTCCTTGCGGAGCGAGCACGCAACATATCAACAACACCACAGCAGCAGCAGCTCAAAACGTAACCCATAATGTCACGTGAAGAACAACGCCTCCTTCCCCTCTAAAAGCTACAGGCCTCTTTCGTACCTTACGCGCTTCGAGCACCCTGGCGAGTTCCCGCCTCGACTGAATCTCCAGCGCCCGTGCTTGATCTCTTGCCAAGAGAGCATCTTCCACCTGGAGGCGTTTCCCAAAATTGTTTCAGCTAGTCGCCTACACTACAAGGGGTTGTAAAATAACCCTCTCTTTCGCAGCATTATGCTATTACTATTACTGCTCGTACGACTGATCGCTCACTCCCGACCCTAGATGTCTGGTGAGACCACGCGTACGAGGGGGCGAGCGGGGATGGCAAAAAACTTACGGGAACAGTGAATGTGCTATCCTTCACGGTCGCGGATAAGAAATTAATTCGGATATCGAGTGAGGCCAATCATCTCGCTTAGTCATCGGCGGTGGTCTCCAAATTCCGGAGGAACGGATGCCACCCGTTACCTCCTCCTTACAGAAGTAGCGGGTGCACGCCGCAAGAGCCGGTTTGGGCGGCGTTTGGTAGCCAAAACGCGCGGCAGCTTGGGTGAAACATTTCGATCTCGCCGCCCGCTCCGGCGTATGGGAGCACCACTGTACGTTTTTCCTCGACGGCGATTCGTGCAATATCAATCCTTCGTGCGGCAAATATCCCCCCCAAGCTTGCCTTTTGTTTGCTCTCCCTCGCGGTGCTGGTGGTGGACTCCTCCCGGGAAGAGAGCTCCGCTATCTGCCTCTCCATGCCCGACATCACCTGCAGGAAGCGCGGACGACACCATGCCATATGCCATAGCCACAGCAAGATAGCCAATTCAGCTTAACGCCCGCGCGGTAGCCGTTAATGGCACTTACTTTCGAGGGTTGACGCCTAATACAACGCTGCGAGGCTCCCACCGTACCACATAACAATCAAGGTATTGGAAACCTGTTCCACAGGGTGTGAAACAAAGTTAGAATGCGGTCGTCGACCCGATGACCCTCTCTCCCCCCACCCCCCTGGACTTTTTCGCTCGAGTGTACGTGACTGCTCCCAGTCAAGCGACCCTGACTGCTGCCGATCATGCATTAGCTGCACGGGATGGCATGTTTGCGCTACTATTCCAAGGAGACAGACCCGAACGATCAATATCAGCCAATAATACAGAGTTCGGTATGCTTCTGGAACGCACTGCTGTGTTCCCGGTCTACGAGATTAACAGCTCTCGACAGTCTCCCCCCCGCCCCCTCGCAAGACCGTTTGTTGGCCGCATTGACCACGATTGTACTCCCTGGCTGCCTGCGGAGCACCCTCCACAAGAGACACAAGCATGCTCCGAAAAGGTACTCCACACAAACATACGCCTGTGGCGAAACATAGAGCATACTCGGGGAGGGACGTGCACCCACCTGTAGCATGCCCTCGGCATCCCGGCGGGTAGCATCGAGCTCCCTCTGCATTTTTCTCGCCCTGTCCCCGTTCGAGTCCGCCTCCTGCCCGCGGGCGGCGAGGAGACCTGTCGGCAAACAGCCCCACGACGAGACAACAAACACAGCTCAACACAGCACCACGACGAGACAACAGACGCATGGCAACACAGCACCACGACGAGACTGCAGACTCAGGTCAACACTTTGGTGACAGCCCGACTCTGTTTTTCTCTGCCGAGCACATCACGGACAAGGCGCGACAGGAACCGACGGCTCGTTGCTGCGCGGTATGTTTGCTTAACGCCCGTGATGAAGGCGCTTGTCCGGTTCGTGACCGTAGCTCAGCTGATATCGAGGGTAGGTGTGGCACCCACGGCCACTCGTGCAATAGCTAGCATTGGCCGCATGGAGCCCCCCCCCCCCCCACGTGCTCCGTCTCGAAAGGGATGCGTGGTCAATGGTCAAATGACTAAGGCAAGCAACAAATGAGTACGACCCCGCCTCTCCCCACACGCCGCTCAGAATGCATATTCATATGGTTGCCGTATAATCGATAGAACCGGTAAAATTGATACCTGGAAGAAATCATAAAATTGGTAGAGCAGGCAGAATCGGAAGGTATATTCGGTCGGTCTTGGGGACCTTCACCTTGCAGCTCGGTGATACGGTGCCCCGCCACGCGTATCCGTTCAGCCGTAACGTCTGCGTCGTTCTCTGCCTGCCGCTCCAGTGCCACCCTGTCCGCCTCTAACTCCGACAGCTTCGCCGAAGAACGACTTACCTCCTCTTGAGAACCTCTTAGTTGTTCTCCAACCTGAACAAAGCGTAAACGCGACAAGAAAGCGGCACGGGGGGGGGGCGCGTGCTTGGGAGGCTTGGGGGCACAGCTCGGACCGGCAAGATAGTGATTAGCAGCAAGGTGGAAGATACTATTTAGTTCGCCGTTCGAAGTCTTCCCTCCTTCCCCTTGTATTTCCTGCTACTCCACACTAACGTCTGTTCTGGACCCCCTTCTTCCCACTCTCACCCCCCCCAACCCCCCCCCCTTCGCACAAGCTTAGTCCTGCCACCCCCCCGACCCCTCCCGCCCCCATGCCATCGCACGAAACGTAGTTCATCAAAAACAAAGGAGGTCCTCGCCACCATCCGCAAACCCAGGCTTCTTCACTAGGAACGCAGCGGCGTACCTTCGATAGCGCGGACTCCCTCTCAGACATGGCGTTAACGGCTTTCATTAACTCTCCCTCGGCGTGCGCCTTCTCGCGCTCCAGACGGGGCACTACTTCTTCAAGGGACCTGAAAAGCACACGATAGGTCAGTTGTGCGTAGTGTCAACCGTGACAGCGCGTGATTGTGAGCCTCCCATCCCACTCCCAAATAACCACACGATACAGTCCCATGTGTATGCCACACCAGCCAACGACGCATGCCGACTTGGTTCGATGTGAACATCCCCATGTCTAGAACACAACTTTGCGCTTTTCACGCCAGTCCCTATCGCTAGAGGAAAATTCACAGGCACTGGACTGTACCACAGTCACAACCGGAAGCCAGATCAAAACCTGCTTGCACACTGAACATCGCCACGCCTCCGTGAGGCTGCGATAAATACATGCACGATCGCCGAAACGCACTAGTGGGGGGGGTATTCTCATTTCATGCATAGCCGTAGTCGTATGACCATATACCTCGCATCCCTACAATGCCGGGACCGTGCACGTCGGGTTTTCACCGACCAGGCAGACATCGCGTGCACCAAGCGCGAAGCGCCGTGAGGTGTTCGGCGAGTCGCATGAAGGGTGAGCTGCATCCTACTAAGAATCACTTGTGAGGCGGAGTATTATAGTGGGGGGTGAAATAGTTCATATGTTTCCCCATTCGAGGGCGACGATATCAATACGCCTCTTTAGTAGTATGTCCTCACCGCAAACCCATTCCCGCCTCGCTCAACGCCCTGGTCAGCGCCGCCATCTGAACCTCCCTCTCCTCAAACTCCACGTGCACGGTGTCCAACTCCTTTGCCATCGCCGAGGTCTTCGGTTGGCGCCACCCGGAACGGCGGTAGAAGTACAGGTGGAATAGGATTGTGGGGGAGGGGTTGAACTTCCCAATAAATTACGAAAACTTCAGTACATGATTTAGGAATTTCGAAATTTTAATTTGCCGAGCGCGGAGAGGACAGACGTTTACCTCGCGGCTGTCCGACATGCACTTGTGCGTGGAAAGTGTAGAGAATAATGGAGGTCACACCTCTGCCGCCAACAAAAACAAAAGATTTCACACCCCGCCTGCTCGTGACGTAGGAACACCGCTACGCAAAAAAGCGTACAACACGAAATGACACACGCCGGCAAACAGAGGGCATGGTTCCCACCACGGAAAGACAGGAACCTTCGTACCCCTTCATATCGATCGCGCAGGTGCGCTCGATACCTCACCGTCACCAACCACTCACGCTTGCCGAACACAGCCTCCATGGCTGCCATAACTGTTTCAATTAGTGCCGTTTCCCTATGCATGCAACACGCACCGCGGGAAACAACCCTGCAGCATGGAGCCCGCCCGGTCATAATAGGCGAAGGAACAAAACGGAGTTCAATCGCAAAGCGACCGCGCCACACCCATCCTTCCACAACGAGGAGGCAGTGCCGCGCAGGGTGGAACCACCCACCAACTCCCCCCCCACCCCCCCCACCCCTTCAGCTACCCACCCAGCCTCCATCCCCCCTCCCAACCCCTGCGGGTGTAACTCCCGACCAAGACGGGCTTTTGCACCCCTCCTCTTGCGGACGCAGCCACGGCCACTAACGTTGGAAACTTCAGCAACGCTCGCGTGATAGAAACCGACCGACACAATAACATAAGTAAACTAAGGCAGGTACGATCTGCGCAATGGCGGGGGTGGTTCATTCAAGCAGGTCTTCAGCAAGGAAATCACCTGATCCGCCATGACGGTATTCTCGGCCATGAGTATGTTGATGCGCTCATTCAGCTCCCCGACCATTTCTCGGGCGCCCACTCCGCCCAGACCCCCCGACGCGCCCGCCTGCTGCACCAGCTCGTCCAGTTCTCGCGTGTGTTCCCGCCGGAGCTGGAAAAATAAAAAATGAACGCGTGAACGCGTTTTTCAGGCATGAAGGTCCGCCAGGTCAGGGCAAAGAAATAAACAGCGCCGTCGTTGCTATTTTACGGCATCGTTGAAGCAGGCCTATACCTGGGAACCCCACAAATGCATGTCTCAGCCTGACCTAATGTTTTGGCAAACGAAGAAGGCAGCACAACTCAACAGGGAGGTGGCTGAGAAGAGAGACAGGGGGACTACTGGAAATCTTGCGAAAAATCAAGGGATTGCCCATGAAAGCAAAGCTCAATTCTCGCCACCGTCCCTTTCCTTGCCTAAAACGCCCAAACAAAGACAATCCATAGTCACGCGCCCCCCTCGCATTCTCCAAAACCTACAGGCACTAGCCCCCCCCCCTCCCCCCCGCCCCCCCGGTCGTCCTGGAGTAAGCCTCCGTCGCCAGTCACGCTACTCGCCTGCTCGTTTTCCTCCACGAGCTGGTGAGTGCGGCCAGCGAGTTCCTGCATTCCCTCTCCCTGCCCCGCGACCTGCCCCTCCAAGTCCTGCCACGCCGGGAGCGTCAACGCACGGCGAAGAACGATTACGCTTGTTTAGCTACGAAGGAACGTGTGAGCACGGCAGTCAAATGTCGAGCGTCGGGAGTTGGATAGCGTACGCGTGACAACACTCGCTAATCTCCACGCAGAAACGAGTTATTCCATAGCAGTACGCTATCCGCAATTGCCAACAAAACGAAGTAAACATCAGCTGGGTTGGGTACAATTTTGTGCAACTTTCCACATAATCTGAGGTGGAGTGTGTGGTGAGCACGGATCGACCGGCGCACTCAAGACACGGCAAACGCAACAAAAAAACAATCAGAAAAAACAAAAAACAAACTAACACAAACCAAAGCCAACTGAAATCGACGCGTTCCGTCACCTCTATTCTGGCATCGTACGCCGCAAGCAAGGGCGACATGACCTCCGACGACGTCACCCACGGAGGAAGATCATCCACGTCTTGGCGACCCTCGGCGTTGCGACCCCCGCCCCCGACCTCTCCGGCTGATTCGGCCGCCGCCTCCGCTGCCGCTCTTGGGTGCCGGAGCTGATGCCTCTTGAGCTCTGAGGTTACTCTTCGTACCTGCCCAATGTCGGGGTGGACGCATACAAGAGCGGGGAGGTGAGGGGATGGGGGGGTAGGATGGGAAATAAGGGGGGGAGCTCTAGGCTGAGGGTGTTCGTGGGTTACCGGGGTCTTGTCTGGTCATTCTTGCCGAGGCGATCAACGCCAATCGTTCCCAAATAACCCCCGTCCCATCCATGCTCTCCGTTATACAACAGAAACCAGGGGAACAAGGAGACGCGACGGATGAGTCGCCTGCCTGGTCCTGCCGCGTTCATTCCTGCATGCGGTTACGTCGGTACTGCCACGCAACAAACCCACGCGCGCGGGGGACAAGGGCTAAAAGAACCTGGCCAGTATTCTTCCCACACGCGCGGGACAGACTGCGGCAGGCTCGGCACCGATTGTCACGCCAACGGGGAGCACAAACAAACACGTGTAACTTCCGCCGTGGCCTAGCTTCCCTACGGCGGAGCTATCGTGCGCCATCGTTGTGCGGGTCGGGGAGGTACCCATAGGCACCTCTCGGCCGACAGCAGAGCGGCCAATTTCGCCAAATATGGGAAGAAGCGAGGGTAGCGCAAAAAGGTGGGCTCCTTTTGAAGCGAAGCCGTCGGACGACGGCACAGGCAGACATCGCGCGTAACGCAATGCCCCTTGCCTCCCACTAAGGTGACCTCCTGAGAACTACTGCGGTAGGGCCACGACCCCGACCGACGTCGCGTTCACTGCCACGCAAGCCATCGGCCGGCCGATGGCGGTGTTCTTCTCGAAAAAGGGATTGCATCGAGTGCAGCGCTAGAATATATCGAGGGTGCGCCACAAATAGCGAACAAAGGGACCCCAGGCCTGTAGGGTAGCGCCATTCGGGATTCCTCGTCGCGCTGTTATCGCGCATCGTTCCAAACGGCGAGCACATTTACCTCGCCAACCCTAACGAAAATTGCCCAAATCGGCAGATAAAAGCTAAACTGGCGCGGATATCAAGTATCAAGTGCTCGGACGGACTGTTCCGAGGTGCGGGGTGGTGGAGAAAGCACTACCACCATGTTCACGGCGTTTCACGAGGGTCGAGTGCTCTGCAGAGCTGCAGCATGAGTACGAGGAGCGTACGCCCCTGGGGGTGGAGAATGTGTGCCGGGGCAACGCGCACCTCGTTGTGCGTTTAGGCGGCCGCGCGCCAACACGATAGTGTTGTACGTCGCGAGCGCGTACTGCGCGACCCTGCCACGTAAAAGCGAGGGGGCATAATGCTATAAAAACCCTTAACCACTTCGCTGTTATTACTCAAAACCACAGCCTGACTGCTTGCAGTTCACGCGTGCGTGCGTATAGTAGTGTTTTCCACGAAATAAGAAGGTTCGCAGAACAACCCCCCTCCCCCCCCGAAAAACACCCAACATATTGCGGCAGACACAAGAAACACTCCGCGAATATACCACCCGCTTGCCTGATCCTCGAGGAAGGCGTTCTCTTTCCGCATTCGCGCCAGCTCTTGCTCGTACAACCGCTTGTCCGCCAATGCGTCCACCATCAGAGCCTGTACGTCCCAGCAGAAAGCGCCAGGAAAAGAAACAGTGATAGAGGGCACGCGTGCGTGAATGTTGGCAAACAGCGGCGGAAATTGTTTGTTTTGGGCAACACGGGCCGAATCGATTTGTTTGGCGTCATCCTGGGTAGATCGTCGTCGGTAAGGCGACTTTTGCGCGCGTTGCTCGCAATCGGCGTTCTGGTCCAGGTCGCCCATGCCAGAAGGAACCTGAACAAAGTTCGCAGAAAACAGCACAGCAGAACCGTAGTAATACGAAGCGGCGAGTCGGCCAGGAATACCGTTTCCCAGCCGATTGCGCCCTCTATCTTCAAAAGCAACAGCACGCGACGGGCTCTCCGTGGAGCGAGCGTGACCAGCCTCAGTTTGGTACTGCATGCTCGAAATAACATTGGTTTGCAAGCTACTAAAACAGTAATCTGAGCCATGAGCGGAAGGTTAGAGTTTTTTGGTACGCGAGGCAAACACGAGGGAAACCATACAGACACGCACATTATTAATAGCTGCTGTGTAATCAGACTTGTGTAAAGCACGAGCTATGCCAAGAGGTGTACGCGGTAGATGGAGCAAAAGTTAAATCGTACTGCTGCAGAATGGAGCTCTCGCGATTCATTTGTAGAGCTGCACTGTTAACAACAGCGAGCAGAGCTAAAGCTCTACAAACACTGCAGCAGTAATACCGGTACAACGTACGGACGTTACAAAATAACTTGAGTGTATACACCATACATAACCAGGGTGCGAGTACTAGACCTGAGTAAAGTACGGTAGTTACAGATGACGACAATGAATACGCATTGAAATAAACAAAAATACCGTCTTCCGTTAAACAGTAGTTGCTTGCATGCCTCCTGTAAATATCCACCAACCAAACCTTTAACATTCACATAAAACAGTAGTAATTTGAGTGTATAGACCATACATAAGTAGGGTACGAGTGCTAGGCTTGAGTAAGTACGTTTGTTTGTTTGTTT